>JARQAD010000008.1:16817500-17205000 GCA_029955455.1 Quercus agrifolia | reverse complement strand
TCAATATGCATGACTTTTGATTGTAAATTTTTACTAACAGAGTTAACAGCAAATAATATATCATACCAAATAGTCATGCCTAACAAAAATTCAAAACTTTCAAGCTCATATGTTGCCAAACAATCAAGATCTTCACTCGTTTTTGCTAATTGTAACAAAGCATCTCTTACTTCTAAAGCTTGAAATTTTATTGCTTTTATACTTTCAATTCGACTTTCCCAACGTGTTTGTAACAATGGTTTAAGAGTTAAACTTGAAACATTATCTTGTAAAATTTTCCATCGCTTTATGGAAGAAGAAAGCAACGTATATATACCTTATACTACTCCAAAAAAAGATATAGCTTTAGGACAAGAATTGGCCACATCATATAGCACAAGGTTAAGATTATGAAAACCACATGGTGTGTAAATTGCTCTAGGGTTTATATCAATTATTCTTTTTTGTACCCTTGGTTTTTTTCCTTTCATATTAGACCCATTGTCATATCCTTGTCCATGTACATCATTAATATCAAGTTCAAGACTTTTTATTACACTTATAATTTCATTAAAAAGACCTTTTCCAGAAGTATCATCTACTTTTAAAAATTCTACAAAAGGCTCATCTATTTTTATTGGACTAGTTGAAATATCCACACATCGTAGTACTAGAGTCATTTGTTCTTGATGACTTACATCGGGAGTACAATCAAGTATAATTGAAAAATATTTTTCTTCCTTAATCTTTTTAATAATTTTACCTTTAATTTCATTTGCTAACAATTGTATCAATTCATTTTGTATATTATGTCCAAGATAATGATTATGAATTGCACCATGTTGAATACGTCGAACATGTTCTTGCATTACTGGATCAAATTCTGCAATCATTTCAATTAGACTTAAAAAATTTCCATTATTTACTTGATAGATCTTTTCATTTTTTCCTTGATAGGCCAAATTATTTTTCCCAATATTTTTACTATAGCAATAATTCTTAACAACACTTTTTTCCAATGATCTTTCTCTTTGTTAACTTGTTCTTGGAAATTTTTATCAATTGTTTTATTTTTCAATAATCTCATTTCTAAATCAATCCAAGCATTTATGTTAGTAACATTCTCTTTGCTTGTTTCATGATTTTTAATCTTACTGCTAATATTTCTCCAATCATTAGTTCCTTTATTAGTAAGTTGATTTGTACCACTACCATGAGTTGTTTAATTAAACAACTTGCAACAAAAACAAAATGCTTTATCCAAATCTTTTGAATACACTAGGCATCTTCTATCAAATTTCTCCCCATTTGATAATTTTTTAAAATAAAATGTAGTAGAAAAATGTCTACAATCTTTATCTATAGGAAAATTAAGATCATTGTCTCTAATTGGACCCTTTTCTACTAATAAATCTCTTAATTTGGTATCAATATTTTCCCATTGACTTGGATCATAGATATTATTAGTAAGTAGGTTAGTCATTTTTTCATTTTCTTCTAAATTATTTTGTTTTTATTAGTAAGTAGGTTAGTCATTTTTTTCATTTTCTTCTAAATTATTTTGTTTTTCATTATCAATTATTGTTACATTAAATGTTTGAACATTATTAGGACTATTTTCATTATTCTCTTTTTGTTGTATAATTTCATTATCTTCCAACTCTTTTTGATAAGTTTCTTGTTCATTTGTAATATTTTCACCCAAACTTTCTATTGTGTTTTTTTTAATACTAGTAACAAATTTATCCATAGATCCTTTCTAAGATTCAATTTGTTTTTCAATTTTTCTCTTTTTTAGAAGTTTGTCATATCTGGATAAATATTTTCTAGTAGACATTTATAATGAGAAAATATTTATAGATAAATAAAACACAATTTATAATTAAAAATGATAATTTAACTAAAAATAAAATTTAAAGTATAGAATAACAGAACTTGGTTATTGCAATTTTTCTAAAGCCGTGACCACTTTAAAGTTTAAACCTGCACAAATAAAAATTAATTTAATACATAGTTTAATTAATTTGTGTCACTATAATACAAATGAGTTGCTATGATACACATCAAATTATTAATTAGTATAATAATTTATAATAATAGATAAAGCGTTAGATAAAAAATAAAAAAATAAAAAAAGGTGTGAGAAACCAACCAGCTTGTACTCCACTACTCCTAAGTCCTGTCATCCTATGCCTATGGCTAAGTTTTAAAGAAAAACCGTGTCTTACTCCTATCAATTATCATGGCAGAAAAGGGTACAAAGAGGGGCTGCAGGGGCAGAAAAGCTATCATAGCAAAAAAGAAAAAACGTGTCTCATCCCATCAAACAATTGTGCAGTGAAAGTGTGAAAAAAACTTAAAATATATATAATTTAAGTTTTGAGTCTTGATTTTCAGAAAGACAAAGTCACAAAGAGAAAGAGGGGAAGAACTGAAGAAGAATACCTCTAGTGGTGAATGCCGAATGAAAGGTTAGTACGCTGGAAACAACAAAGAAAAATTTCAAGCTAGACTGACTGATTGACTAAGTTTATGGAAAAAGATCAAGAATGAAAAATCAAGATGAAGATGAAGAAAAGAAAGGTAAGATCGTAAGAATATAGATGGAGAGGCGGAGAGATAGAGAGATGAGAGGTTTTTCTTTTGTTTTTGAAATTTATAATCTCTATTTTAGCATATTTCAAGACAATTACTTTGTATTATTAATGGATTTTTCTAATATTAATTTTGATTTTAACATATTTCAAGAATGAGTTAATAAACTTGTCTCCTAAAATTTAATTTTGTTAGCTAAAGTTTGACTATTTTTATTTTTTCCTTTTTAATCTTTTGCATTTTAGGATACAATGGGGCCTTTTTAATGCATTTTATTGACCAATAAAAGTGCTTAAATTTTTTTTAATTAAAATATATAGATAAATATATATTATATATATATATATATATATATATATATATATATATATATGTATATATATATTATATATATATATATATATATATATAACTTCTTCTTTTTTTACAAGTGAGGGCCTTAGGCGATTGCATCAATTGCATCACCTATTAAGCCGGCCTTGATTAGTTTGTAAGATCTATGTAGTGAAATTTGTAATTTCTCTATTATAACTCAAGTAAATTACTCGTCTCGTATTAAAAATTATGAATAATGAATTTTAAATAAAACATTAACTAAGTTAATAGTAAATAAACTAGATATTATACAAGTGATAGTAAAAATATAAAACAGTCACTTAAAATTATCATCTTAGGCCTTAAATTGTATTGAGCTAGCCTTGACACCCCTTCAAGAACGCCTTGGATTCACTACAAGAAAAACGGACTATTGCAGCAGGGCAAAAGCACCGCAAAAGCCCAAAAAGTGCTGATAAAGGTACATTTGACCTTTAGCAGTGGGTGTTATTGCAGTGGTTCCTCTTGCCACTGTTGTGGTGCCACTATAGATCTATTATGGCGGTAACAAAAAATGACACAATAGATCTATCATTTAGCGGCGGTTTTGGTCTATTGTGGTGGGCAGAAAACCGCTGCCATATGAGGTTAGAATTCAAGTCAATTGACCTTTTGGCGGCAAGATATGCGCACCACTATAGGTGACAACGTTTAGTGGTGGGCAATAAGCATCGCTATAGGACTTTTAGCGATGATTACGCCCACCGCTATATGTGTGAAGCTTTAGCGATAGGCTATAAACGCCACTATAGGGCTTCAATTATAATATAATTTTAGACCTTTAGCGGCGCTTTTTGCCCGCCGCTATAGGTTAAAATTTTTTTCCCCCTAAGTTTAAAACCTCAATCCCATTACAAACAACCTATAATAATTTTAGTTCTACTGAAACAATACCACAAATGTCTCCAAACTAACATTATATTAACATAAAAATATATTATCAAATACATAACATTATCTATAACCATCATTAAAGTTCCAAGCTAATACCATAATCAAAGTTCCAAAGTGTTTACAAATATCCTCCAACACTTGCAAAAAATGCGATTGTAGCAATGAAGTTCTTTATACACAAAAGAGTCCTCAAACACCAAGATAAAATCTATAAGCTTCTTTGGTGATGGGATGCAGCTGATGATTTTTGGATAGGTGGAGATTGTTGGACCGGAGGAACATCCTACATACAAATTATGATTACTCAATTAGTGCATATAAATGAAATAGAATGACAAGAAAATATAACCAAGGCAAAAAATGGGAACAAGTTCAAACAATGTCCTATATATATGATCTAACTAATTTGGATAGAATTCTAGTGCTACTTAACTGAGGGCTCTTGCAAAAGTCATATCAGCTAATAGCTAGCATCAAATCTATTTTCAGCATTGCACAAAACTTTTGATTTCAAATGGCTAACTAAAGAAATTAAGTGCACCGGGTAAATAAATATCAAATGGCTAACTAAAGAAATTAGCATAGTGTAAAATATAGTCAATAAACTAAAGAGGCAGGCATAAAAAATAAACATGTACAGTCATCGTAAAAATTGAATACTGAGACATGTTAAGGTCTCTATTACGGAAAATAGAGTTCCACCATTTCTAAGAATTGAATTACTTTTAATAAGCCTTTAAAGTAAATGTTGGAAGGTCCAACAGTTGGGGCATGTTACTATGTGAAACTGGAAATCTCAAACCAATTAAAGCTGTGGTTTTGCAAACTAAAATGGCATGACTGGCTACTTGATTTCAGAACAATTTGAAATGGGATAAATGCTACTAGCCAACTACATGCCATACATGCTAGCTGCTATAATTAGGGTGGAATGTAACTTATTAAAATAAAATAGGATGTTCTAAAGACAAAAAAGCAAAGAACCTAACATACTACAAACTACTACTATCATTTAATAGCATCCAAAACTGTAAACATACTATAAGTATGTCCATCACATTCCAAAGTAGGCTAAGGAGAGTAGTATCATATCTATGCTGGCCTAATTAACTAGTCAAGTGACCCAACAACCGGCTATGTTCCTAAAAAAACAATGAATTTAAACGTATACAAAAGTTATCAACACATTTGATAACTATAACATCATTACTAGCAATATTCTTTAGGAATGGACATCTCTTTAAATATCTCATTTCATTTTAGTGTTCCTCATGTGTGAAAAAGATAGAGAGAAGCCCTTAAAATGAATTAATTGAATAAAAACAACTTAACAAGAATCATCCAATATTACACAAAACAATCAACACTCCTAATATCCTCTAAAACCACCTTATATCTCCATGATAGCCACCTACTTGCTCTAATTCAATAGCCCATCACAAACACATGGAGAGAGAGAGAGAGTACCTTAAGTCTGACACAAACAAATTCACTTGATTTGTTCACACGAACTTGTAATGCCTCTTCTTTTTGCAATCTACCAACAAGGAAAGAATATATATAAACACAATAAAATTATATTTGTTTTGCTTTAAATGTAGAGAGAGAAAGAACCTGGAGAGAGAGAGAGAAGAAGAGTGACGGTTTAGAGAGCGGGAAACAAATTTTGGGTTAAAAAAACCTAAGTAAAAAACCTAAGTAAAAAGTCGGATTTTGGCTTTGGGGGGAAAAAGCTAAGTGAAACATGTTAGGAGGGAAACAAATTTTTGGGAAATTTTGGGTAGGAAAAATAAAAGAAGACAGATTTATTTTGAGGAAAAAATAAAAATAAAAGAAGGCAATTTTAATTAATTGCCATTTTTTACTAGCAATTATCATTTTGTCATGCATTTTGTATTCGTACATGAATCAAACACATCTATATATCTAAGTGAGTTAATGAATGCAAAATATTAAGAATCTAATATTAATGAGTTATGAAATAAAATTTAAAAACAAAAAACAATCACGTATACTCAATAAAAATCATCACACAACTTTCTCAAAAAAAAAAAATAAATAAATAAATACCACACAACAAAAATTATCACACATTCTATCTTATTAAAAATTTAAAAAAAAAATGATCATAGCTATTATTAAATTTATGTAAGAATTTTAATATGTGACTAACTACGTTTACTTAAAAAAAAATATGACTAATTGGATGGTCAGATTGAGAGAATATAACCATACAAGTACATAGTACATGTCCATCACGCACCATACTTAGATTTCAAACCTAATTGATGGATTTGAAGAATATAATGAAAGGTTAATTTTGGTAAATTATGGTCACAATCAAACGGTTGGATTTAGAGAAAGGTGTAGTCAAAGTTTAGTAAAAGTTGGTCAAATCCAGTCAAACTTAATAGATGGTCCTGAGACCACTGGACTTGGTGAAATTCTTATTCAAATCTTAACCAATAGGAATGAAAAGTATGGTGACATATTGATGTTGGTGAAATTTGAGACCAATTAGATAGTCAGATTAAGAAACATTACCATACAAGTACACAACACATGTCCATCATGTGCCATACTTAGATTTGAAATCTAACCATTAGATTTAAAAAGTATAATGAAAGGTTAATTCTAGTAAATTATGGTCATAATCAAACAATTGGATTTAGAGAAATGCATGGTCAAAGTTGGTCAAACCTGATCAAACTTAATAGATGGTCCCAATACCACTAGACTAGGTGAAATTTATATTCAAATCTTGATCATTAAGATTGAAGAGTATGGTGACATATTAATGTTGGTGAAATTTGAGACCAATTAGATGGTCAGATTGAAAGAATATATATAGCCATAAAGGTACACAACACATATCTATTACATGCCATACTTAGATTTGAAATCTACCCATTGGATTTGAAAAGTGTAATGAAATGTTTATTCTGGTAAATTATGGTTACAATTAAACGGTTAGATTTAGAGAAAGGCGCAGTCAAAGTTTAGTCAAAGTTGGTCAAATCCAATCAAACTTAATAGATGATCCCGATACCACTGGACTTGGTAAAATTCATATTCAAATCTCGATCATTAGGATTGAAGAGTATGACGACATATTGCTTTTGGTAAAATTTGAGAAAAATTGGATGGTTAGATTGAGAGAATATATATAGCCATATAGGTACACAACACATGTCCATCACATACCATTCTTGGATTTGAAATCTAACCGTTGAATTTGAAGAGTGTAATGAATGGTTCATTCTGGTAAATTATGGTTACAATTAAACGATTAGATTTAGAGAAAGATGCGGTCAAAGTTTAGTTAAAGTTGGTCAAATACAATCAAACTTAATAGATGGTCCCAATATTACTGGACTTGGTGAAATTCATATTCAAATCTTGATCATTAGGATTGAAGAGTATGGTGACATATTGGTGTTGGTAAAATTTGAGACCAATTGGATGGTTAGATTGAGATAACATAGTCATATAGGTACACAACACATGTCCATCATGTGCCATATTTAGATTTGAAATCTAGCCGTTGGATTTGAAGAGTGTAATAAAAGGTTAATTTTGGTAAATTATGATCACAATTAAATGATTGGATTTAGAAAAAAGTGCGGTCAAAATTTAGTCACAGTTGGTTAAACCCGGTCAAACTTAATAGATGGTCTCGAGACCACTGGACTTAGTGAAAATCATAATCAAATCTTGATCATTGGGATTGAAAAGTATGGTGACATATTAGTGTTGGTGAAATTTGAGACCAATTGGATGGTCAGATTGAGAAAACATAACCATACAAGTACATAGCACATGTCTATCATGCGCCGAACTTAGATTTGAAATCTAACTGTTGGATCTGAAGAGCGTAATGAAAAGTTCATTTTGGTAAATTATGGTCACAATCAAACAGTTGGATTTAGAGAAAAGCATGGTCAAAATTTAGTTTAAGTTGGTCAAACCTGATCAAACTTAATAGATAGTCCCGATACCACTAGACTTTGCGAAATTAATATTCAAATATTGATCATTGGGGGCTTCAATCGGCTAGTGGCAGCGGTAAGTGCTAATAGAGAGAGGCCTAATCTAGAGTTTGAGAGTGAGAATGCATGGTGGTGGGAAGACCGATCTTTAGGTATTGAGATCAACGATGTGAGATTTTAATTTGAGAGAGAGAGAAAGAGTGTGTGTGTGTGTGTTTTAGAGGGATACAATCGGATGAGAAATGAAAAGGTTAGGGTCTAAATTGATAGATTTAGGTGGGGGGGGGGGGAGAGGAGGGAAAAAAATTGGACTAATTATGGGCAATTCAAAGGTTTATTACGGTGGTCACAAAACCGCCGCTATAGACTGAAACAAACACCGGTAAATCTTAGCTATAGTAGTGGGTTTATGTGGCACCACTATAGCTAGGTATAACGCCGCTAAAACATACATATTGCAGCGCTCCATCAACCTGACGCTGTAGTACGTTGCAAAAGATCAGATTTATAGCAGTGGTTCACAAAAATGCCACAATAGGTGACATATAACGGCGTTTTTCACACCTGCCGCAAAAAGTCCACCATAATAGATCAGTCTTCTTGTAGTGATTTATACTTAGGTAGTTAGATTATTCTATGTAACTCGTTCATTGTTTGCACACCATGTAATATGGTTGAAGTAGAAACATATGATTTCTTGTATTTTGCAAATTAGACTGGAGTGAGAAAACATGGGCTTTTGGATATACTAGAAGAATGCTAAATTGCTAAGGAACTCCCTTGAACAATGAGTGTGGTTATTATATATAAAAACATAGAGTGATGATAGTTACATACTATGTGTATACAATATGTATAGCATGGTTTTAAAAACTAGACTGAATTGGCCGATTTGACCTGGAATCAGAGCTTAATCTAGTCCGGTTATTATTTAAAATTGGAAATGAAAGAAAAACCGAGCAAATAGGACAAACTGCTGGTTCAACTAACATGACCAAAAACTGGTGTGGTTAAATCGGTTTTAGCAATTCTTCATAAATACTTCAACTATTGTGTTTTTTAACCTAATAAATAAATAAATAAAAAGAGAGAGATCTTGTTTCAAATTTAAGAAGAAAAGAGATTTGGTTTTGAAAATTCTCTCTCGAGTATGAAGTGGTGAAGCCTAAGACACCCACAGTGACCCAAAAATATAAGATTTACTTTACTTACCTTTTGCTCAAAAGAAAAAAAGAAATCAGATTGACTATATTTTTGTTGAGGAAGAACCAAAGAAGCCCAAAGATAAGTAGATTTATAATGATTTGTCTACTTCAGTTGAGGCTTTTTTTGCTACCCTTGCCTCTGGCACATGCACATATTCATGAGAGAGAGAGAGAGAGAGATGAAAAGCAAAAAGTGAGATGGTAAAATTATATGCACATAACTATTGTTGACTATATTTTTGTTGACGAAGAACCAAAGAAGCCCAAAGATAAGTAGATTTATAATGATTTGTCTGCTTTAGTTGAGGCTTTTTTTGCTACATATTCACAAGAGAGAGAGATATGAAAAGCAAAAAGTGAGATGGTAAAATTATATGCACATAACTATTGTTGAACCAAACGTGTGGATGTATGGATTTCAAAATGTGTGGTAGTTGGGACATTAATGTGTAAATGTGTGGAGGGAAAAAAAAAATCAAGTGGGAAATGATATTGCTACCCATTGGTGCACTTACTTTTTGTTATTTGAAAGGTTAAAAAATAACTAAAATATTTTTTAGTACGCTTGTGGGTTATAGGTGCTTATATATGTTTTTTTGTTTGTTTTTGTTTTAGTTGAATTGTGTTGAGTGGTGTCTAAAAGTTGGTAAGCTAAAGTTTAATGTTTTACTATTATTTAATTTTTTAGTTAAAATGACAAATTATAAAATGATTTATTTATTTATTTTTATAATTATTAATTAAATTATTTATGATGCCAACAGTTTGACCATTGGTTGAACTCCAGTTCAACCAGAAAACTGGTAATCAGTCCCTTTTTCAGTTCTTTCACCAACTGATTTTTAAAACCATAATGTACAGGTGCAATTGTGTTGAGCTAGAGTGTGTTTGGTTTTTGAGGTCAAGGGTGTTGTGGTTAAATGGTGTTGGTCGGTTCTCATGGTCAGAACTTGAATTTGAATCACTCTAACAAGCCAAAAAAGAAAAGAGGGGGGGGGGGGGGGGGGGGGAGGAAGAGGAGGGTGAGGGTGGGTTCGGGAATACCTGAAAATTTTTTATGCGATTTTTGATATCAGGTAGTTGAGAGTTGTGTGGCGTCATTGATTTGAATTGATCTCAAATATATGTGTATACATAACATAAGTCACCCAGACTTGAGGTAAATCTTGGATGCATGAAACACCACTCTTTAAAAATATGTGGAGTCCACATTTATGGGCAGGGACGGAACCAAGATTTGAACATAGGGGGGGGCAAAGCATGAACCCAAAAAATTTCAAGTGACATGGTCTATTAAAAAAAAATCATGGTAGACAAAATAATTGCACTTTATTACCATAAATATTTAAGTCAAGAAGGAAATAATATGAACCAAAAAAGTTGAAAGTTACAATATGATATTCTAACCTTTTCGAAGAAGAAGAATAAAAAAAGAAGAGGACTTCGAATCTCCAGATTTTGGGTAATTGGAATTAATATGTTGATTTTATCACGTTGACTAACTAAAAAATATGATAAACTCATACTTTTGGATGCAACTAAAAATCAAACTAATGAAGTTTTCAAAACTATGTTTGAAGATTTTAAAAAATTGGGATATTAATATTAAGAGTTGGCAATATTACATTATCAATATTGGCTTCTAAAAGAATTTTGCATTTTATCTTTTGAAAAAAATTTAAATATTGTAATTGATTTTTCCATAATTTATAAATCAATTAAAAAGGATTTTTTTTTTAAATGATATTTTTTTGGTTATGAATTATTGAATTATGATATTGGTAATTTGTGGATTTTTTGTTGTGTTGTATTTGAACCAATCCAAAAATTTGAGGGGCCAACTATAGAACCAATATACTAAAATTTTTCAAAGAAATGGTTTTTTTTTTTTTTTTTTGGGGGTGGGGGGTGGGGTATCGTATCACTTGATGGATAAGAATCATAAGATACTCTATTTGGATTTACGGGTCATATGAACTATTTAGCTGTTTAATGGCGAGTGAGTCTTTTAAGCTGTTTTTTTTTTTTTGGGGGGGTTTGTCATGCAAGATTCAGAACAGTCCTACTGCAGTAGGAAGAAAGGCAATGAAACAAATCTAAAGAAGGGAAGAGATTGCAAGGTACAATAATTCACTGAATGTTTAAAATCCCAAACCAAAAATCAATTTATTTCTCATTTATCACAAAATACAACTCTTACATCTTTACCAAACTATGAGGAAGAAATGTTTCGAAAACTGAAAACAAGACTAAAAGTACCTGAAGATAACTTAATCCACTAAAAGGTATAGTCGTCTCACTAGTGAGCCATGCTAAAAAGGCCGCAAAATTCAAGAGCTCTTCAATGTGTTTCCAATATCAATGACAAATCGGTATCTGACATCTGCTTTCACAAGTCGTTCCATGGCAGTGTTCACATAATCAATTGGAATCACCTCAATGTCAGCAGTAATACCTGTCAATGCAACATACCTGTATCTGACCTTGGTCTGTGCTAACCAAAAAAGAGTCTGCACCAAGATGTTCTAAAGCTTCCGTTTTCTTGTTAGGCGATGTACTAATCACTGTGATCTTAGCCCCCATAGCTTTAGCAAACTTCACTGCAACATGGCCTAGACCACCAAGGCCAACCACACCCACATGCAAACCAGGTTTGTCAAGCCCATAAAATTTCAAGGGGCTGTACACTGTGATCCCAGCACAGAGAAGAGGGGCACCAGCATCAAGTGGAAGATTGTCTGGAATACGGATCACAAAGTGCTCATCCGCAACCATGATGTCAGAGTAGCCTCCATATGTGGTAGTTCCATCATGGTACACGGCACCATAAGTAAGAATCGATTTGGGGCAGTAATTCTCAAGGTTGTTGGAACAGTCATTGCAAGAGCGACATGCTCCAACAAGGCAGCCCACGCCAGCCTTGTCTCCAACTGTGAATCTATGTACCTTGCTCCCCACCTCTGTCACCACGCCCACAATCTCATGCCTGCATTATCCAATTCAGTTGACATGAAATCCATTCACACATTTTATTGATAATGTGTTTACATGTAAAAAAAGATAAAAAGCATGTAAGTACAGGCATTTTTAGGAGTGTTGAATTGAAATGGTTATTTCATTTATTTGAATTGTGAAAAAGATCTTGCAATGTTCGTGTTCATTCATCCAAAATTGGTTAGGAAAAAAAGTTCAGGACATATTCTTCTTCCATAATTTTTTGCATTTAAAACTTCTCCTACAATAATTCTTCAGTTCTATCAATTTTTTATGACTCAGTTTGATCCCTCGCAGGCAACTATATAAGCCAAACATTCTGCAACTCATTTGCATGTAAGCCAATTATTTGACTATACTTGAATCTGTAGCATAGTCAAATAATTGTAACAGCACTCATATATATGAGCTGTCATTTTATAAAGTAGAATATCTAGTACTACTTTAAATCAATCTTTATTTAGTAAGGATTATAAATAGTACAAAATAAGACATTCAGCCATTTAACATTTTTTGTCAACTTTTTTTTTGTAAAGATTATTTTCATTATGCGGTGATAGAGACCACAGGGGAAAAGCTATGATTAAAACGTTTACTGAATTTGTGGAAACAGACGATAATATTAGCAACATCATTAAAATCATGATTTATGCTTCAGGAAAACATCGGGTCAAAGGATTGAGCTTTTGGTATTCTAAACTGTTTCAGGAAAACAAAAATTGTTCTGTGCATCAGAAAACTGATATGTTTTGTGGAATTTCTTTTGGCAACTCAATCCTGATATAATAATTAAGCAATAAAACATTTAGTCTAGTCAGTCAAAATCACACCCTTCTCCAAAACAAAACAAAAAAGTGCTCAACCTAGTACCATATGGATAATATGTAAAAATATGATGATTTCTAAGAAACATACCCAGGCACAAGCGGGTAGGTGGACACGCCCCATTCGTTCTTGATCATGTGAAGGTCCGAGTGGCATATACCACAATAAAGAATTTTGAACGTTACATCTTTCTCTCCTATTGCCCTGCAGACATACCATTTTAGCACAGTCCAAGTAGTTAGAAAAAAATATATATATATATATATATATATATATATATATACACATACACACACACACTTTATTCTATCAATATAGGCTGTATAGCTCATTATTTTGATCCTTACTTTAGGGAAAACTTTATAAAACAAAAAAGCAAAAATTCTCTCACAGAGTTCAATATAACACTACTGTTTTTTTCAGAAAAATAATGTCATTTTTGTGCGTATTAGTGTGCCAAATGTCTTGCGGTTAAGATAGAGTATTTTAGAGTGAGATTGGGAATTTTGATTGTCACACTAATGGAAGTATGTGATTTAATTTATTCTTGCATAAAATAAGTGGTTTATATTGGCACATTTGATAGCCTTATAGCTCAATTGATTGACACTTATTGATGCTTTCAATTGTGACATTCAGGTTCAAATCCTCTCCCTCTCAACTATCAATGTATAAAAACAAAAACAAAAACAAAATTGGCAACCCAATCCTGGGTGTTATTGTGTGATCAGATTGCAGTATTTGCATCATGATCAACCATAGGAACTTAATGATCGAAAATAAATAAATAAATTAGTTGTACCAACCACAATGTTACACTAAGCATGTTGTGAATTTAAGTGTATAGCTGGATGTAATATAATGATATAATCTGATATCTTAGTCAAGATTCAAATCTCTGCTACACTTGTTATAACAAATTAACATACATTCGTGGTTTTAGATTTTTCCCAAATGAGTATAACACATTTTTTTCTCTTATTTCTTTTTGGCTTATCCAAATGAGTATAACACATAGCATGTACTTGTGTTGAACTGTTGATAGTCACATATAAACATTTCCCTTTTCAATTCCTTACACTTTTCAAGAACTGTAAAAAAGACTCTCTAAATAGAAACTATCTTCTCATTGATTGAAAAATGAATACAAAATGAATGAAAATCAATTACAATATCACTTTACCTATTCTTATATACACAGTTATGTACAAGAAAACAGAGTAACTATCTCTCCGGATTTTACGGTGAGAATTGTTACAGCTAAGTATTACAGCTAATCACTACATCTAAGCACTACCTAGCTATGACACGTGTACATCCACTTGTCATCATTCCTTGTATAGAGTGTATGATCTGATCGTGATAAGGAATGGACTCCAACAACTCTTCTAAGTCTTCATCACTAAGGCTTGTATCTTTGTTTTGCTTCTGATACTGAGATGCACTATGTATTGCATTCAATTGCAGGCTTCCTTGCTGCTGTGATGCATGCTGAGCTTCTTCATGATGCACACTGCCCTGCAACTCCCCTTGACATTTAGCATTACTTTTAACACTCCCCCTCAAGAGCAAAGCTCTTGCTTCTCCATTATCCTTAGTACATTCTGGAAATTGAATTTTATGACTAAAAATATCAATCACTCCCAGTTTAGACAATAACCTCATAAAACTTTCAACTCCAAGTGCCTTTGTAAATATATCAGCTAACTGATTTCGTGTGGATACATAGAAGGTTTTGAGTGTGCCATCCAAGATCTTATTCCTCACTATATTGCAGTCAGCTTCAATATGCTTTGACCTTTCATGAAAAACCGGATTCGCTGAGATATGTAATGCTGCCTGGTTGTCACAGTACATCAAGGCTGGTTTATCATGTGGTATGTGTAAATCCCTCAACAAATACAATAACCAAGTGATTTCATAAGTGGTTGTGGCCATAGACCTATACTCTGCTTCAGCAGAGGATCTTGAAACTACATCTTGTTTTTTTGACCTCCAAGAGATTAGAGCATCACCTAAAAAAACACAGTAACCAGTTAGGGACTTCCTGGTGTCAGGGCAGCCTGCCCAATCTGCATCACAGAAGGTTTTCAGTTGCAAATCTGACTCTATAGAAAAAAAGACTCCTTGACCAGGTGTGCCTTTTAGGTATTGAAGGATCCTGGTGGCTGCTCTCATATATGGAACCCTTGGTTGTGCCAAGAATTGGCTAAGCCTATGTACTGAATAGGTTATATCTGGTCTGCTCAAAGTTAAGTACATTAACTTCCCAATTAATCTTCTAAACTGCCCAGCATCTTTAAGCAACTCTCCATCACCTTTGGACAGCTTTAGTTGCTGCTCCATTGTTGTTCTAGCTGGTTTGCAACCAATCATACCAGCTTCCTTAAGAATATCAAGAGCATACTTCCTTTGATTAATACTAATTCCCTTGGGGCTTCTAGCAATTTCAAGTCCTAGAAAATATTTGAGTGAACCAAGGTCCTTGATTCCAAACTTCTGATCTAGCAGCTTCTTCAACCTGTTAACACAAGCTGAATCATTGCATGTAATGACCATGTCATCCACATAAATCAGCAATGCAGTGAATTGAGAACCATTAGAGTGAACAAATAAAGAGTGATCTGCCTGTGATTGGACAAAACCAAGAGCTAAGATTGTGGCAGAAAGCTTGGCATTTCATTGCCTCGAAGCTTGCTTGAGACCATAAAGATACTTAACAAGCTTGCACACCATAGGACTTGTAACAGAAACAGAATCAGAACTGGACTCCCCCTTACTGTGATAACCAGGTGGTAGGGCCATATAAACTTCTTCATCAAGATCACCATGGAGAAAAGCATTATTGATGTCAAGTTGATGTAATGGCCATCCTTTGGCTGAAGCTAAGGCAATAAGAACCCTCACAGAAACTGTTTTGGCAACAGGAGAAAAAGTCTCTAAGAAATCAAGACCCTCTCTTTGTGTATAACCTTTAGCAACTAGCCCAGCCTTATATCTATCCACACTACCATTAGCACGCAGTTTGATCCTCTACACCCATTTGCATCCAATGGGTTTCTTACCAAGAGGTAAGGGAGTTAATACCCAAGTCTTAGTGGCTTCTAGAGCTTGAATCTCTTTGTCCATAGCCTCTCTCCACAAAGGATCAAGAACAGCTTGAGAGAAATATTGAGGAGTTGAAGGACCCCCATTAACATTCATTAAGTAGGACTTGTACGCAGGAACCGAATGGGAATATGTCAAGCAAGCTGAAATGTCATAAGATGAACCCGATGGATGAGAAGTGGCAACTGTGCTTGGTGATGCAAGTGCTGCAGTACAAGCATAATCTTGCAAATACACTGGAGTTTTATGAACTCTAGCAGACTTTCTGATTGGTGGTGGATCTGTAAGGGGGTTAGTAACAACAATAGAAACAGATTCTGACAAGGAAATGGAATCATTAGACAAAACATCATGAGGAGAAGAATCTGAAATGGGTTCAGTGACACGAGGATGAGCAAACATGGGAAAAGACTTTGAGGAATCAAGTGGTACATCAGGTATGCTAACAGGAGTGACAAATGTACCCAAATCACCTTTAGTAGTAGTATCAACCCCAAGAATAAAAGGATCTGTGAAATCAGAAGCTGAAGCAGAAAAATGAAAGAAATTTTCATGGAAAATCACATCTCTAGAAGTAAAAACAGTATTAGTGGTCAAATCCAAAACATTGTAACCTTTAACACCAAAGGGATAACCTAAGAAAATACATTTCCTAGCTCTAGGATCAAATTTAGACCTATGATTTGAAAGAGTAGAGGCCTAACAAAGACACCCAAACACTCTCAAATGATCATAAGTTGGCTTAAAACCAAAAAGCACCTCAAAAGGAGTTTTATTTGACAAAACTGAAGAAGGAGTTCTATTTATCAAGTAGACAGCAGTCAAGATGCAATGCCCCCAAAATTTCAAAGGAATATTAGATTGAAATTTGAGAGCCCTTGCCACATTCAAAATATGTTGGTGTTTTCTTTCAACAATGGCATTTTGTTGAGGGGTTTGAACACAACTAAGTTGATGTAGTATGCAATTTTTAGCAGAAAAATCAGACATGATGAATTCAGTACCATTATCTGTTCTAATGGTTTTAATCTTCTTAGAAAATTGTGTTTCAACCATAGTGTAAAATTGCTCTAAAGTGGATTGTGTTTGAGACTTATGCTTGAGCAAATAAACCCAAGTACACCTTGAGCAATCATCCACAATGGTTAAAAAAAACTTGCAGCCAGCAACAGTAGGAACAGAAAAGGGGCCCCACAAATCACAATGAATCAAATCAAAACATTCATTTGAAACATGAGTACTTATAGTAAAGGGCAGCCTTTTTTGCTTGGCCAATGGAAAAATGTCACAATTGAACACTTTATTAGCATTGTTAGTATGTACATTAGTGTTCCTTATCAAAGCCAACTTGGCATTTGACAAATGCCCTAATCTAGAATGCCAAATATCTGGCTGAATAACAGTATTTACAACAGAATTAACAAAACCAGCTGAAGAAAAACAAGTTGATGAGGTTGATACACTTGCTTGCAGTAGATAAAGGCCTTTGAACTCCCTACCCAGACCAATTGTGCTCCAATGAACAAGGTCCTGGACGAAACACATGTTGCCAAAGAAAATCAGACAACATAGAGTGGTTTTAGACAATTGACTAACAGAAAGAAGATTAAAACTGAATGATGGAACATATAAGACATTGGTAAGAATGAGGTTTTCTGAAATCTTAACAGTTCCCACATGTGTGACTAAGGCTATTTCACCATTAGGCAAATTAACAAAGGTATTTATAGTAGCTATAACAGTAGTAAAACATGATAAACAATGCACCATGTGGTCTGTTGCTCCTGTGTCAATCACCCAATCTGAACTGTTAAAGGCATTCCTATCTACAATATTGACTGAGAAAACTGAATGCTTTAGACTAGGAATAAAAGGTATATTAGAGTTTATACCTGACATGAAGACAGCATTGGTATTGAGATTGGAGGAAGCAGAAGTAGAAGTACCCACCACATCAGATGTCATACCAGTCGACCCTTCCACACCAGTATACATGCAAGAAGAACTTACACTTACAGCATGAGAAGCATCCCCAAAACCAGCTCCTGAATTAGTGCTTCCAGAGTTGAGAAAGGCTAGAAGTTGCTCACATTGTGTCTTGGAAATAGGGCATTGATTTTTGATAACCATGGCTTTGTCTGCACTATTGACAGAATTACATGATGCTTGATTGGCACCAGGCTTTCCTTTAGGCTTATAACCAGGAGGATACCCATGCAATTTATAGCATTTATCAATTGTATGCCCTTGCATATTGCAATGTGTGCAAAAAGGCCTCTCCTTCTTACCATTTCCTTTATTCCAATTAGAATTGGAGTTTCCTTTGGAATTTGTGTACATAGCCATAGTATCTGACTGAGAGGATCCAGCAGCTCCATGACCAAGATGCTTGTGAGATTCTTCTTGAAGCACCAATGAGTAAACTCTGCTCATTGAAGGGAATGGTTCTAACATGAGAATTTGACTTCTTAGAATCTCATAATTCTCATTCAAGCCCATCAAGAACCTCATGACATAGGCCTTGTCATGTGAAGCATTCAAGATCTTCATTGCTCCACAAGAACATTCAGGAAGAGGCTCAAAATTCAACAATTGATCCCACAATCGTTTGAACTTTGTGTAATACTCAGTGATTGACATGTGATTCTGAGACATGTGAGAAATTTCCCTCTGTAAATCATACACCTTAGGACCATTACCTTGTGAAAACACATGCTGCAACTCAAGCCACATCTCTCTTGCTGTTTCACAATACATGATGTTGCTAGAGACATCAACGTGCATAGAATTGATCAACCATGAAAGAACCATGGTATTGCAGCTTTCCCAATCCTCATATAGAGGTGAATCAACATCTGGCTTCTGAATCTTTCCATTGATAAAGTCAATTTTCTTCTTGGCAGTGAGAGCAAGAACCATTGCTCTGGACCAAGACTGATAGTTGCGCATTCCAAGCAGTGGCTGAGTGACAAGTATGTTTTCGGGATTTTCATTGGAATTGAGAAAATACGGATTAGGAGCATTAGAATTTCCATTGGAATTTGCATTTGCATGCGTGGATTGTGTGTTGTGTGAATTTGAGGGAACATCAATTTCTGAGGACGCCATTGAAGGACCTCGAAGCTGTGAGAAGCAATTGAAAGAGAAAGAAGATTCTAGAGAGAATATTTGAGCTTTGATACCATGTAAAAAAGACTCTCTCTAAATAGAAACTATCTTCTCATTGATTGAAAAATGAATACAAAATGAATGAGAATCAATTACAATATCACTTTACCTATCCTTATATACACAGTTATGTACAAGAAAACAGAGTAACTACCTCTCCGGATTTTACGGTGAGAATTATTACAGCTAAGTATTACAGCTAATCACTACATCTAAGCACTACCTAGCTATGACACGTGTACATCCACTTGTCATCATTCCTTGTATAGAGTGTATGATTTGATCGTGATAAGGAATGGACTCCAATAACTCTTCTAAGTCTTCATCACTAAGGCTTGTATCTCTGTTTTGCTTCTGATACTGAGATGCACTATGTATTGCATTCAATTACAGGCTTCCTTGCTGCTGTGATGCATGCTGAGCTTCTTCATGATGCACACTGCCTCGTAACTCCCCTTGACATTTAGCATTACTTTTAACAAGAACTAAAATATAAATGAAATAGACAAGATGGGATGTTTGAGAGAGAGGGAGAGAGATGACCTTCTAGAGAATTTGAAGGGAGAGAGTATCCCAGATGAATCCCTGGCTGCCCAGCCAAAGGCCTTCCTGGGGTGTTCAACCTCTGGTGACTTCGCCATTTAAGTTTTCTCTAACCTTGTCACACGTACAGTACAAATTAAGCAATAACTATGAAACAAAAACAAATAGTAATATGATTTTATAAGCACAACGAACACTGGGCCATTGGGGTATATAGAGAGAGAGATATTATGATTGTATGGCTGGCACTGTCCGGTCCACTAATCAGCGCTCAAAACTCATAACTCAAAACAAAACTAAAAAACATAACTCATTTCTCAAAACTCTATCTCACTCAAAACCCAAAACTGGAAATTTTTGTTTGGCTCCAATATCTCAAAACTGTGCCCCACATCTCAGTATTCAATTTTTTCACTTTTTGAGGTTGGTTTTCTCTCAGGCGTGTCCTCTTCTTTCTCCTTTCACCCAAAACATTATTTTGTCTTCCTATCTCCACACACACACACACACTGAATGTAAGAGAAAGGATTGTGGTTTTTTCTTTTCCTTTTCCTTCTTTATACTTCGGCCTCCATATCTTGAAGACCCCTCTCGCTTGAAAACAGCCAACTGGTGAGTTCCTTTTCTTTCTCTGTTTTATGGGCTACGGTGGACAAGGTTTGCAACCTCAAGTAGACAAAACCTCAAGTTTTATAGAATTACAAAACATAGTTACAAAATAAAAGTGATGACTCAATCTGACCCAGGAGAAAGAATAAACCCAGTTGTACACTTTGTTATTAGAAAGAAAGCAGCCACTCTTGTCAAGAAGAAATGACCATAGATATTGAATTTATAATAAATCACACACAGAGTGCCTTCAAGTGATTATAAAGGAGTGCTTCAAAATATGAAATTTCTAATAAACCATCAATATAAAGAAAAGAAGGGAGACAGAAGCAACGAAATATTTATTAAAGACTCAGCACACACAATGGCAAACAAAGTCACAAAAAGATGGGATTTTTAGCATAAACCAGTGCTGACCCATACAATAACCCATAACATATACCCGAATCAAAGTTTCTCAGTCCACATTGTTAGTGATCGTGGTGGTTCTAATTCAGAGAAGTTAAAGCAGATTGCTAATAATTGATTTACACACAGTCATGGTTGAGTTGAACACAGTAGCTCGAGGTTGTAGATGACTAAATTGGGGATGACCGTTGAGTTGTTTAAATATAGGCGCAGCGCACCGTTTCACTAACGAAGACGCGCACCGTTTTATGTATTTGATATTTAAGCTACAAATAACAAAACGATGCCGTCTTGATGTGTGAAACAGATCCTATCTTCTTTTCAAGCACGGTTTAACACTAAGATTGTACTACACGATCCTTTTAAGAAAATCTTCACGCATTTCATCACAGACAAAGTCGATTATTTTACAAAACCCATCAGACACAAATTCCATTATTTTACAAAACCCATCAATGTTTAGAGAAATTGAAAAAAACATTGAAACACAAACAAAATCAAAACAGAGCACCTGAACAAAAACTTTGAAATACAAACATTGAAATTTAGAGGAACACAAAACAGAGCAAGGTTGGTTTACGGAGGGAGAGAGAGAGAGAAAACGTGGTCACCTGGGCAAAGGTCGGAGCTGATGAACTGACTGATGTCGGCGCAGGTGAGAGATGAGGGTGTCGGTGGTGCTAGGTCTTTGCTTGGATGGGTTCTTCTCTCAACCGTGCCTCACGCGTGAGATTATGAGATGAACAACACCATTGGAATTTGATATAAGAGTATTAGCATTGCTTTTTACCCTTCTAAAAAGTCACTTTACCATCATTCCATATCATTTTATAATATCTTCACATCCAAAACTTTTATAACTCTTTTTTACTCGTTAAAATAATATATCTACATAATAAAATAATATATCTCAAAATTATATCTTTTCTCTCCCATCTCTCTCTTCTTTCTACATAATAAAATATTATTAATTTTTTACAGTAATGGCTATAATACAATTCTAGGTTTAGAATTACACTACACTATAACAGTATTTGAAAAAAATCTATATTAGCATTATCTAATATAGATAATTTTGAGGTTTAAAATTCTAAATTTTTTTTAGATTTGACATTAGTATTCCTAATGCTAATGGTCTAAAGGCTGGGTCTCATAAAAGGTCCAGGAAGTGATCATATGTTGGTTTAGAGAGGTGGGTGAAAAGAGTGGATGAGGGAAAAGGTAGTGTAAAACTCTTGCTTAAGCCAGATAAAAGCCAAAAAAATGAGAGTTCCAACGGTCTGAAATTTGATGTGACTATACACTGCACCGGTTCCACATAGTTGAAAGTAATAACCAAAATGCCATCAAACTCTGTTTTTGAAAACTGACCAGGAAACCTGTTCTCAATTTTCATTCTTATATCTCAAGTTTTTGAGAAACAAGTTTTGGAAATAATGACCGAAAGCAACGGCAAACAAAATGCAACTCAGTGGGCCCATGAAATTTGAGTGATAGTAATTAGGATTTAAGGATTCATCAGATTTTCAGACGGACTTACAGTTACAGACAACGCTAATAATAGTTGGGTGGGGAAACTTTTCATGATTGCAGCTTCTCACTCACTCTTTTATTTCTTACAACGGGTCGAAAATGGAATGACCCGGAAAAGCCATTTTGGCCATTTTAAACATTGAAAAGTCCTATTTCAGAATTTTCCACAAGTTGTTGGAGGCACTATAAATGCTTTTTTATCATTGGAACTTCTTACCATACCACTTGTAAAAAGTGATAAATATTGTGCACTTTTGAAGTGTGTATAATATTTGTTCCTTTGTGTGTGTTTACATGTAAAAGATAATTTTCTTTTTAGCTTTTGTGTTACGACCTGTCAAATGGATCACTATTTGAGAAATTCCTATCAATTTTACAAGTAATATCATTAGTTTTTTTAATATATAAATATATTGAATTTAACATAGCTTTAGAATTGCTTGTTTTGATAGTGTAAAAGAGTTATGAGTGCTTGGAGATTTGTGATTGTGAGTTTTACTGCGTGAAGTTCGTGAGTCATTTTGTATTTGTAATTGTGAGAGATTTTGTCTATGTTTGCGAAGTTTGTGAGTGGTCTGAGATAAGAGTAATTGTAATTCATATTGTGTTGACAGTGAATTTTTTCCATTGGCGTCACCCGTGGAATTAAGCTCGAAGTTAATTAGCCGAACCACGTTTAACATTGTTGTCTTGTGTGCTTGTGTTTCTTATTTGTGTGAAAACATTTTTGCTAGCCCCAAATTACAACAAATTAGTATTAGAGTTTCTGCTATTGCACATTAACAGGTATTAGAGCTCGATATTGATCTTGGCATAAAAGCGATATTTGTATCATGTATGATATTACTTGGGATTTAGATTTGCACGCAATATTGACTTTGGCAATGAATAAAATAATTGTCTTCTTCAAGGAGATATTTTGGATAGAACTCAAAAATTGTTTGATAGAATTTGAGTCTAGGTAGAGACTGTTATAAATTTTCATAAATTCTTATTTGGTTTTGTTTTGTTATTGGGCTTCCTTGGTGCGGAAGAAAAAGATTTCCTTGATATGGAAGGAAAATTATTTCTTACTAAAAAAGTAATGGGGTATTCTTTGTCCATGTCAAAAGATAAAATTGAAGTTTATAAATAGACATTATTTCAAATGGTTTGATGGCTTTTACAAAATGGTCATCCTACATGGGGATGGTAGAAAACTTTTAGAAGAACATGAGTGAGTTTCTTCAAATGGTTAATTGGTAGATTGAGTTCAAAGCTACCTGTATATGTTTGTTGAGGGTTTTTTTTTTTTTGGTTGTGGTCAGTGTGAATGTTATTGGGTATATTGGGACTTCGAGTTTATGAGTTTGTATGAGTGTGGTTTGTGAAATATTTTCTCTATGTTTACAAGGTTTCTGAGTATTGTTTGTGTGAGTTTGTGAGGTTTGATTGAGAGTGGTTGAAATTCATATATTTGATAGTGGATTTTTTTTGGAGTTAGCAAAACTACTTTAAATATTGTTGTATTGTTTGGTTGTTTTTCTTGTTCATGTGAAAATGCTTCCGCAGGCCCCATATCACAATAAATTAGTATCAAATCTTCTACCATTGCATAACATAATTTTTAATAATATAAGGTTGATGATAAAAAATTAAGTTAGTCAATTAGTTATCAAACAAACTTGAGTTTATTTGACAAGAAAATAAACCAAAGTTGAACACATAATTTATTAAATTGATGAGTTTGAACTCAACTTATGTTTGAAATAAAAATGAAATAAACAACCATAAATTTTTAATACTTAGTTTGATGTAGTTTACCACCTTAACCGTTCAGAAGATAGCAACTTTCAATTCAATAAATATCTAACAAAACCTTTTATCTTTGTAACTTTTTTTTATAAGATGACTCTTTGAGGCAACTCAATTTTTTTGAGGTGGATTCCTATTGCTGTGGGCCAAACTCCACAAAAATTATAAATCTTCCTAAAAGGTTTTGAATAACGTTGTTCGAGTGTTTTTGATATATATATAAATAAAAAAATGTGTGAAAAAATATATAAAGTGTTTAAAATACTTAAAAGTTTATTTGAAATGTCCTACCAAACCAAACGGGTTGAATGTTTGGTCCCCAAGGCATCCTAAACGTTGAATGTTGGGTTTGCCTCCTAAATCAGTTAAATGCATTGAACGAGCTGTGGCCACCGACAACAAACGTGTGGCATGAACTGTTGGACTGTTTGATGGTGAATATTTTGTCTGTTGCTAAAGATTTAGAACGTGTTTAACTACGTACGGTCTATTTAAGTTTATAATGGTGATTGTACGTTTTCTGAAATCACATGTGAAAGAGGTTTTGATTTAAAGCCATTATTTCTTCCTGATCGAGCTGCTACTAGCCAGGGCCTCCACCGTGCATGACAACAAAGGCCAATTATTGCATTCCTTTCACTATAGTCCCAACTCCCAATCCGAAGCATCTAGCTAAAATTATTGTTCCTTTTGATTTATTTATTTATTTTTGAGGAACTTGTCCCTTTTGATTTTGCAAGGGATAATTAAGCTAGTTCCCTCCACTTGCTCCTCTTGTTGCATTTTTCAATCATCAAAATGATCGTCTTCAAACCTTAATGGTTTGTTTGGAAGTTTAGAGATAAAGAAGAGTAGAGGAACGTAAAGGGGAGGAGAGTAGTGAAGAGGAGAGTAGAGGAGAATAGTTATTCTTCACATTCTTTGAATGTTTTTAAAATTAGTAAGGGAGAATGAGGTAGTTAGCCCTTCTTCTTATTTGGATGTTTTAAAAATTATGATGAAAATGAGAGGAAACGATTTAAATAGACAAATTTACCCTTATTTGAAAATGGACTTGCAACATTGGTCTATGATTAATTTGTTAGATTAAATAATTATTTAATCAACATTCTCATTCCATCAAATACCACTAATAAAAATATAAAACTACTATTAACTATTATAAAATAATTTTTATTACCTCAAAAAAATTATAATAAAAATAAAAATAATTTTTTTTTTTTTTAATTTATGGAAAATTTTCAAGAAGCTTCACATAGGAAGCAACCACAACAACCACCGTCTTATGCCTCTGATCAACGGCCGGTTTCTGTGCAGAGTTCCGGCACTGGACCTCCGGCGAGTCCTTCAGCTTTGTCGTCGGCGACTCATCTTCGTCCTCGTCCATTGAAAGCCCTAGCTCTGCTCTAGATCCAAAGACTAGCTTCATCAACTGTTAATCGCTAAGCAAACAGTGAGTTAGTGAGCGAGTGAAGGAGTGAGTGACTCGCCAGGGAGCTCAAGATCGACGAAAGAGGACATCATCTCGGGGCAAGAATCGGGGCGAGAGTAGCAAGCAACACCATCGTTCTCACCGCCATGCCTTGTGCCTTCTTTTCTTTTTGGTATTTTTCTTGGGAAACAAACGGAGCAATGTAGAGAGGAGTGTGGTGTAAATGTTGTTAGATCGGGGGGTTGTTTAGCTTCAGTGTCAATGAAATAGTGAGATTCATTTTTTTTTTTCATTCATCTTAAATTTTCTCAGGAAACAAACAAAGATTATTTATATAATAAGTTTGTAATTTTGTTAATTTAGAAAGGGTAAATTAGGGCATTCATTTGATCAATAATTTATCTACTCTACTCTCCCTTCAAATCTCTCCAATTTTGGGGAATTAAAAATGATGGGTTAGAGGTAGTTGAAACCCCTCCAAACCCCTCCCTCTCTTTCCTTAAAAAAACTTTCAAATAAGGTAATTGAATTACTCTCCCTCCCTTTACTCTACTCCCCCTCCTTTTTTTAAACTTCCAAACATGCCTTAAGGGAATGACTTAATGATTTTTATGGTCTCATGATATTTATGAAGTCTTAAGTCCGAAGCTTCTAGGGATCTCTCTCATAGAATTCCTCCTTGTTATAAACCGGTGTGTATGAACCGGAAGGACTATAAACACTCAAGAAAATAGTCAAATCCTCAAAGAAATCTAGACACCTGCATTTGTAAAAATAAAAATCCTCTTCCGATCCATTCTGCATGTTCATTAAACGTTTGCCCTTAATATTAAGTAAATCAACATTTTTCTCTAGTATTAAGTATTTTAACTTATCAAGCAACTACAGCTTTCATAACATCAAAGAAAACTAATGTCTTTATAGGTGAGGTACAGATGCCTCACCATGCCTCATCAAAGAAAACAACTTTTTGTGTGTGCTGGTGAGGATAAGGAATAACTCATCTTTCTTTCTTTGTAAAAACAAATGCAAAAGATAGAGATGAGATGTCAAGCTCAAGGATTCATACCAACAAATGTGTTTGACACAAGGGAGTCAATTTCATACCGTAAGTTATTTCGGTTTGGCTAGATGAACAAAATATTTTTGTACCAATTAATACCAGTGTACTGTTTCGAGTTTATCGCTGTGGTTTGCCTTTTTGTAATGTTGGGCTGGACTGCCTCCTGCTACACTAAGGTCCAAGTGTTCTGGATAAGGGAGTTGAGACTGGTCCAACTACAACTCACTTTGGTCCGGCTTGTGCACAAACTATGCTTCGTTTGCCAAGAGCTTCGTTCACATGCCCATGGCAAGCGGAGCTACTTTGGATGAGTCATGGCAAACAGACATGATAATAAAAATAAAATAAAGTACCTTTGCCATTAGACAAAGTGAATAAATGATCCCTAATTAAAATGATAATCACAACGATAAGAAACACCTTGTAAAGAAAATGGTGGAGATAAATAGGTAAGACATGGGTTATCAAAAGAAAGAAAAAAGATTAATCCGTCATGCCAAGTTATATTACTGGACCAAGACCAAGGAGGGAACCATTTTCCTTAATGTGAATAATCTCCCTAGAAAATCCTACTGTAAAAATTAATCACTTTAAGGGAAGCGGACCTGAATGACTTGTGCTCAAAAGAATCCTTTGCCTTTGATAGAGGGCAGGGCTTTTAGAGGGAGAGAGGGGATCAACCTATTGGTGCATGCTTGCCATTCTATCTCTCTATTTTCTTTCGTTATTTCCAATTTTTATTTTCTTTTTCTTTTTCTTTTTCTCTTCTTTTCTTAGTGCTTGCTTATATGTTGTGATTCTCTCTTAGAGGTTACTATTATCGTGATCGTGCCCCCCCTTCTACTGTGCACGGCAAGGGTCCTTTATATAATGTCTGTTATGACTAGCTTTTACTATTTTAGCCCTTAACTACATTTGTCTGGTCTGGTTATCCTTGTTGATCACCACCGGTTTGTCAATTGCTCAGCTAGCACCACTTACCTATGCTGGCTATGCCACTCCCCATCACTAGACAAAGAAGACTATTTTGTTCGTTTGTTTGCCATAGCACTCTTATCTACTACGGTGTGGGTGCTCTCTCTCTCTCCCTATCCCTCATGGCATGCACCTAGTGGTTCCAACTCATCATTGCTTCTTTTGGACAGTATGTCATCCCAGCAGGACATTTCCCCCAAAAGAGCTTGAGCAGGAACCCCATAATAGGTTTTCTCTTTTCCCCACCACCAGAACATACCCTCTTACCTCTGACCTATAACCCACCACTCCCTATATTGGCTGGGTACAGGCTGGTGATGTCTAAGCCTTGCGCGTGCTCTACTTCTGTGTATGTCCAAAACTTGCTCGCTGCTCATGCATTTACCGTGGTCTGGAGGCTTGTCTGCTCATTCTGCCATCCATCTTTGACTTCTTATGGTGTGAGCTATTTTCTGATTCCTCATTCTTTACGGCCTACTCCTTTTAAGGGCTAGGCTTTGCTTTATTGTAGGCTCTCTTCCTTCAGCCTACTCTCTTACCCCTTCCGCGGTCTTGCCCCCATTTCCTGCCGTACCATTTTGCCATTCTTGTTGTGAAGTTCTTTGACCTCAGCCTGCTAAATCTCTTTGGTCCTGCTGCTTATTCTTCTCTCAATGACTCAATATGGTCATTTGGGCTTTGTATTACATTGCTTGTGGGTTCTTTTGTCCCATTTATTTCCTTTTGGGCATCCTTGGCCCACTAGCTTTCCTTGGCCCTTTTTTCTAACTCTGCATTCCTATGGGTTTTTACTAACTCTTTTGGGCTTCTCTAACCCAATTACCTTATCCTTCATCCTTGTGACTCATAGGCTTGCCATCAACCCTTTACTTTCTTTGCTTGTATTAGTTGGGGCTTGTTATAACCTATTCTCACTTTTCTACATCACATATTGCCCATGGGTTTGCTACTTCTCTCTCTTCGGGCTCCTTTAGGCCCGTTTCCTTCCTCAAGGCCCATTTGTTTATTTTATGGGCCTATGATCCATTATTCTTGCCACTTGAATTTAATGGTTTTTCTATCCACTTACTAACTCTTTTCTGCCCATGTTGCTGGGCTTCTTCCTTCTACTGGGCTTCCCAAAATGAGCATGAACAATCGCTATTTATATATTTCTATACATAACTATATATTTTTATTATTTATGTAAGTAAGAAGTTATTAATTTTTATGTTTATCAACATAAAATTTAAAATCCACATATTTTATAAGCCTACATATTAGCTTAAGTATATTTACAAATATATTAGATTAAATAAAATATTTTTTAATAATATATATATATATATAGTTATATATATTTTTTTTGGTACTAGCCAAAATGCCAAATACCAGTTGGTGCAGGTCGGTACAGCCGAAATAGGCTAGTACAACTCAGTATTTTTTTCAATACATTTTGGAGGAGTATCGATACCGATTTAATGGCTTGTTTGGTATATCTCCCCGGTACGGCCGATGAGAATCAGGCAATCTTTTGCCACATAGTCACTTCTTCTATTCACGGTACTATTCTGTAACACTTGTTGTATAAGCGTTGTGCCAGGCACCTGGCGAAGTGTAGGCCCATTCGTTTTGCTAAGGAGAAATATCAGTTGTGCCCGAGAGTCATTACCAATTTTTGTGGTAGATTTAAGTTTGAATTTCTGTTGGATTTTAGTTGGGTTGGTTTAAAACCAATTGGTCATCTTGTTGTTGAGTTTTTTGATAAAGGAGTTGGGGTTTCTTGGAGAGCATATAGGAACTTAAGTCATGTTACACATGCGCTGATTCTGTCATGGGTCCATTTGTTAATACTGCTGGGACCACCACCCTATTAACCGGTTTCGAGGAGAGGGGGGTTACTTACTTGGCAGCCACCAACGCTGAGTGGTTGCCTTATCTGGCCAACGAGGGCATTAGGTTTGTGTACTCCTACAAACAGGATGAGAAGACAATTTGGGCTAGATCAGGATATTTCTGATGATCTTTCTTCCTTCATAGAGTCTTCTACTTCAGTTCGACCATTCCTGCGGCATGTTGCCTTTGAGTTTTGGAGCAAGCGTTTTACTGCGGTTACTATTTTAGGCTCACAGAGAGAAGGCATTAGTACCCCTACTAGGCATGGATATTGGCAGGCTATGATGATTTCATTTGAGCAGGAATTGATGAGTAGCCGTGGTTTTACTCTTATTCCTCCTGACGGGCTTAGTGCGGTCATTTTAGCCAACCCTCGGTTGCTTTTGCCTTCCAAATTTGTTAGGACATATGTGTTTCATATGTTAGGAACATATGTCGCTATTTTATGTAATTGACTAATCCTTTGACAAAACTCACTTTACTTGTATTTAGGTAGATCTAGGATGTGTTTAATGCTTCAAGAAACAAGGTTTCAACTTCAAGTGTTAAAGCCATGCAAGTTTGTCCAAGAATTAAGTGTGAAAAGTGCTGTTCGTTAAATCTTGACAGCTAGCATCTATTGAGACTTAAAGCTGTCTGAATCCCATGGTTCAACAACAGCTTGACAAATAAGTATTTGTCGAGGTTTATGAACTCAATTTTTCAGGACTGTTTTTCATCAAATCCGTGATTATATGTTTAGACTTTCTTTTTTCACAACCTTAAATATATATAAGGATTATTTTTAAGGGCCGTAAACGGTGACACAAGTTGCACAAGTGTTGAGAAAAGTTTTGTTCAAGTAAATTGTGACCGGAGACAGAATTTTCTCTAATTCATCTTTCTTGTGAAGAAGCTGCTGTGTTTGTACACCGTAGGGTTTTATGACCAAGGAGCTTCTTGATCTTCATCGTGTGATGAATTGAAGAACTTTTCAGCTGACAACCTACTTTAGTTGGTGATTGAAGTCATGTATTGGGATCCGTGCAATTGGTTAGTCTCGTACTGAGAACGGTGTACTGAAAAAGAGAGATTGTCATTACAGAACAAGTCCAATTGGGTATTGGGGTAAGGGTTCAACTGTAGGTTGGTACAAGGTATTAGGATTCCTTTACTTGTAACTACTTGTTTTTATAATAGTGGATTCTCGGGAGTGGTGACTTTAAAATCACTCGGTAGGGTTTTTGCTGTGTAGGTTTTCCCTATTCGTAAACAAATCATTGTGTCAATTTATTTTCCGCTGCATATTTTAGATAATTAGTGATTTATTTATGCTACCACATGTTTTGCATGTTAATTTGATTAATTAATAAAGTTGGCTAATCAATTAATTAATATATCATAAGGGGTCAATACATTCTTGGCCTATCAAGTGGTATCAAAGTAGGAACACTTTGATTAGGGTTAATCTTTGCTATGTGATCCATTGACCCCTGTTTGTCATGGATAAAGGACAGTCTTTTATTATACCTCCTTTATTTGATGGCACTAACTATGTATATTGGAAAGTACGCATGAGAGCTTTTTTGCAGTCTTTAGATAAGAAAGTGTGGCAAGCTGTGGAGATAGGCTGGACTAAGCCTACGAAAGCGTTGGCCGATTGGGATGATGCTAAGATTAAGGAGGCAAAATTCAACAGAAGGGATTGAATGTTTTGCTCAGTGCAGTCATTAATGAGGAATTCAAGAAGATATGCTCCACTGAAATTGTGAAGGAAGCATGGACTATCCTCCAGACAACCTATGAAGGAACCAAGGCTGTTAAGGATTCAAACCTTCAAAAGCTCACTACAAAATTTGAAGAGATCAAGATGAAGGAGGAGGAGTCATTTGATGAGTTCTATGCCAAGTTCAAGGACATAGTGAACTCAGCTTTTAATCTTGAGAAAACCATTCCTGAACCCAAGAATGTCAAAAAGGAGCTCAGGTCTCTACCCGAGAGGTTCCATGCTAAGATCACAGCCATTGAGGAATCAAAGGATATCGACAAAATTCCTTTGATTGAGTTGGTTGGAAATCTACATACCTATGAGTTAGGTTTGTTTAGAATCGGGAAATCGAGTAAGAGCAAGAGCATGGCACTGAAGACCAAGAGCAGTGACGCGGATGAGTCTTCAGACGATGAAGATTCTAAGATGAAGTCCTCCATCACTAGGTAATTCAAGAAGTTCATGAAGAATGCAAATAGGAAGGGCTTCGACAAGGATCGTAGGCAATCTAGCTCCTTACAGTTCAAGAGCCAAGACAAAGGGTAAGAAGGATGCTAGGGATGGCAGTCAGTACACTGTTCCCTTAGGACCAAATTGCTTCGGGTGTTAAGGATTTGGACATATAAAACAAGAGTGCCCCACATATCTCAAGACCATTGGAAAGAGAAAGGCACTTGTTGCTACACTAAGCGACACCAAGCCTAAGGATGATTTCGACAATGAGGATGACGGAATCCTGAATGCTTTCACAGCCACTGTCAATCCTATTGAGGGGATTATTGAAGATGTGGATGAAGTAGAAGAATTGGTGGAGTCTAAGTTTAAGAAGATGGATAAACAAGATGACATCTACATAGCCTATGCAAAGCTATACAAAGTCTCTGAAAAACATGAGAAGCTGTATAGGTTGACCACCAAGAAGTTTAGTGATGTGGAGCTTGAGCTAGACGAAATCTTAACAAAGTTTAATGAAGCCAATCAAACTATTGGAGCATTAAAATTTGAGAACAATTTCTTGGCTGAGAAGACCAAGAAGCTTAAGGCAGAACTATTCCAAGTCAGAGCTCAGCTGGAAAGGAATTTAAATGCTAAGCTCGATGAGATGCTCAGTCTTCAAAAATTTGCTGATTAAACTGGTTTAGGGTATGATTTCTCTTCTCCTGCTATTGCTTCTTCTAGTAATACCGTTTTTGTTCCTCCTGCTAATAATATTGAAACTGGGAATAATATTGTTAAAAAGGAATTAGCTAGTGAGAACATATACAAGGGTAAATCTATCTTAGGAGCACCCCTTAAGCTAGATAAGAAAGAAGTTAAAAACCCTAGGGCGAAGAAGGCTAACTCTTAAAAGCCTAAACAGAAGAAGCAGCATTTCTGTCATCACTGTGTAGCAGCTGGTCATACTCGACCTAATTGTTATAAGTGATTAGTCACTCAACAGAGCAACGACATGATCGCATTGGGAAACTAAAATCAGTTTCCATCCTCTTTTGCTCCCTTTGGAGATCTTATTAAAGCCTTCATGTTCCTTTTGAACTTGAACGGTTTCAATTCCTCTCCTTCACTGTCGATTCACTCAAAGGAAAGGTTCTTCCAAGGTGTGGAAGGAAAAAGGGCTCCAAGTGATTCTATCACTTTTTCTCTCTCTCTTTTCTTGTTTTTGTGTTTGCATTACTTGTGTGTTTTGCTTTCAAGTTTTGAGTCAGTCTATTTTTATGCTTTGTTTTGTTTAACATGTTTTGTTTGTCTTCATTTTCGTTTTTTTTTTCATATAAAAATAATAAAAAAAATTGAAAAATCATAAAAATACAAAAACAGTGTGTGTATGTGTACATTAGTACTTGTGTACCTTGGATGGTCATTGAAACAGAGTTTTCTAAACTTTGTATCTTTTGTAACTTAGATGAGTATTTCTATGCACAACTTAGCTTTATGGCTCATGTTTGTGATGAGTAAGGTTGAGTGATCTCTTGTACCTAACACTCGTATCACTCCTTTTGACGGGAAGGACTAGAAAATTTTAAGAGAAAGGCATAAATGACCATCTCACCACTGTTGCTCGCTAATCATAAAATGACATTTGTATGCTTCGGCATGGTAAAAGTGCAATGTCAAAAACTTAACATCATTGGGTATTTCTTTTCTATCTCTTATATGCTTATGCATGATTTGCTTAAAATGAAAAATATGCAAAGAAAATAAAAAGCAAAAAGAATAAAAATGCTTTATATATGATTGCAAGTATATATTCTAGGAGATGTGGGAGTTATAGGATGTACCTCGAAGATGATAGTCTCCATCAAATAGTTATGATTGTGTGTGAGTTAAAGTGATTTTCTCATATCTCAAATCTTCATAACATGTAGACACTTATGCAATCTTGTAATGTTTTTCACACACAACACACAATATTCTTTACTACTTTTGATACATATGCAGGTACAATATAATTTGGCCATCACAAGGTTTACATGTGTTAATGTATGCTCTCTAAACTGTCTTGATTTTTTTTTTAAATATAAAATTGGTTAGACTTGTTTAGTGTGTGTGTGTGTTTTGGGATCTATGTGCTTAACATTTTTATTGTTAAGAGATGATTTTGAGAGTTCAAAATGTTGTTTGGTTCCTTGATTGAGTTGGATGTTTGATTGCATTCATGTCTGTGTTTTTCTCTTCTTTGAAAAACTGTTTTTTAAGCAATCTCGACAGCTCCTCGACACCTCTCGATACCTAGCTTATCTATCAAGCTCTTCAGTTGCTTGGTATCGCAATCTTGACACTTCTCGACAGCTAGGTGGATCGATCAAGAAACTTTCTGTCCCCTCGACAGCTCCTCGACAGATACCTTGATCCATTGAGCTTCTTTATGAAGAATTCTGTTGTTTGATCCTTGATAGCTGGCTCGACAATTAGGAGACGCGTTTTAAAGCTCGATAGCTCCTCGATACATCTCGATCGATTGAGCTTTATGAGGTTTCTATATATTTGCATGTTGCGATTTCTGATCTCATTTCTTTGATCTCTCTTGATAGTTTCTCATCTCTTTCACTCCCAAACACTATCAACTCGACCACTTCATCTTCCTTACTCTTTCCTTGATCGTTTGCTTGCATTTTTCATAGCTATGATCTCTTTTCTTGTCTTTCATCATACATGTTCATGCATTCTGACCTAGATTTTGGGATTTGTTGAAAATTTTGGGGTTTTTCGAAATTGATGAAGTTTTGGTGAAATTTTTGGGTTGGGTTATATTTATGTGATTTTAAAACTTCATGCATTGCATCTCATGTGCATTACAACTATATTTTCATGCATTTAGATGTGTGTTATATATGTGCAATTGATTGTGTGCTAGTAGGATTGGATTGGGCTGAGCCCATGATGCAATTTCCTTTGCATGTCACATGTTCATGCATTCCTATGCATACGTTCTTTCTTTTCACTATATTTTGATATATTTTTGCTGCTTGGGACCTTTTTGATTGTTTCTTTCTCCCTTTTTCTCTTCTATTTGCGTTAGTCTGCTTTTATGGCACCTAAATGCAAATCTACTCCGTCCCGGAACCCTTTTCGTTTCGGGGCATCCACTTCTTCTGATCCTACACCATCTCATGTTCGGTTTCATGATGAGAAGGCCAAATCGGACTTGTTTGAGAACTTTTCTCAACGAGGCATTCATTCTGAATGCCGAGTCATTTTGTTGGACTTCTCCGACACTAACCTATCCACCGTCGTTCACAATAGAGGTTGGGAGTCACTGTGTGACATCCTAGTCACTTGTCCATCTGTGTTGATCCAAGAGTTTTACTCCAACATGCATGGATTTGATTTTTCAATACCTCTTTTTGTTACTCGTGTTCGAGGTACACGCATTGTTGTCACACTGGATATTTTATTCGATATGCTCTGTGTCCCTAGGGTAGAGTATCCTGACTACCCTAGTTGTGATCATCTTAAGACAATATTTAAAGACGAGCTTATCTCTTCTTTTTGTGAGCGCTCTTCTAATTGGGGTGATCGTCAGTTCACTTATTGTTCGGGCTTTGCTAAAGGCCCTCGTTTTCTTAACATGGTCATGACTTTTGTTTTACATCCCTTGTCATGACTTTTGCTTTCTCTATTAGAGCATCTTACTATAGATTTTCTCTCTCATTTCTTTCTTTCTATCTTAGATGCCTATAGGGATTCAACGACCCATGATAAGCTCATCTTCCCTTTAGCTATTACGAGGATTTTATGCCATTTTTCTGTTCCTTTTCTCCTGTCCGACCACTTCTCTGTTATGGGTGCTATAGATGCCGCTACCATTAAACGAAGCGAGGCACAGTTTCGGTCGAGGCAGTCTAGGTCAGCAGCTCCATCCACTCTTTCGACTCCATCCACATCCACTCCCTCTTCTTCTATTACCGGTGTGACTCTCGGGGACATCATGGCGCAACTTCAGCTTATGGATGCTTGCCTTGACACTCTCAGTGATGAGTTATGTCAGGTGAACACCCATGTTGGTTGTATTGCATCGCCAGGAGATCGTGGGTGGCTTCGTTACTTCTCCTCCACCTACTCTAGAGGCTTCTGAGGATGAGAATAATGATGATGCTGCTACTGCTTCTGATGATGAGGATAATGGAGATGCTAGCTCTTTCAGTGCTGATGAGATGTCTACTTGACACTCTTACCCTTTGTCACTCGTGACAAAAAGGGGAAATAGTTTTGATTATGAGAGTAGTCATAATTAAGGGGAGAGTTGGTATAGGAGATTTTTGTTGTTAGGGGGAGTGTTGATATTGAGGGATATAGTGAGGATTTTATGTATCTTTTTCTTTTCTCTCCTTTTTAGATACATTTATCTCTTGTACATGGCTCTTGTGACTATTTTGACATACATTGTACTTATATTCTTTATATATTGATGTATGTTCTTTCACCTATCTTTACATATGTTGTTTATTTTCTCTCTTTATGCACATGCTTCTTATTCATTGTATGTAATTTATTATTTCTGTTTCACGCTAAGATGCCTTGATGAGTTTTGTTTAAAGTGTTTCAGAAATATAGGTTGTCAAAGTCTACTTGCCATAAACTCTCTTTTTGCAAAGTTTTTCAAGATTTTGTGTTAGGATAAATTTTATTGTATTCAATAAGTGAGTATGAGTTAAGTGATTTATGACTTCTCTCATATGTTCATTTGTTTGTTGTGGTTTTGTCACGGATTGCCAAATTGGGAGATTGTTAGGACATATGTGTTTCATATGTTAGGAACATATGTCTCTATTTTATGTAATTGGCTAATCCATTGACAAAACGTACTTTATTTGTATTTGGGTAGATCTAGGATGTATTTAATGCTTCAAGAAATAAGGTTTCAAGTTCAAGTGTTAAAGCCATGCAAGTCTGTCCAAGAATCAAGTGTGAAAAATGTTGTTCATTAAAACTCGACAACTAGCATCTATCTAGATTTAGAGCTATCTAAATCCAGTGGCTCGACAGCAGCTCAACAGATAGGTATCTGTCGAGGCTTATGAAACTCATTTTTTCAGGATTGTTTTTCATCCAATCCATGATTTTATGTTTGGGCTTTCTTTTCTCACAACCCTAGACATATATAAGTATTATTTTAAGGGCCATAAAAGGTGACACAAGTTGCATAAGTGTTGAGGAAAGTTTTGTTTGAGCAAATTGTGACCGGAGACAGAATTTGCCATAATTTATCTTTCTTGTGAAGAAGCTGTTGTATTTGTACACCGTAGAGTTTTGTGACTAAGGAGGTTCTTGATCTTCATTGTGTGATGAACTATAGAATTTGCAGCCAACGACCTTCTTTAGTTGGTGATTGAAGTCGCATATTAGGATTCGCGCAATTGGTTAGTCACGTACTGGGAGCCGTGCATTGAAAAGGAGAGATTGTCACTACATAACAAGTCCAATTGGGTATTGGGGTAAAGGTTCAACTGTAGGTTGGTATAAGGTACTGTGATTTCTTTACTTGTAACTGCTTGTTTTGATAATAGTGGATTCTCGGGAGTGGTGACTTTAAAATCACCCGGTGGGGTTTTTGCCGTATAGGTGTTCCCCAATTGTAAACAAATCACCATGTCAATTTATTTTCCGCTACATACTTTAGATAATTGGTGATTTGTTTGTGCTACCACACGTTTTGCATGTTAATTTGATTAGTTAATAAACTTGGCTAATTAATCAATTAATATATCACAATGGGTCAATACATTCTTAGCCTATCAAAATTTGTGTTGGCATATGCTAGGAAGCAGAGTCAGTCTGCCATTTTTGAGTGGGTTGAGGAGGATAGAGGGTGGTTCTGGCATGCCGGTGATTATCTCGCAGGTTTGCAGAAAAAAAGTAAAGGTGACAAACATTCCTGTGCCGGGTAAGAAGGGTTTTGCCAAGCCCAAGTCCACCAAAAATGGTGATGATTCTTCTGAGGCTTACTCAGATGTTGTACCTTTTGAAAGTGGCCTCCCTCCCATAGGCAATATAGTTTTAGAGAGCTCTCCTCCTCCTTTCGCCGGTACCTATTCTAGCGTGCGCCCTACTGCCAGCAAGTCTAAGTTTGCTACTCCACAACTATCTACCGATGCTCCCCCTTCCAATAGGACACGGGGCAGTAAGAGAAAGACATCTCCTCCTTCTACATCCACCACCACTGAGAGGAGAGTATGTTATCTCTAATTTTGCTTTGTCTTCTTTATATATATATATATATATATATATATTTATATAGGGCTTTCCTGCGGCTAACCCTTATACACTTGTTGACTCATCTCTTTATCTTCATCTTTGTCTTCTGTTTTCTTTTCTCTTGCAGTCTAAGTATAAGGAGGATGCATCTGCCACCCGTCCTATATTACTTGATGAGCTCGGGTTTGAGGTGCGTTTCCTTCCTTTCTTCCTTCTTTTTCTTCTCTTTTGCACATATTTCCTCTTCCATATGCCATTGGTTGTCTCATTTCCCTCTCATCATCATTATCAGTTATGGATTCCTTTGTCCCTCATTTTTCCCTCTTTTCTTTTTTTGTCTTTTAGGATGAGCTCGACCCTATCTCCGTATATCACCCCACGGTTGAGGAGATTTATGCCTCCATGAGCACACCCATGGAAGGTTTCTTTGATGGGATTGATGTAGTGTTTAAGATTGCAACTCTTGCTCCTCCTACTACTGCACAGGGAGTTCTTGTTGAGGCTCCTATCCCTTCCACTGAGCCGGTACCCATAGGTGAGGGTACTTATATGGAGAGGGTTAGTGAAACTGTTCCCATTCTTGCCGAGACACTTACTCCTCAAGAGGGAGCCATTCCTCCTGTTGTTGCTCAGACTGAGGTTGCTTCTCATGCCACGCCTCTTATTATTTTTACCAGTGATCCCTTCATGGCTCTATCTCAGGCCGTGAAGGATGGCTCCTCTTTGTTGGTTACCTCTTCTTCCATCCCAAGTTCTGCTACTCATGGACTTGATGTAGACTTGTCCTCTGAGGGATCTAAGGATGTTCTTGAGGATCCTGATGACAAACCCACCATGAAGAAGAGGGTTTTTGATTTTGAGGAAGAGGAAAGTACTGAGCATGAGGCCGAATTCATGGGTATGCGTCTCCTTATCTTGTTAAGTTCCCTCCTCCCTTTTTTTTCTTTTATTATCTCATCTTTATACATATATATCTGTTGATATGGTCTCCCTTTATTTTCATGTTTATTCCCCTGATTGTAGAGACTTTTGAGGAACCAGGGGTTGTAGTAGACATAGAGATGCCCACAGCCACTTCTCCTGCCGCACCTGTACCACCTGTTTATGCCGTATTTTTAGTACTAGTTTTTGCCACACTTACAGTGTTAATTTCTACAGTGCCCATCATATCAATTTCTGCTATCTCCACAAGCCCTATTACCATGGGTCATGGTGTGTTTCTCTTTCGTATCTCTTTCTTCACTTATTTGTTGTGAGTTCATACTTCTTAGCTCACGGTTTCTCATACCATGCTCCATGTTTCTTGTTAGGTCCACTCCCTATTGTACCTTCTCAGTTTGAGGTGGGTAGCAGTTCTGCCACAATTTCGGACACTGTAAGTGAGGTCGCGACCTTCTTTACTCATTTTGATCAGCTTGAGGTTAATGACCTTGATCCTACAGACTTCTGAGGTTCTAGGCCTCCTTATGTAGATTTCCATGATTTCAGAGTTCCCGAGGATTGTGCTTCTCATTTGGAGGCGGTCTATAGTAGCCGCGGTGACTTCATACAGGGATTTCGCTTTAGCCATTCTGTTGGGGAACACTTCTTGACACTGTCTCCACCGAGAGGATCCTAAAGTGGAGGGTTGCGATTCAGGAGCTTGTTAACGTGGACTTCGTTGTAGAGTTCATTTTGGACCATCTTCGTGTGATTGCCTGAGCCTTCTTCATGAGGAGGGTTTAGCCTGCTGTTGATGCCATTGATACACGCATTAAGGCTCTGAGGAAAGAGGTGGTAGACTTAGAGGGTCGTCGTGAACGTTTTCTTTCCAGCATTGGTGGATCCAGCCGTTTTAGAGATCAGCCCCTTATTTCTGGGCTTCGTTGATGATGATGTAGTCCCCCTTTTTTTTCTATAGCACACTTTATGTTTCCTATAGCACTTATTTGGCAAGTTTGATATGATTACCACAGTTTGGGTTTGTAACTATGATGCTACACTTTGTTATTGCTTTTGCTATTGCTATAACATAGAATGCTTTTATAATACTTCGTACCTTTTCATTACATACTCATAAAAGCATGTTACAATCTTGTCTTGTAATATAGTCACTTGAAGGAAAAAAAGAAACATAAAACTTGTTGAACAAAAGCGATAACTACATAACCTCTTTTTTCTTTTCTTAAGCATAATAACCCTTTAGCCACTTCCCATTGATGGGATCCATCAGGTCCTTGCCATCCATCTAGACTAGATGGTAATACCCACTTGGACGTGCCTTTCTTATCACAAGGGGTCACTCCCATTTTGGTGCAAACTTAGATGGTCCTCTCATGTCTCGCTTTACATAGTCCACTACCTTTAACACGAGTTGCCCTTCTGCGAACACTCTCTCTTTAGTCATTTTGCCATAGGCTTCAGTCATCCTTTGCCTATATCTGCAGTTGCGCTCTTAGGCCTCTTCCCTTCTTTCATCAAGCCCTTCTAGGTCTTCATACCTTTCTGCTGCAAAGACTCCTTTTTCTTTTCCCTTCTACTGCATCTGCATAACTCTTAAAAACGGAGTCATTACTTCTATCAGGCTCATTACCTCTGTCTCGTAGACTAAGGAAAAGGGTGAAAACCCTGTGGTTGACTTTGGTGAATTTCTATAGGCCTAGAAAGCGTTTGGTAGATGCATTTCCCATCCTTCTGTATACTCTTGGCTCATTTTGCTGATGATCTTTATAAAGGTTTTTTTTGTCGCCTCTGCTTGCCCATTTCCTTAAGGGTAATAAGGCGATGAATGATGGTACTTGACTTGGTAGAATTCCAGCATCTTCCTTACTTCACTGTTGACAAAAGGTGTGCCATTGTCACTGATAATTCTGTGGGGTACCCCAAACCTCACAATTATGTTTTCTTTGATGAAGTTTGCTACTACTCCTCTTGTGGCATTATGGAGTGGCATTGCCTCTGCCCATTTGGTGAAGTATTTTGTAGCCACCAGGATCCATATGTATCCACGCGATGGTGGGTTAACTGGTCCCACCAAATCAAGCTCCCAAGTGTGGAAAGGCCATAGGGTGACTATGCTATGTAAGTTCTGCGAATGAGTGTAAATCAAGTTGGCTTGTACTTGGCAGCTGTGGCATTTTTTCACAAGTTCTGCTGTATCTTTCTTCATTGTAGGCCAATAGTAACCCATTTGCAACAGCCATCTGTACAACTTTTTTTTCCCCTAGTGTTCCCCATATTCTCTTGAGTGCACTTCTTTTATCATCCTTTTAGCTTCCTCGGGACCCAAACATCTTAAGGGATCTCCATCATACCCTTTTTTGAAAAGGACCGCGTTATGCAAAAAGTAACGTGTTGCCATCCTTTTAAGCTTGTATCTTTCACTGTGCTTTTATGACTAGATACCTTCTGTTAAGTACTGTGTGAATGGACTTTTTCAGTCCTCGCTAGTGAACACAACGTAACTTTCCTCTCTGTCTGCTGCAAGCTGGCAGGTCTTGCATTAGGTTTAGACTTGATCTATGTCTTTACCCATACTTGGCCAATAGAAGCCTACCCTTTAAAGTCTAGGTAAAGTTTACCTCTTCGCAGGATCCGCAAGTCTTGTCATGGACTTCCTTTAACTTTCTTTGGGCCTCCTCCTGCCCTACGCATCTGGACAAGACCCCACCTGGCATCTTACAGTATAACTTTCCTCTTACCAAGGCATAATCTTTTAGCACTTTTAGTTCTGCAGCATTTTCTTCCTTCATCAAGGCATCCTTTATGGGAATCCGTCAATCTCCTTCACACTATTCCTCTTGGAAACTTTCCTTCAACATCTCAATAATAGACTCTTTCCTCTTTCTAACTTTTATTTGGGTGCTATCCCCTTCGAAAATTATTTGTGAGCCTAATGCGACTAACACATCCGCAAACCGGTTTTCGTTCCTTAGAGCATGCTCTATTTCAAAGGTTGAATACTTTTCCTCCATCTTCTGGGCCATTGCTCTGTATGAGGCCAGACTGGGTTCCTTTCAAGAGAAGCTCCCTTTGGTCTAGCAAACCACTAGGTTTGAATCACCTATTACTCTTAAATGCTTGATTTCCATTTCAAGGGCCGTGGCTAACCTGGTTAGATAGGCTTCATATTCTGCCATGTTGTTTGAACAAGGGAATTCTAATTTGAACGATGTTGATGGCAATTTTGGAAGCCTAAGTGGGAAGGGGAAGCCCAGTAACACGGACAGAAAAGAGTTGGCAAATAGATAGAAAACCCATTAAGTCTAAGCGGTAGGAATAATGGATCACAGACCCATGAGATAAACTAATGGGCCTTGAGGAGGTAAATGGGCTTAAAGGAGCCCGGAAAGAGAGAAAAAGCAAACCATGGGTAGTATATGATGTGGAAAAGTGAGAATGGGCCACGGCAGGCCCAAAGTAATAGAAGCAAAGAAAGTAAGGGGTTGATGGCAAGTCCATGAACCCCAAGGATAAGGGATAATGTAATTGGGCCAGGGAAGCCCAAAGAATTTAGTAAAAGCCCATGGGAATGCAAATTAAGGAAAGGGCCAAAGAAGCCCAAGGAAAGCAAACGGGCCTAAGACGAGCAAACGGGCCCAAGACGCCCAAGGGAAAACAAATGGGACATAAGAGCCTACCAGTGATATAATAAAAGAACCAATGGTCGTACTAGGCCCTTAGGAGAAGAATAAATGGCAGGCCCAAATAGGCCCAACAGGATTGAGACAAACAATTTCGTAGTAGGAATGATAGAGTGGTATTGCAAGAGATGGTAGCAGGAAAAAGGGTGGGCTGGAGAAAAGCAAAGCCCACCATCAAGCAAAGCCCAGTCCCTAAGTAAGGTAAGTCATAAAGGAAAGGTGAACCAGAAAATAGTAAAAAACGGACGGTAAACTATGCAGGCCAACCACGGCAAACGCATGAGCAGCAGATAGATTTTGGACATACATGGAAGAAAGGCATGTGCAAGGCCCAGACTTCACCAGCCTGTACCCAGCCAATACAGGACACGGTGAGGTTATGGGTCAGAGGTAAAAAGGCATGGTTTGGCGGTGGGGAGAGGGAAAAGACCTATTTTGAGGTACTTATTTGGGCTCTTTTAGGGGAAGTGTCCTGCTAGGATGACATACCACCCAAAAGAAGCAAAGCTGAGTTAGAACCACTAGGTGCATGCCATGAGGGATAGGGAGAGAGAAGACACCTAGACCATAGCAGAAAAAGGTGCCACGATAGACAAACAAAAAAAATAGTTTTCTTTTGTCTGGCGAAGGGGTGTGGTGCACAGACGGACCAGTGGTGGTCGACAAGTACACACAGACTAGACAAAGGTTGTTGAGGGCCAAAATAGTAAAATCCGATCATGGTAGACACTATAAAGGGAGTCCTTTGCCATGTACAGAAGAAAGAGAGACAAGCATCAGGGGATTAGGAATTTCAAAACCAGGAAATAGAAAACAAGTATTAAGAAAAAGAAACAGTGAAAAAAAAGATAAGAAAGGGGAATTTTAGAAGAGAAGAAATAGAAAAAGATAGAGAGTGAGAGCAGCAGGCATGCAACAATAAGTTGATTCTCTCTCTCCCTTTCAAAATCCTGCTCTCTGCCAAAAATAAAAGGTTCTTCTGTGCACCAACCATTCATTTCCGTTTCCCTCAAAGTGATTAATTTCCACGACAAGATCACCTTAGGAGATTATTCACTTTAAGAAGAGGCATTCTTCCCTCTCTAGCTTTTGTTCCACAGATCAGATTTAATCTGATTTCTTTTCCTCTTTCGGTCAACTTATATATTACCCACTTGTTTCCCTTATATTTCTTATAAAATAATGGTTGTTAATCTGTGATTATCTTTCCCCTAAGTAAGGATTATTTGCTTACCTTAATAAAGATATCAAAGTACTTCCTTTTATTTTATTATTGTCACATCTGCTTGCCACAACTCATTTGAAGCAATTCTACCTGCCGTAAGCGTGCTCCTGGCAGACGAGGCATAGTTTGTGCATAAGTCGGACCAAATTGAGTTGCAGTTGGACCGGTCTCAACTCTCTTACTCAGAATATTTGGGCCCAATACTACAAGAGGCAACCTAGCCTGACTCAACCAAAAAAGGCCCATAACATTAAATTGGCGACTTCACTGGGGAGTTGAGAAGCAAATAGGGACAGAAACCCTTGCAAACAAATGCCTCCACAGTCCAGAACAACGCGAAATATGAGAGCCGTGCCCTCACAAGGCAGAAGGTGCCAACAGAGTGGGGGTTGGACCCCCGCCACAGCCAAGAATCCTTACTGACAATGCCAACATCTTCATTGAAGTTTTGCAATCCCTACAACACTCACAGCAACAAATGATGGAAGAAATCCGTTAGCTGAAAATAGATAAAATAAAGGAGAAAGGAAGTCAGCATGACCTAGAACATACGGTAGACAAAAAAGAGACACCAACAGGAGGCGTCCCACAGAATGTGGAACAATGTTTCATCACTATGGGCGAAGTAGCGGCTCTCCTAGAACAAGAGAGAACCAGAGCACCTAAGGAGAGATTCTATGCACGAAGGCCTCCTTACCCACTAAGGGTACTCAGCAAGCCGTACCCTGAGAGGTATGAGCCATGGGTCTTTGCACAGTATGATGACAGGAAGGGAAGTGCAGTTGAGCACATAAGCAAGTTCATTGATACTCTTGGTCCTTACACCACAGACGAAGACTTATGTCTTCAAGAATTTTCCAAATCATTATGTGACCGGGCATACACCTGGTACATTGGCCTAAAGCCAGGATCAATCCCGACTTGGGATGACATGGTGGATGTATTTTGCACTAAGTACTTCCATGGAGAAGAAACAGTAACACTTACAACCCTGCAAGTGACCAAGAAAAAGAATGGCGAAGATTTGATGGAATACATCAAAAGATTCAGGGACATAGCACTAGATTGCTATGATCATTGTGAATAAAGAAAGTTGGTGGAAATGTGTATGACAAACTTGATCAGGGAGTACAGAGTAGTCCTGGAAAACTTAGAAATCTCCCAGTTTGCACAGTTGTTGCAAAAGGCCAGAAAGAGTGCCCAGTCTGTGAAGCCAAGTTCGGACAAAAGAAATGCCCTGCAAGTTATGGTAGTATCTACTAGCGAGCGGAGGAGGAAGACTATTGGGAGGGAATACGATACTCCCCCACCAATACCATGTATGCCAAAAGAATTAGATGTGTTGCTAGACAAGTGGATAGTAGATGGAGTTTTCAAGCTTAATCAAGTTTCTAGGGAACCCACAGAAGAGGAGCAGAGGGACCAACGCTTTTGCGGTTTGCACAACTACGTGCAACATCCTATCGCAGAGTGTTAGGCGCTCCGCAGATTAGTGCACCGTAAGATCAAAGAAGGACTCTAGAACTATCCCAGCAAGAGGTTCAAAGAAAACCACTTTCAAACCACAAAGGGAAAGGTGTAGCAGCGGTAGTGATTTGCGTAGATCCAAGGGAAGACGAAGAAGAAAATCTAGCCTTGCCTGCCGCAGCAATTACCACTTTACAACGAAGCTCCAAATTCAAAAATTTGTTTGACTAGTTGGGGCTCACAGCAAAGGAAAGAAAGATAGCTATGGAGTCTCTGATGAGCATCGCCTCTAAGGCAGGAGTAGAATGCTTAACAGCAGAAATCCCAGATGACAGAGCCCTCTTACAAGAGTCGACCGAGATCACTTTTAGTAATGAGGATATGGAGGTGGGATACCTAGATCATTGGAGGCCCCTTTACTTGGCGGCATCTATAAATCAAATCCCCATTAAGAGAGCCTTGGTAGATACAGGTGCTTCTGTAAATCTCATTCCATTAAGCACTTTACAAGTAGCAGGAATTTCGGAAAGGAAGATTGAGGGATGCCCAATGGAAGTAACAGGGTTTGGCGGAAGGGGCGAGTACACTGCAGGCCACATTTAGTTGTGGTTGAAAGTAGGCCTTATAGCTTCTTTAGCTCGGTTCCATGTGGTGAAAATAGAGGTCTCCTATCATGTGCTTTTGGGAAAGCCGTGTTGCACAAGCGCTGATTGGTCCCGTCCACTTATCACTAGTGTGTGAAAGGAAGATTAAATGGCAAGATGATATGTATAGCATCAAACCCCTCACCATTCGAACAAGCGGAAACTCATTTAGTAGAAACTATGTTCTACGACTAATGAGCTTCGTCTGGGGAAAGCTCAGTATTAAAGCCACGAGGTACCTTCGTGCTTAAGTGGGAAGACGTCCAAGGTGAGTCAGAGCCTGACCTAAGGGAGTTGCTTGCACGAAAAAAGAAAAGAAAAGAAGCCCCAGCCGTAGAATCAGATGACACACCCCAATGTGTCAAGGTCCAAAGCCCTGATGGCAAAATTGTGTACAAATTATGAAGGTGTGCGTGGTCCACGAGCGAAATACAAGCGGGCCCCACTCAAGAGTGGCAGCACAAGAGTTTGGCGTGTTGCATGGTATAAGAAGGTTCAGGGGAAGAAAGTAATGAAGAAAAAGATGAAAAAATTGTGGCAGAAAAAGAGGTGCAAGTTGTGGCAGAAGAAGAGTTGGAGGAGGTTGACCTGGGGTTTGGCTCACAGGACCAAGGCCTATCTCGGTTAGTGCAAATCTGACAGAAAGGGAAAAATCCGAGCTGATATTGCTGTTGAAAGAATTCGAAGACGTTTTCGCATGGGATTACCTTGAAATGCCAGGGTTAGACCCTAGGCTAATGGTGCCTACGTTGAATGTGGACCCAGAAGCCAAACCAGTAGCCCAGCCTACCAGGATATTCCACATTGAAATAAAAGGGCAAATAGTCAAAGAAGTATAGAAATTGTTGGCCGTAGGATTCATCAAGCCTATCCAAAACCCGCGTTGACTATCCAATATAGTACCAGTAAAGAAGAAGAATGGACAGATAAGATGTTATGTGGATTTCAAAAATCTCAACAAAACCTGTCCGAAGGACGAGTTCCCGCTGCCAAACATGGACTTACTAATAGATTCTGCGGCAGGAAGTGCCATGTTTTCATTCATGGATGGTTTCAGTGGCTACAATCAGATCAAAATGGCACCAAGGGATGCGGAGAAAACTGCTTTTAGAACACCCATGGGCAACTTCTACTATACAGTGATGTCCTTCGGGTTAAAAAACGCAGATGCAACTTATCAATGAGCAATAACGGTCATATTTCACGACATGATGCATCAGGAACTAGAGGACTACATGGATGACATAGTGGTTAAATCAAGAAGGAGAGAAGAGCACTTCCACGTATTAAAAAGGGTATTTGAAAGGTGCAGGGCCTTCAAACTAAGAATGAACCCCCTAAAGTGCGCATTTGAAGTACCCTTTGGGAAATTCTTGGGCTTTCTTGTTCACAGCAAGGGAATAGAAGTGGACCTGACCAAAGCCACAACTATAGCCACTATGAGACCACCGACCATGGTAAAAGAGTTGAAAAGCTTTTTAGGGAAGGTCTCGTATATTCGGAGATTCATCCCTCGGTTGGCATCAATCACCTCTACTTTCACCAAATTGCTCAGGAAAGGGCAAAGCTTTGAATGGGTAGAAACGCAATAAATGGCCTTTAAGAGGCTATAGCAGATCATGATAAACCTTCCAACGATATAAGCCCCAGTCCATAGAAGGCCATTGCTACTCTAGTTGGCCACCAACTCTTATGCCATTGATGCATTAATCGCCCAAGAGGATGGAGGTGGTGTTGAGCAACCAGTGTACTACATCAGCCGTCCCTTAAAAGATGCAGAAACTCGTTACCCAAGGGCAGAAAGGGCATGTCTGGCTATTTTGTATGCTTCGCAGAGGTTATGCCATTATTTCTTGACCTATGAAGTATGGCCGATGACTAAGTCCCATGCCATCAAGGCTCTGTTGCAGCAACCAATCCTCTCAGGCAGAATATCTTAGTGGTTGTTGTAATTGTCACAATATGACTTGAGAATGGGGACACCTAGGGTGGTGAATAGCCAGGCAATAGCAGATCTATTAGCATAGTTCCCAGGAGAAGAAGAATTTTCGCTGGATGATGAAGTTCCAGGGGAAGTAGCCATGGCAGAAGAAGTCAGAGAGCAATGGGTAATGAAATTTGATGGGTCTTCTACCGCCCAATTAGGGGGAGTGGGAGTAGTTTTGTACCATAAAGAAGATGAGGCAGTAGCGCTATCATTCAAACTAGAATTCCCCTGTTCAAACAACATGGCAGAATACGAAGCCTACCTAACTAGGTTGGCCATGGCTCTTGAAATAGGAGTCAAGCATTTGAAGGTAATGGGTGACTCAAACCTAGTGGTCTGCCTAGCTAAAAGGATCTTCTCCCTAAAAGAACCTAGCCTAGCCCCATACAGAGCAATGGCCCCGAAGATGGAGGAGAAATTTTCAACCTTCGAAATAGAACATGCTCCAAGGAACGAAAACCGATTTATAGATGCGTTGGCTGCACTAGGCTTGCAAATAATGTTCGAAAGGGATAACACCAGGGTGGTGGTCAGCAAGAGGGAAGAATCCATTATAGAGGTGTTGAAGGAAAGATTCTTGGAGGAACGGTGCGAAGAGGATTAGTGGATCCCCATAAAGGAAGCCTTGATAAAAGGAGAAGGCGTCGTAGAACTGAAGTTGTTAAAAGACTACACCATGATGAGAGGAGAACTATACTGCAAAATGCTTGGTGGGGTCTTGTTCAGGTGTGTAGGCCAAGACAAAGCCCATAAAAAGTTGAAAGAAGTACATGACAAGACTTGTGGATCCTGCGGCAAGGTCAGCCTTTACCGCAGACTTCAAAAGGCAGGTTTCTATTGGCCAAGCATGGGTAAAGACGCAGACCAAGTCCAAACCCAATGTGGGACTTGCCAACTTGTGGCAGACAAAGAAGAAAGTTACGCTGTGTTCATTAGCGAAGACTGGAGAAGCCCATTCATGCAGTACTTGGCAAAAGGCATCCTGCCACAAAGGCACAGTGAAAGATACAAGCTTAGGAGGCTGGCAACGCATTACTTTTTGCATGATATGGTCCTTTTCAAAAAAGAGTACGATGGTGACCCCTTAAGATGTTTGGGTCCTGAAGAAGCGAGAGAAATGATAAAAAAAAGTGCATTCGGGAGAGTGTGGGGAGCACCAAGGAAAGAAAAAGCTCTACAGATGCTTGTTGTAAATGGGCTACTACTGGCTTACCATGAAGAAAGATACGGTAGAATTTATGAAAAAGTGTCACAGTTGCCAAGTGCAAGCTAACTTAATTCACACTTACCCACAGAACTTACATAGTATGGTCACCCTATGACCCTTCCACATTTGGGGAGTTGATTTGGTAGGACCAGTTAACCCACCATCGTGTGGATACATATAGATATTAGTAGCTACAAAATATTTCACTAAGTGGGCAGAGGCAGTACCACTCCGGAAAGCCACATGAGGAGCAATGCAAAACTTCATCAAGGAAAACATAATTGTGAGGTTTGGAGTACCCTACAGGATTATCAGTGACAATGGCACACCCTTTGTCAACAATGATGTAAGGAAGATATTGGAGTTCTACCAAGTTAAGCACCATCGTTCATCGCCCTATTACCCTGAAGGAAATGGGCAAGTAGAGGCTACAAACAAGGTTCTCATAAAGATCATCAGTAAAATAAGCCAAGAGTACACAGATGGATGGGCAACACACCTGCCAGACGCCCTTTAGGCTTACAGAAAATCATCAAAGTTTGCCACGGGATTTTCACCATTTTCCCTGGTATATGGGACAGAGGCAGTGAGCCTAGCAGAAGTGATGACTCCATCTTTGAGGGTTATGCAGATACAGGGGAAGGAAAAGGAGGAAGAAGCTTTTACAGTAGAAATGTGTGAAGATCTAGAAGGACTTGATGAGAAAAGGGAGGAAGCCCAAAGGCATAGTTGTAGATACAGACAAAGGATGACAGAAGCTTATGGCAGGATAACTAAAAATAGGGTGTTTGCGGAAGGACAACTTGTGCTAAGAGTGGCAGACTATGTCAAGCGAGGTATGACAGGACCATCTAAGTTTGCACGAAAATGGGATGGACCTCTCGTGATAAGAGAGACACACCCAAGTGGGTATTATCGTCTAGCCCAGATGGATGGCAAGGACCTAATGGATCCCATCAATGGGAAATGGTTGATGCGTTATTACGCCTAAGTCTGCCACCTCCTTCTTTAAAGTCTCAATCTGTGTGTCAATAGCATCTATAGCAAGCTGAACCTTCTTCTTGAAAAAGGCTCGGCCAATCTCACGGAGATGATCTAGGACGAACTCCACAGCAAAACCCTTACTGATCAGCTCCTGAATCGCAGCCCTCCATTGTAGAATCCTCTCGAAGGAGACAATATCAACGAAGTTATGTTCAATATCATTCATTACGTTTCCCAACAACTTCAAGAAATGCTCCCTAGCAGAACGACCAAGGCAAAATCCTTGCATAAAGTCCCCCTGGCTACTAAAAACTGCCTTTAGGTGAGAAGCGCAATCCTAGGGAACCCTAAAACCATGAAAGTCCACATAAGGTGGGCCCGAACCCTAGAAGTCTGTAAGATTGAGGTCGTTAATCTTAGGTTGATCAAAACGTGCAAAAAAGGTTGTGACCTTACCCACAGGGTCTGGAACCACGGCATAACTACTGCCCACCTCAAACTGAGAAGTGATAGTAGGCAACGGACCTAACAAGGAGCATGAAATGTAACATGAGAAACCGTGAGCTAAAAGCAATAAACTTGAGAGAAAGAAATAAAGAAGGAGATGAAAAACTCATAGGACCCGCGGGAATGGGGGCTATAGGTACGACAGAAACAGGTACAGAAGGTACAGTAGAAACAGGTACATCAGGTACGGCAGAAATAGGTACAGAAGGTACGACAGAAACGAGCGCTGTGGGAATAGCAAAAACAGGTGCTATGGGTGTGGCAGGAGTAGCGGATGAAGGCATACCAACGTCTGCTGCGACCCCTGGCCCTTTAAAAGTCTCTGCAAAAGCAGGGAAATAGGCATACAAATAAAGGGAGATTGCAGCAAAAGGGGAGACGCAAGTACATGCGTGTAAGGAAGAAGATGACAAAAAAAAGGGGGAAGAATGAACTTGGCAAAAATAAAAATTGGAAGGAAGGGAGAAAGGCACATACCCATGAATTTGGCCTCGGGGGGAACATTCTCTTCTTCGTCAGAATCAGAAATCCTCTTCTTCGAGATAGGTTCATCGTCTGGGTCCTCAAGGACATCCTTAGACCCCTTAGAAGACAAGTCCACATCAGGACCACGTGTGGCAGAGCTGGGAATGGAAGAAGGGGTAACAACTAGTGAAGAACCATCATTCACAGCTTGAGATAGAACTACAAAGGGGTCACTGATGGAGATAACGAGAGGTGTGACAGGAGAAGTAGCCTCAGTCTGAACAGTAGCAGGAGGAGTAGCCACCTCTCGGGGAGTAAGTGTCTCGGCAGGAACGAGAGTGGCCTCACTAACCTTCCAAGTATAAGTACCCTCGTTTATGGGTGCCGGCTTAGTGGGAAGGTAGTAGCCTCAGTAGGAACTCCGTGTGCAATAACAAAAAAGGCAAGTGTTGCAAATACTACATCAACCCCATCAAAAAAGCCTCCCATGGGTGCACCCATGGAGGTAGAAAGCTTCTTGGCCGTGGGGTGGTATACTGAAAGTGGCTCAGGCTCATCGTAGAAAATGAAAGGAAAAGGATATGAAGATCAAGGGAACTTTTAAGCGGATAAGTTAAACAAAAAACATGCGGCAGATGAAACACATGCAAAGAAAAAATAGGAGGAAGAAGAAAAGAAGGGAGATGTATCTTAAACTTAGGTTCATCAAGCAAAATGGGGCGGGTGACTGATGCATCCTCCTTATGCTTACATTGCAAAGGAAAAAGAGAACAAGAGATAATGTTAAAGAGAAAAGTCAACACACATGTTAGGATTAGCTACAGGAAAGTCGAAAGTACATAAAGACAAAGCAGAATTAGAGGTAACTTACTCTCTGCTTAGTAGCAAATGTAGGGTGAGAGGTTGTCTTTCTCTTGCTGCCTTGTGTCCTGCTAGAAGATGGAGCATCTGAAGATGGCCGTGGAGTAGCAGGTTTGGATTTGCTTACAGAATTAAGCTTGATAGGACTCTTCTTAATCGGCACAGAAATATTCGTTATTTTAACTTACTTTTCCCAACTCGGAGGATAATCACCAGCGTGCCAATACCACCCTTTCTTCTCTTCATCCCACTCAAAGATAACAGACCGACTCTGCTTCCTAGCATATGCTAACACAGACTTAGAAGGCAAAAGCAATCAAGGATTAGCCGAAATAATTGCGCTAAGCCCATCAGGAGGAACAAGGGAGAAACCACGACTACCTATCAACTCTTTTTCACGAAATCATCATGGCCTGCCAATATCCGTGCATGGCTGGGGTACAAAGACCTTCCCTCAGTGAGCCTGGAACGGTAACTGCAGTAAAACGCTGACTCCAAAATTCAAAGGTAGTGGGCTGCAGAAAGGGTCGGACAGAAGTGGGGGACTCCTTAAGAAAAGAAATGGCATCAAGAATGTCCTAGTCTAGTCCGAACTGCCTCCTCACCCAATTGGTGGGATAATGAACAAATCTCACTCCTTCGTTGGCCAAATAAGGCAGCCACCCAGCATTGGTGGCCGCCAAGTAAGTAATCTTGGCCTTATCAAAATCGATCAAGGGAGTGGTAGTCCCAGCGGTGTCAACGAACAAACCCATAGCAAAATCTACACATGTATAACCGATACCCAAATTTTTGTAAGCTCTCTAAGAAAATCTGATGCCTTGATCAAAGGATTCAATAGCAGAATGTCCAATTGGCTTCAAGCCAACCCAGCAAAAGGCCAATGGAAAGTTTGACTCAAATTTGCCACAAAAATCAGTAATGGCCTATGGACACAACTGATACTTATCTTTAGCAAAGCGAGAGGGCCTACACTTCAACAAATGCTTAGCACAATGTTCGTACAGCAGGTGTTACAAGATAGTACTATGAATAAAGGATGTGACTATGTGATAGGAGCCTGCCTGGCTCTCATTGCTCCGCAGGATGTCTAATTGAATGTACAATTGCCCCAAGAACATAGGAGCCAACGGAAAACTAACCCCAGCAGCAATCTTGATGGCTAAATGGAAATATTAAGGCTTCACGGTGTAATGGGGGTGAGACCCAAAAACAAACTTACAAAGTCAAAACACAACAAAGGCCACACAGCGAGCAGACACAGAGAATTTAGAAGAAGAACTAAATCAATAAGACAACTTGGCATTCCCGCTCATCCTTTTCTTCAATTCAGCCTCCACGGCCTCCTCCTTTAGAGAAAGCTCTAAGGTGGCAAGATCAATGTCGCCAAGGATGGGCAAGAGTAGCTGGTTGGCTACATTCTCTAAGGTCACAGTGACCTCACCGCAGGAGAAGAAGAAGGAATGGGTGGTGGTACACCACTGACGGACCAAGTGACGAAGGTTGAAAAGGTCTCAAAAGTTGGATAAATAGCGGGATGAAATGATGGCCTTCAAAACACCGGCCCGCTGTAACAACCCCATGAAACCGATATCGGATAGCTTGTTGTCCACCCATTCTTTCCAATCCAAGGCAGTACCTGATCCAAACTCGAAATGGATAGGCAAGGGGAGCGAAGTGCCCTGGCGAATGACAAGATTAGGGATCGAGGAGGCCAATGGGGCCCAAGAAATGTCCGTATTTTGCTAGCAAAGAGCAAGCCACACACGGCCTGGCAGCGGCGGCGTGTAATCACCGAGAATCTTTGGGAAATGGGGATGAATGTCATACCAGGGATAAATAAGTGGAGCGTACTCACTGTCTGGGTCACACTGCACTTCTTCCTTGTCGGAATGGTTTAACTCAGAATACACAACCTCCTCCCCTACGTCACGTGTGGCGAGAGGAGAGGAGATAACCTCTTTTCCTTTACAGTGGGAGGAGACCTGGCTTTTCACCAGTGTCATTATGCAGGAATATGATTGAAGAAAACGGATGGGGTGTTTAAGGAAGAGGAAGTGGAGAAGAAAGGGAAAACAGAAAGAGAGTTTTGGAAAGGAAGGAGTTTGTGTTTGGATTACAAATGGACTCTCTCTTAAATACCTAGGTCATTAATGCTGACACGAAAGGAAGTGACGGGTCAGCCATTAGAAAGGGGATGAAACCAATGAAGCGGCGATTGTGTTTCAAAATATCTGCTAAGATGGGAAATTTGAAAGGACAACACTGTTCATGACAGGAATATATATATATATATATATATGAATATATATGTATGTGCAAGGTAGGGACCATTATTCAAAAAGCCCGCAAAGGAAAAGGAAATGGAAAGACAGAAAGGGTAAGGAAGTCTTTTATTCACATATGAACTGCAGGAACACTTCATATGTTCGGGGGGCTAAATGTTGATGGCCATTTTAGAAGCCTAAGTGGGAAGGGAAAGCCCAGCAACACGGACAGAAAAGAGTTGGCAAATAGATAGAAAACTCATTAAGCCCAAGCAGTAGGAATAATGGATCATAGGCCCATTAGATAAAAAAATGGGCCTTGAGGAGGTAAATGAGCTTAAAGGAGCCCGAAAAGAGAGAAAAAGCAAACCATTTGCAGTATATGATGTGAAAAAGTAAGAATGGGCCATGACAGGCCCAAAGTAATGAAAGCAAAGAAAGTAAGGGGTTGATGTCAAGCCTATGAACCCCAATGATAATGGATAATGTAATTGGGTTAGGGAAGCCTAAAGAATTTAGTAAAAACCCATGGGAATGCAAAGTTAAGAAAATGGTCGAGGAAGCCCAAGGAAAGCAAATGGGCCCAAGACGCCTAGAAGAAAACAAATGGGACATAGAAGCCCGCCAATGATGTAATAAAAGAACCAACAGGATTGAGGAAAACAATTTCGCAATAGGAATGATAGAGTGGTATGGTAGGAGAGGGTAGCAGGAAAAAGGGTGGGTTGGAGAAAAGCAAAGCCCACTGTCAAGCAAAGCCCAGTCCCTAAGTAGGGCAAGCCATAAAGGAAAAGGGAACCATAAAATAGTCAAAAACGGATGGCAAACTATGCAGGCCAACCATGGCAAACTCATGAGCAGTAGGCAGATTTTGGACATACATGGAAGAAAGGCACACGCAAGGCCCAAACTTCACCAGCCTGTACCTAGCCAATATAGGACGCGGTGAGGTCATGGGTCAGAAGTAAGAGGGCACGGTTTGGCGATGGGGAGAGAAGAAAGACCTATTTTGAGATTCCTGCTCGGGCTCTTTTGGGGGAAGTGTCTTGCTGGAATGACATACCACCCAAAATAAGCAAAGTTGAGTTGGAACCACTAGGTGCATGCCATGAGGGATTGGGAGAAAGAAAGCACCCAAACCATAGCAGGAAAGGGTGCCACGGCAGATAAACAAACAAAATAGTTTTCCTTTGTCTGGCGAAGGGGAATGGTGCACAGACGGACCAGTGGTGGCTGGTTAGTACACCCAGATTAGAAAAAGGTTGTTGAGGGCCAAAACAGTAAAAACCGATCACGAAAGGCACTATAAAGGGAGTCCTTTGTCGTGTACAGAAGAAGGAGAGACAAGCATCAGGGGATTAGGAATTTCAAAACTAGGAAATAGAAAACAAGTATTAAGAAAAAGAAACAATGAGAAAAAAGATAAGAAAGGGGAATTTTAGAAGAGAAGAAAAAGAAAAAGATAGAGAGTGAAAGCGGCAGGCATGCACCAATAGGTTAATTTCCTCTTTCCTTTTCAAAGTCCTACTCTCTGCCAGAAATAAAGGGATCTCCTATGCACTAACCATTCAGGTCCGTGTCCTTCAAAGTGATTAATTTCCATGGTAGGGTCACCCTGGGAGATTATTCACTTTAAGAAGAGGCGTTCTTCCCTCTCTGGCTTTGGTCATGCAGATCAGATTTAATCTGATTTCTTTTCCTCTTTCAGTCAACCCATATATTACCCATTTGTTTCCCTTATATTTCTTATAAAATAATTGTTGTTAATCTGTGATTATTTTTCCCTTAAGTAAGGATTATTTGCTTACCTTAATAAAGATATCAAAGTACTTCATTTTATTTTATTATTATCATATCTGTTTGCCACAACTCATCTGAAGCAGTTCTGCTTGCTGTAAGCGTGCTCCTGGCAGACAAGACATAGTTTGTGCACAAGTCGGACCAAATTGAGTTATAGTTGGACCGGCCTCAATTCCCTTACTCAGAATATTTGGACCTAATACCACAGGAGGCAGCCCAGCCTGACTCAACCAAAAAAGGGCCTCAACAGATGATAGTGCCACAGCCTTGTCTTCTTCATGATACAAAACTACTCTCACTCCTCCTGATTGGGTGGTAGAAGACCCATCAAATTTCATTACCCATTGCTCTCTAACTTCTTCTGCCATGACTACTTTTCATGAAATTTCATCATCCAGCAGGAATTCCTCTTCTCCTGGAAATCGTGCCAACAAATCTGCTATAGCCTGGCTCTTTACTGCCTTAGGCGTTCTTGCTTTTAGGTCATATTGTGACAATTGTAACAACCACTGAGATATTCTGCTAGAGAGAATTGGTTGCCACAACAAAGATTTGATTATGTGAGACTTAGTCATCAGCCATACCTCATAAGCTAAGAAATAATGGCGTAGCCTTTGCGCAGCATACACAATAGCTAGGCATGCCCTTTTTGCCCATGGGTAACGATTTTTTGTATCTTTTAGAGCATGGCTGATGTAGTAAACTGATTGCTCAATGCCATCTCTATCCTCTTGGGTGATCAATGCACCTATGGCATACTGGTTGGTGGCTAGGTAGAGTAACAATGGCTTCTTGCGGATTGGGGCTTGCACAGGTTCATCATAATCTGTTGTAGCCTTTTAAAGACTATTTGCTGTGCTTCTCCCTACTCAAAATTTTGCCCATTTTAAAGTAATTTGCCAAAAGTAGAATTAATTGATGCTAATTCAGGAATGAATCTTTGGATATATGAGACTTTCCCTAAGAAACTCTTCAACTCCTTTATTGTACTGGAGGTTTCATGGTTGCTATGGTCGTACCTTTGGTCGGGTCCACGTCTATTCCTCTACTATGGACCAAGAAACCTATGAATTTCCCAAAGGACATTCCAAATGCGCACTTGAGAGGGTTCATCCTTAGTTTGAAAGTTCTACACCTCTCAAATACCTTCTTCAACACTTGGACGTGTTCCTCTCGCTTCTTTAATTATACCACTATGTCATCCACATAGTCCTCTAGTTCCTGATGTATCATGTCGTGAAATATAGCCGTCATTGTTCGTTGATAAGTTGCACCTGCATTTTTCAACCCAAACGACATCACTGTGTAGTAGAAGTTACCTATGGTTGTTCTGAAGGCAGTTTTCTCCGCATCCTTTGGCGCCATTCTGATCTGATTGTATCCATTGAATCCGTCTATGAATGAAAACATGGTGCTCCTTGCTGCAGAATCTATCAGCGAATCCATATTTGGTAGTGGGAATTCGTCTTTCGGGCAGACCTTGTTGAGATTTCTGAAATCTATGCAGCACCTTATCTGTCCATTCTTCTTCTTTACTGACACTATATTGGACAACCAGTGCAGGTACTAGATGGGCTTAATGAATCCCAAGGCTAGCAATTTCTGTACCTTCTGGACTATTTGTCCTTTTTATGTCGGTGTGGAATATCTTGGCAGGCTAGGTCACTGGCTTGGCCTCAAGATCCATATTCAACATATGCACTACTAGCCCCGGATCCAACCCTGGCATTTCACTATAATCCCACGTGAAAACATCTTTGAATTCCTTCAGCAACAGTATCAATTCTGACTTTTCCTTTTCCGACAACCTTGAACTGATTGAGATAGGCCTTGGTTTGTACGAGTCGGTCCCCAGGTTAATCTCCTCAAACTTTTCTTTTGCCACAACTTGTGCATCTTTTTCTACCATGACTTCTTTCTCTTCATTACTTTCTTCCTCTGAGCTTTCTTCAGCCATGCAACACATTAGGCTTTTGTGCTACCACTCTTGTCTGGGGCCTGCTTGTATTTCACTTGTAGGCCCCGCGCATCTTCATAATTTGTATATAATCCTGCCATCAGGTCCTCAGACCCTGACACATTGTATTGTATCGTCTAACTCTACAGCGGGTGCTTCCTTCCTTTTCTTCTTTCATGATAGCAACTCCTTTAGATCAGGTTCTGGATCACTTTAGATGTCTTCCCACTTAATTATGAAGGTGCCTCGTGACTTTAATATTGAGCTTTCCCCAGATGGTGCCCATTGGTCGTAGAACATAATTTCTACTAAATGAGCCTCTGCCTGCTCAAATGGCGAGGGATTTGCTGTTTTGTGTATCATTTTTCTATTTAACCTTCCCTTTATGCACTGGTGATAGGTGGATGGGACTAACTGATGTTTGTGCAACCATAGCCTCCCCAAAAGCACATGATATGAGACCTCTGTCTTTACCACGTGGAATCGAGCTAAGGTACCATAGCTGGATGTGGTCTACGGTGTATTCGCCCCTTCCTCCGAACCCTGTCACTTCCATTAGGCACCCCTAAATATTTCTTTCTAAAATTCCTGTCGCTTGTAGTGCTTAATGGAATGAGATTTACAGAAGCACCTGTATCCACCAAGGCTCTTTTAATGGGGATTTGATTTATGAATGCTGCTAAGTAAAGGGGCTTCATGTGGTCTGGATACCCTACTTCCATATCCTCATCACTAAAAGTGATCTCACTCGATTCTTGCAAAAGGGCTCTGTCATTTGTGACCTTTGCTATTAAACATTCTATTCTTGCCTCAGAGGCAATGCTCACCAGGGCCTCTGTGGCTATCTTTCGTTCTTTTGTCGTAAGCCCCAATTGATCAAACAAATTCTTGAATTTGGAACTTTTTTGTAAGGTGGTAATTGTTGTGGCAGGCAGGGCTGGATTCTCCTCTTCGTCTTCCCCTGGATCGGCACAAATTACTACCGTTACTACATCCTTCCCTTTGTGGTTTAGGAGCGGGTTTCTTTGAATTTCCTGCGGGGATAGTTCTAGAGTCCCTTCTTTGATCCTGTGGTGTACCAGTTTACGGAGTGCCCAACATTCTGTGGTAAGATGTTGCATGTAATTGTGTAGACGGCAGAAGCATAGGTCCCTTTGCTCTTCCTTTGTAGGTTCTTTAGAAACTTGATTAGGCTTGAAGACTTCGTCAACTATCCATTTATCGAGGAGCACATCTAACTCTTTCGAGGTACATGGTATTGGTAGGGGAGTATCGTATTCCTTTCCATCAGTTTTCCTTCTTCGTTCACTAGTGGATATTGCCATAGCCTGTGGAGTGTTTCTTTTGTCAAAACTTAGCTTCACTGACTGGGTAGTCTTCCTGGCCTTTTGCAATAACTACGCAAACTAGGAGATTTCTAAGTTTTCCAAGATGGCTCTGTACTCCCTGATCATGTTTGTCATACACATTTCCACCAATGTCCTTTCTTCACAATGATCATAGTAGTCGAGTGCTATGTCCCTGAATCTTTTGATGTACTCCATTAAATCCTCACAACTTCTTTGCTTGGTTGCTTACAAGGTTGCAAGCGTTACTATTTTTTCTTCATGGAAGTATCTAGTGCAAAATACATCCACCATGTCATCCTAAGTTGGGATTGATCTTGGTTTTAGGCCAATGTACTAGGTGTATGCCCGGTCACATAGTGATTTGGAAAACTCCCGAAGACATAAGTCCTTGTTTGCTGCATAAGGGCTAAGAGTATCAATGAACTTGCTCACGTGTTCAATGGCACTTCCCTTCCTTCTATCGTACTACGCAAAGACCTGTGGTTTGTACCTTTCGGAGTACGATTTGCTGGGGTAAGGAGGTCTTCGTGCATAGAATCTTTCTTTAAGCGCTCTGGCCCTTTCCTACTCCAAGAGGGCTGCAACTTCGGCCATAATGATGAAACGTTGTTCCGTATTCTGCGGGATACCTCCTGCTGGTGTCTCTTCTTTGTTTGCCGCATGCTCCGGGTCATGGTGGCTCCTTTTCTCATTTGTTTTGTTTGTTTTCAGTTGACAGATTTCTTCCATCATTTGTTGCTATGAGTGTTGTAGTGACTGCAACACCTCAATGAAGACGTTGGCATTATCAGTGGGGACTCTTGGCTGTGGTTGGGGTTCAACCCCTATTTTGTTAACACCTTCCGATTGGTTAAGCTGCTGTTGGTGAGGCATTGTTGGCCTGGATTTTGCCTTTGAGGGCATGACGCTCATGTTTCGCATCGTCCTAAATCTCAGGGGCATTTGTTTATGATGGCTTTTGTCCCTATTTGCTTGCTAACTCCCTAGTGAAGTAGCCAATTTAAATATGGTGGGCCTTATTGTAATGTTAGGTTAGACTGCCTCCTACTACACTGAGGCCTAAGTGTTTTGGATAAGGGAGTTAAGACCAGTCAAATTGCAACTCACTTTGGTTCGGCTTGTGCACAAACTATGCATCATTTGTTAAGAGCTTCGTTCACATGCCCATGGCAGGCGGAGCTACTTTGGATAAGTCATGGCAAGTAGACATGATAACAATAATAAAAGAAAGTCCTCTTGCCATTAGACAAAGTGAATAAATGATCCCCAATTAAAATGATAATCACAACGATAAGAAACACCTTGTAAAGAAAATGGTGGAAATAAATAGGTAAGACATGGGTTATCAAAAGAAAGAAAAAATATCAATCTATCATGCCAAGTTATGTTATAGGACCAAGACCAAGGAGGGAACCGTTTTCCTCAATGTGAATAATCTCACAGGAAAATCCTACCATAGAAATTAATTACTTTAAGGGAAGCGGACCTAAATGGCTTATGCCCAAAAGAATCATTTGCCTTTGATAGAGGGTATGGCTTTTAGAGAGAGAGAGGTGATCAACCTATTGGTGCATGCCTGCCATTCTATCTCTTTATTTTCTTTTGTTATTTCTAATGTTTCTTTTCTTTTTCTTTTTCTCTTCATTTCTTAGTGCTTGCTTCTATGTTGTGATTCTCTCCTAGAGGTTACTATTACCGTGATCGTGCCCCTTCTTCTACTGTGCATGGCAACGGTCCTTTATATAATGCCCGCTGTGACCGGCTTTTACTATTTTGGCTTTTAACTACCTTTGTTTGGTTTGGGTGTCCTTGCCGACCACTACTGGTTTGTCAGTCGCTCAGCCAGTACCACTTACCTGTGCTGGCTGTGCCACTCCCCATCACCAGATAAAGAAGACTATTTTGTTGGCTTGTTTGTCGTGGCATTCTTACCTGCTATGATATGAGTGCTCTCTCTTTCCCTATCCCTCATGGCATGCACCTAGTGGTTCTAACTCATCCTTACTTTTTTTGGGCGGTATGCCATCCCAGCAGGACATTTTTCCCAAAAGAGCCTGAGCAGGAATCCTAGAATAGGTTTTCTCCTCTCTTCATCGCCGGACCATACCCTCTTACCTCTAACCTATGACCCACCACTCCTTGTATTGGCTGGGTACAGGTTGGTGATGTCTGGACCTTGCGCGTGCTCTACTTCTATGTATGTCCAAAACTTGCTCATTGCTCATGCATTTGCTGTGGTCTGGAGGCTTGTCTGCTCATTTTGTCGCCCATCCTTGACTTCTTATAGCGTGAGCTGTTTTCTGATTCCTCATTCTTTATGGCCTACTCCCTTTAAGGGTTGGGCTTTACTTGATTGTGGGCTCTTCTTCTTTTTGCTTACTCTCTTACTTCTTTTGCAGTCTTGCTTCCATTTCCTGCAGTACCACTTTGCCATTCCTGCTGTGATGTTATTTGACCCCAGCCTGCTGGGCCTCTTTGGGTCTGCTGCTTATTCTTCTCTCAATGACTCAATATGGTCATTTGGGCTTTGTATCACATTGCTTGTAGGCTCTTTTGTCCCATTTATTTCCTCTTAGGCATCCTTGGCCCACTAGCTTTCCTTGGGCTTCCTTGGCCCTTTTTCTAACTCTGCGTTTCCATGGGCTTTTACTAATTCCTTTGGGCTTTCTTAGCCCAATTACCTCATCCTTCATCCTTTGGGCTTATAGGCTTGCCATCAACCCTTTACTTTCTTTACTTGCATTACTTTGGGCCTGCTGTGGCCCATTATCACTTTTCTGCATCACATACTACCCATGGGTTTGCTACTTCTCTCTCTCCGGGCTCCTTTAGGCCCGTTTGCTTCCTTAAGGCCCATTTGTTTATTTTATGGGCCCATGATCCATTATTCTTGTCACTTGAGCTTAATGGTTTTTCTATCCACTTACTAATTCTTTTTTGCCCATGTTGCCGGGCTTCTTCCTTCTACTGGGCTTCCTAAAATGAGCATCAACAATCACTATTTATATATTTCTATACATAAATATATATTTTTATTATTTATATAAGTAAGAAGTTATTAATTTTTATTTTTATTAACATAAAATTTAAAATCCACATATTTTATAAGCCTACATATTAGCTTAAGTATATTTACGAATATATTAGATTAAATAAAATATTTTTTAATAATATATATATTTTTTGTACTGGCCAAAACGCCAAATACCAGTTGGTACAGGTTGGTACAGTCAAAATAGGCCAGTACAACTCAGTATTTTTTTCGGTACGTTTTGGAGGAGTATCAGTATCGATTTAATGGCTTGTATGTTATATCTCCCCGATACCGGCGATATCGATACGATATTAACTTCTTTGATTTGACAACAACTATAATTAGATCTTGGTCATTTGTCACATTAGTAATGTGCTAAAGAATTAAAGAAACTTCAATAAAGATAATAAACATGAGTTTGTTACTTGTGAGATAGGAGAAAATGGACAAATGCCCTTTTTAAAAAAACAATCCAGCATTTTGCCCTATTTCCCAAACTAATTAAGAAAATGCCCCTCTTTTGAAACTTGATTTTCTCAAAATCGAGTTATAAAAAAAAAAATTCTAGAGCCCTGTAGTGACGTTTTAAGGAGCCTATAGTAACGTTTTAAGGACTTATAGTGGCGTTTTGTAACTCGATTTCCATGAAATCGAGTTATATGCAATTTTTTTTCTTTTTCTTTTTACCTATAACTCGACTTCATGAAAATCGAATTACAAAACTTCACTATAGGTCCTTAAAACGTCACTATAGGGCTTAACTTGATTTTGAAATAATCGAGTTTCAAAAGAGTGGTATTTTCCTAATTAGTTTGGGCAAGGGCAAAATGCTAGATTGTTTTTAAAAAAAGGGTAAATACCAATTTTATCCTGTGAGATATTAAGTGAAATATAAAAGATGAAAAGAGATCAGTTTAAGGAGTGAGAGAGCTCTTGGAGAGTCCCGCTGAATTAAGAAGAACCAATTTCGATGTGATTTTAAACTCAAGGAGGGACTTTCGGGAGAATGGACTAATCTAATTTTGCACCAAACTAGACAATCGGGTTAAACTAGCTCAATTTGGTTTGTTAATAAAAGGGGAATTGTGGCTTTTGGATCTACTAAAACTTTGTTTGGTTGCAACTAAGGGGAAAGAAAAGAAGAAATTAATAAAGGTAAAAGAATGGATAAAGAAAGGAAAGGAAAACACTTCTCCCATGTACGTTTGGAAATAAGAAGAAAATAAGAAAAGAAAAGAATATAATTAATATGCTTTCCTATGTTTGGTTTGTAAGGGGAAAGGACATGAAAAGATAGATATATGCTTTTTTTACTTCTATATCCACGTGAATTTGAAAGAGATGAATTTAAAATCTTGAACAAAATAGTAAATTTCATGCCATGAAAAGTCAAAGTGTTAGTTTTTCTTTTCCCTTAGTTGCAACCAAATAAAGTTTTAAGGTTTGACAGAGATGAATGCACGCCCAATAGATACAAGGCCTCTTCTACACGTGTTTGGTTATTGCATGGTGTCTTATTCTTGGGGGTTATGGCCATTTGCAAAATTTTAATACGTGTTTGGTTATTGCATGGTGTCTTATTCTTGGGGGTTATGGCCATTTGCAAAATTTTAATTGTCTTAAGATTGATGAGAAAAATCATTTTATTTAATATGTCAGTGAGAGTCTCCTTGTACTTAGTTTATACACTTGTACCCCCTCATGGGATTGCAAGCATTCCAAGTCTTATTGGAAGGCTACTCGTGAAGCCCAAAGTTGGGTGTCAAAATGCCTTTTAGGCCCTCCAAACCTGAACTGCTTTATTTTCACCAAGAAAAGATACAAATAAGTTTAATCCATGCGTTTGGACTTTGTTTGTATGTGTGTCATAAAGCATGGGGAAAACAAAATGAGTCATCAACAATAATATATTAACTCAATGGTAGGAGTCCTTTTCAAATGAGTAAATCTAGGCTACGAATTTAATTTGTTTTGTTTGGTTCTCCCTTCGTCGTTGTTTTTGTTCTTACTCAGCATACAAAACTTTCACTTTTACCCAATTTACGTGTCCATAATGATCTCTCTCTCTCTCTCTCTCTCTCTCTCACACAAATCATACTCTTGATCTAAAAATGGGGAAAGAGATTTCAAGGGACACAATAACGTCCTGTTATTTAAAACACAAACAAACAAGTCAAATTTATTATTATCTATGTAGAAATGAGACTTAATACATTGATCCCTTGTTCAAAAAACAGATAAACAAGACAGGGAAATAATGGAACTGAGACAACTGAATACATATCATCAACTTGTCAGTGAGCCATACTCAAAAGCCAGGCAGCAAAAAGTCAAGAGCTTGACTTCAATGTGTTCGCGATGTCAATGACAAATCGATATCTGACATCCGCTTTCCCAAGACGCTCCATAGCAGTATTCACATAATCAATTGGTATAACCTCAATGTCAGCAGTTATGTTGTGTTTGGCTGCAAAATCAATCATCTCTTGTGTCTCTTTCATGCTCCCAAAGCAACTACCACCAACTAGCTTCCTTCCTATTATTCCATAACCCTTATTAATACAAAAGACTCAGTGGAATTACAGATATAGCAGCCATACGACGGTTGATGAAAAAATATGAAATGACAACACCACATGAATTCCAATCAGTAAGCACTAAAGCCAGCAATTAGGCTTGTACAACACAGTCATAAATTATACATAGATTCTTATATGCTTATTATATTAACAAGGGTCCGGTTAACGTGTGCCCTTAGGACACACATTAAGTTTTCTATTTTTAGAAACATTTTCTCTAGAATTGAAAAAGCTGTCATTACTTTTTCAATTCTCGAAAAAAAAAATTCCAAAAAATTAATGTGTGCCCTTAGGGCACATATTAGTAAATTCCTATTAACAATACCATATGCCCTTTTCTTTTCGAATATAGAAAGTGTTAAAAGCCACATACTTACCCATGAGTAAAGGAAAGACCGGTAATTCAAGCGGCTTCTCTGGTGCACCAACCATAACGAGCTTTCCTTGTGACTTTAACAGACCAATTAGAGGTAGGAGGGGATGCATAGCAGAGACTGTATCAATGATACCATCCAATGTGCCTTGGGCAGCCTAATATGGTCGATAAAGTTAGAATCTTTGATACAAATTACATTATTACAGTAACTCACATTCACTTATAATCGTCAATGCAATATGTTAATAACTTAGTACCTGCATCTCATCTTGGTCTTTGCTGACCAAAAACGAATCGGCACCAAGATGTTCCAAAGCTTCCTTCTTCTTGTTAACTGAAGTACTGATCACTGTCACCTTAACACCCATAGCTTTGGCAAACTTCACTGCAACATGGCCTAGACCACCAAGACCAACGACACCCACATGCATACCAGGTTTGTCAAGCCCATAATATCTCAAGGGACTGTACACTGTGATCCCAGCACAAAGGAGAGGGGCACCAGAATCAAGTGGAAGGTTGTCTGGAATACGGACCACATAGTGCTCATCGGCAACCATGATGTCCGAGTAGCCTCCTTGTGTGATGGTTCCATCAAAGTACTTGACGCCATAGGTCAGGATCATATCGGGGCAGTAATTCTCAAGTTCGTTGGCACAGCTATCGCAAGAGTGACATGCTCCAACCATGCAGCCAACACCAACTTTGTCTCCAACTTTGAACTTTTGTACCTTGCTTCCCACTTCTGTCACTACACCCACGATCTCATGCCTACATTGTCCAATTCAGTTCACATGATTTTCATATGGGATAATAAAAAAAAAAAAAAGAAATTAAGTCAAATCCATTCACTGATTTCATCCAACAGACACAAAGGAAATAGCATCGAACTTGGCATGTTTTAGTGTGTTGAATTGAAAAGGTCTTAGATTTGAGAGAAGTGCAATATAAGTGCTAATTCATCTGCAATTGATTCCATGATTTTATGAGTTTCAAGTCTTCTCCAACTGTAAATTCAATACTAACAATTTTCTATTATCCACTGCAATCCTAGCACTGCAGCACATAGCTTCTATATAAATTAAAAATCTGGTTGTGCATTTCCTTTGTAGTAGACTAATCTTACACAGATAATGTGGAGGCTATGGAAACTTGGATTTGTAGAATAGTCAAACAAGTGGTGCGCTAACAAATTGGGTCATACGTATTTTGTATGGCTATAAAAGCACCAGATGATGATTGATTGATTAAACTTGGGAATGGATAAAGCGAAAGTCTCTACATAATTAATATCGTCTAAGAGACATTGCTAAATGCCTACATATATATATATATATATATATATATATATATATCAGTATCTCTGTATCTTCTACCTCGAGCAGTTTGCAAATAATATTTACAAATATTGGCAAGGACTAAATAGAAGAAAATAAAAGTGCTTGTTCAAATTTATGTTGGTATATGAGGGTCTGATCAAGAACAAGTACAGAGTCAAGCTTTTACCGGCAATGGTTGCAAATCTTGAATTGTGTATTATAATGGACCAAATATAAGGCCTAATATTAGGTCTAGTATAATAATTATGATTGGTATAAAAAATTTACTGATCTGTTTATTTTTATAAAATGGATAGGTAAAGAAATAAAGTGAAATAATGATTGAGCCGTTTTCATTCTACTAATTTGATTTTTTTTTTTTTTTTTTTTTTTGCTTATACAAGAGTAGAAAAAATTTAAATCTTATCCAATTTTTTTTTATGTAATAAAAATTAATTTTATCTTTTACTTTTTATCTACTAAACATATCCGTCAAAATATTTTCAACTCCTTATTTTTGAGAATATATATATAAAAGAAAACGGCATTGTACTGTCCATATATATATATATATATAGTAAATTAGTAATACTATAAATGATAATAGACTAATATTCATGGAAAACCTACCCAGGAACTAGTGGGTAGATAGACGTGCCCCATTCATTCTTGACCATGTGAAGGTCAGAGTGACATATTCCACAATATAAAATTTTGAATGTTACATCCTTCTCTCCTGTTGCCCTGCGAGTTCCAAAATACCAATTTAGTACACATATACCATGAAACCTTCATAAAATAAAATTCCCCCCCACCCCCCCCAAAAAAAAAAAAAAAACCATAAAACCAATAGGAGACTTGGTTAATTATTGACCAATCACCATAAGCACCAATTCAACTAAAAAAAAAGGGAGACGTATCTCCATGCACACCATGTTTAAGTGATCAAATAAACTCATTGATTTTTTGGTTATATCGTCTCTAAAATATCGCAACGATCAAATAACACGAAATGATAATAAGAATAAAATAAGATGACCTTTCGGAATAATCTCGCACTTGGGTGCTATTTTTATATGAATTTTACGGTAAAATAATCCTGTTTAATTTTGATTGGTCTTAAAAAAGAGTAAAAGAAGACTTCGCTATTTTCTTCGAAAGTTCTTGTTTGTGGCTGAGTTTATAGTTTGACCCAGGCATGCTACCTTATCAATTAAAAAGTATGATAGAAAATAATGACTACAGCGTACAGGATGTACTTTTTTCAGAGTTTATATAGGTATCATTTGCTTTGGGAAAATTGTTATTAATTATGAAAATTTCGATATTACTTTTATATTGTAAAAAAAGTTAATTATTTTTTTAATAAAAAAAATTTAATTTTTTTTCTTAAACTAATATTTTAGATTTATTTGAATACAGTTTATTTTGTTGAAAATTAAAAACTGAAAATTAAAAATCAAAATTTGAAAATATTATAGCAAAATAATTTTTAAATGTGTGAATAATATCATGTGACCTATTTTATTTTTTTTAAAATAAAACGGTTGTGAGTTACGTAATCAATACATAAACAGTACACTTTGTTTCTAAAAACTGAAACATGTGCATCAAAGAAAAAAAACAAAAACACAAAATGCCAGACATAGAAAAATTCTTCCGAATCCAAACATATACTTTATATAAAACATATGTTGACATTTCATTATTGTTTCACACTCTTTTTATTTATTTATTTTTTTATATATAGATAAAAGATAGAAACTTGTTTCACGATCTTAATGTAAAGTAAAATGTTTCACATAATGTTCATAGTCTTATATGAGATGTACATAATTTATACATGATATAAAAGGGTGTAATCACCATTAAATGTGAAATTGTTGAACTTTGTGCCATGATACTTAACCTCAAAACAAATTGGTAATAAAAAAGATACATTTGATTAAGCATGAATTATGTTATTCTACGTCAAAATCAATCAATGATAAGAAAGACATATTTTTTACTGTATTTAAAATTGCAACTCACATACCTATTTTTAGATTAATCAAAGGGAGCTCATATTACAGTCTCTCCCAAAAACAAAAAAAAAAACAATCAAAGCCAAATTACAAAGTACAAAATACTTTATTTTCCATTTTCTTAGTACTTTTTGAGAATCAAAATGATAGACTGAAATGAAAAATGAAACAAACAAGAGTAGTAGTAGGGGGGGGGGGGGGGGGAGAGAGAGAGAGAGAGAGAGAGAGAGAGACAGCGAGAACCTTCTTGAGAATTGGAAGGGGGAGAGGTGCCCAGAAGTATCCTTGGCAGCCCAGCCAAAGGCCTTCTTGGGGTGCTCAACCTCTAGTGATTTTGCCATTTCTCTCTTTTGTCACAAGTAGAAAGAAACTAAGAAGGCAGAGAGGGATAGAATTGCTAATGACCAGGGTCCTAAATTGTGTGAGATATATTTATAGGGGTATGAGGAGGAAATGGTTGGGTTTTCTCTTTGCGCTGGGCTGACGTATTGGGTGAGCTAACGATAGTTTGATGTAGGACAGGTGGACATTCTGACAAATTTCGTTTTTCCGACCGCGCCATTTATTGGGAGGAGTTTTCACTTTTCATTTTAGCTTGACACTTATCTCTTATTTGATGGAACTAGCAGGCTTAATAATGATGATGTACTACATACATTTTAGCACAATTGTCTCGTGTAAAAGATACCTTTCACTTTCCAGCGCAAAGATAAAATGTATGTAGAACCTATCACTTTACACGAGACATTTTAGAACAGATTTTATTTGAATTTTAGGCCTCACCATTTTGGATTTTGCGAGTTATTTTCTAAATCGATTTGACTATTTTCACCTAAGTCATTGTTTGGCTATTGAAATTTTTCAATCACATGAGAATTGTGAATTGTGATAGAAATTGTATTCCTGAACTTTCTCAAACACAAAAGGTATGTAGGAAAAATTCGGTACACTGTTCTATGAGCATAAACTTTCTGTTTAGAAAAGACAGTGGCTTGATCTCGCTAACGACACTTCACATTATCTGGGACTAGTGTTTCCATTTCCCTCTTTACTCTGTATACAATGGTCTTACTATGAATAAAATATTTCTATCATTTATCTCAAAAGAAAAACAAAAAAAAAGTAATAGGGTAGACATTAAAAAAAATTAATAGAATAAAACTTAGATACAATTCCTTAGTTACAATACATTAAGTTGTCCAAATAAATTCAAAAACTTGTCTAACTAAATTCCAAGATTTATATACATTGAATTTAAATGTCCTTGAAAAAGGATGAGATGATCAACCATGTATTTGACTTTAATCAGAAATTGTATCTTATTAAGCTTTCTAATATGCTGTACAATTCATGGAATAATTGAAATTCAAATTGAATTTTTTTTTTAAAAAAAAAATTCATAAATTTTATCAAAATTAAAAAATGGAATAGTTAAGAAAAATATGAAAAATTACTATAAGTTATATGACGGAATCCTATCATGTTAGATAATTATTTTTAGGAAAATCTTTTCCCTAAATTGGGTTAAATAGTATTCTCAATTCCTTTACATGAAAATTTATAAGATATTGTCCACATATCTTAAATTACATGATTCATTAAATCATTTACACAAATTACATGACTATTGAGAAGATCATGTGACTAAAATTGCATGTGATTGATTTGCTGAAATAGGACTTTAAAATAGGATGTTCATTTTCTTTTTTTGATGGTTGAAATAGGATATTCTGTTTAGAATATAAAGATAGTCTGTCATTATTTCGAATGAATAAAGAGGGATTTGGATCACAAAATTCTATGGCTCTTGTAGAGAGTGCTACTGTCGATGGAAAAGATATGCAAACAACCAAATGTCTCGTCACAAAGCTACCCTTTAGAGAGTGCTGTAAGGAGGTTAGTAGTGCATTTTGTGTTGGGATACCCCTCAATTATTGAGGTGAGAGCTCAAGGTAGTGGAGTTTTGAATCATACTACGCGTTTCCATAGCTATCTTAACTCAAAGCTCTCACTCAAGTTGATTGGAAAAGCAAGCACGTTAGGGAAAAAACAAAAATTGAAAATTTCACGTCGGAGGCACATAGTGCTGATGAGATCAATTTGTTTCCCAATCAGGACTGTTTCCAACTTTCCATAGCTATTTATGTGCCCTTTTGATTTTTTTTTTTCTCTTGTTTTAATGACAATTTGAGTGATTGCATTTTGACTATATAATGTAGCCAACTCTAATATTATTGTGTATTATTCATTGAAAAGTTTGGTGTGGCTTGATCTTGAAATCTGGTGGTTCGATTTAAGTACTTAAGTGTTTAATCACTTGTTTATCCAACCATCAAAATGACGATTTTACCTTTTAGTTTAACTTAAAGTCATGTTATTGTCTTGGTTAGTTTTAAATTAAACGATAATTGTAAAATGGGGTATTTATATAATGCTTATTATTATTATTATTTTTTTTTTTTAGAAAAAATATAATGCTTATTATTGATGGAGCTTGCAAAAGCAAACACCAATGTCAATAAACTTCTTATTCATGAAAAAGTTTGTGAAGCAACATGCATTTTGTAATCTCTAAACTGTTGCATGCTACCTTATCAATAAAAAAAAGTAATCTATGAACTTTTAAACTACGGGGATTCAAAGAGTTTGATTTTAAAAAAACTTTTTCATAAAGAGGTGGCTCTAAAAAAAATTTAAAATAAATGGTTTAGAATTGCTTATCCGTGAAAGGGATGAATCTAAAAAAAATAATTAAAAATAAATGGTTTATATATAGTAACTTATCTATAACCCGGGCGATTATAAAATTGTTGAACAGAAATACAAAATTGGTTTTAGAACAACTGCCTATAATTATTGGGGCGGTTCTAAAAAATATTAAACTGAAAATGGGTTTTAGAACAATTTATCCGTGAAATGAGAAACCTATAAAATTTTCTTCCTATTTTGAGAGCATAATTTTGTTCATATTTTTTATTAGTCTAAAGTTGTTGACACTCATAAATAATCGTTTCGAATTTAAGGTCTCAACTAGATGGTCGTTTGAAGTTTCTAACACACACACAGTGGGAAAGAAACTTTGGTCCCAACTAATTTGGATAAAAAATTTGTCCTCTCTAAAATATCTCCATATTACTTTATCAACAGTCAAAGTCGTGTGATTTTATTATTCCATATTTTGAATGACCTCTTTTGAACTAATTTATAATGATCAGTGATGACGTCTTTTCTCAATTAAAAAAAAAAATTTATAGTGGGTTCTAGTTAACTCAACTGGTAAAATTTTTTAGGGTTAAATAAAAGATTTGGAGTTCAATCTCGGCCTACACTTAAAATTGATTGGTGTCTTGGTCGATGATAAAGAGTTATTATCGGGAGCAAATGTCATAAGTTAAAACTCTCAAAACAATTGCAAATTACACCTTTAAAATTTGAAGATGTTCAGATTTTACACCATGAAGTTTTAGAATTTGAATTTTACCCTCTGAAGTTTTAGGTATTTGCATTTTACACTAAAATTTCAGAATTTATATTTTACTCCCCTAAATTTTAGGAGTATTTGAATTTTACACTTACAAATTCTAAAATTTCAAGGTATAAAATCCAAATACTCACAAATTTTGGGGAGTATAATCTAAATACCCTAAATTTCAAGAAATAAAATTCAAATTTTGAAATTTTACGATGTAAAATTTAAACTCCCTCAAATTTTAGAGGTATAATTTACAATTTGCCCTTAGTTTTAAACACGCACAGAAAAAGTAATTAAAATTGTACCTGAAGTCATGATTTTTAAACTTATGAAGTAATTCAATTACTTCTACCAAAAAAAAAAAAAAGTAATTAAATTGCTATTTGCATGTTTGTAAAATAAAGTGGGTACAAGAAGTTTAATAAAAAAAATATCCTGATGGCTGGTCAAAGTCGTATGATTTTTTTTTCCTTTTCATTTTCAATGACCCCTTCCTCTTCTGAAGTAAATTATAATGCTGATGCATCTAGCCACTTCTCATGGTCCCATCCCTACTTTTCATTTTCAATGACCCCTTCCTCTTCTAACCCCTTCCTCTTCTGAAGTAAATTATAATGCTGATGCATCTACCCACTTCTCATGGTCCCATCCCTACTTTTCATTTTCAATGACCCCTTCCTCTTCTGAAGTAAATTATAATGTTGATGCATCTAGCCACTTCTCATGGTCCCATCTACCCACTTCTCATGGTCCCATCCCTACTTTTCATTTTCAATGACCCTTTCCTCTTCTGACCCCTTCCTCTCCTGAAGTAAATTACCCCTTCCTCTTCTGACCCCTTCCTCTCCTGAAGTAAATTATAATGCTGATGCATCTAGCCACTTCTCATGGTCCCATCCCTACTTTTCATTTTCAATGACCCCTTCCTCTTCTGACCCCTTCCTCTGCTGAAGTAAATTATAATGCTGATGCATCTACCCACTTCTCATGGTCCCATCCCTACTTTTCATTTTCAATGACCCCTTCCTCTTCTGACCCCTTCCTCTTCTGAAGTAAATTATAATGCTGATGCATCTACCCACTTCTCATGGTCCCATCCCTACTTTTCATTTTCAATGACCCCTTCCTCTTCTGACCCCTTCCTCTTCTGAAGTAAATTATAATGCTGATGCATCTACCCACTTCTCATGGTCCCATCCCTACTTTTCATTTTCAATGACCCCTTCCTCTTCTGACCCCTTCCTCTGCTGAAGTAAATTATAATGCTGATGCATCTACCCACTTCTCATGGTCCCATCCCTACTTTTCATTTTCAATGACCCCTTCCTCTTCTGACCCCTTCCTCTGCTGAAGTAAATTATAATGCTGATGCATCTACCCACTTCTCATGGTCCCATCCCTACTTTTCATTTTCAATGACCCCTTCCTCTTCTGACCCCTTCCTCTGCTGAAGTAAATTATAATGCTGATGCATCTACCCACTTCTCATGGTCCCATCCCTACTTTTCATTTTCAATGACCCCTTCCTCTTCTGAAGTAAATTATAATGTTAATGAGACGAGACTTTTTTCACTTCTATAAACAAGTCCAGATTCCTACATCAGTGTTCATAAAAAAAAAAAAAAAATCCTGCATCAATGATCAAAGTCGTGAGTTGTTTTTTATTCGAGAAATTTCGCAGGACTGCATTTGTTGATTCTTGTATGTTTCCTTAACAACCTCGGTGCCACTAAAGTCTAAATTCATATGGTCAAATTATGAAATAGGGCCCTAATTAACAACCATGTTTTTGTCATTAATAAGTGGTCAGCGCTAGTGTTCTCAACATTTATTTATTTATTTATTTTAAATTTTAAAGTGAACTGCGCTAGTGAGGGACTATTTGATTGTTAAGTGCTCTAACGAGGGATTCAACAACTTTGATGTTGCGAATAGGTAACTTTAACCCTCAAAGGTAACGAGTATTAAAGCTTAATTGGCATTTCTGATGTTTTTAGCCCTAGTATAATTCAAATTTACTATTTCTCATCTATCAAATTATAAAAATAAAAAAATAAAAAAGTACCCCACAAACTATCAAGGATATCCTAACCTTCCATGGATTCTGTTACACCGACTTCTTCATTTTCTTTTTAATCGAGTGTTTTGTTCTTTTGTTTGTTTGTTTTGAGTACAGATAATAATTATGATAAAATCTGGGAGATAATTAATACAAACACATACCAACAAGAAATGGAATCCAAACAGTCCGGGCCTACCATATGAGATACATATATAGTATATCATATTTGGCTTTCTTTACAACACCGGGTGAGGTTAGTTCAAAGTATACGTAAAATACAGTAAATATGCATATTAAAAAATAAGCAATATTAAAATAAATAAATAAAATGAACGGAATCAATTAGGCTCAGATTGTAAAATTATCTCCGTTAGGAGACTAAATTTGGTAGGAATTCAATTTATCAAAGTTAACTAATTAAGTGACAGAGTTATTAAAAGATAAAGGAAAATTTTTAAAAAAAAAAAAAAAAAAAAGCCACACACAATAATGCACTTGTTTATGATTCTACTTATGATTCATGTTTAAAACTTAATTTAGTGATTCTTGTTAAAGGGAAATTCTAAGGTATTCCTACTATCTTTTGTGGGTATGGTACCTATAAGTAAGTGCCAAATGTGAAATGACATGTCAACCATGGAGAGAGACTATTTTATTCTTTTTAATTGTGGTGATTAATGGGTTAAAATGTATTGTCTCAGATATTGGGCTAGATACGTGCGCAAGGGGGAGGTGAAGAGTGGAGGTATCAAAATTGGAAATGAATCAGCCTCTTGGATCCTTCTACTTAACAGCCCATTCAGAGAAATTACCATATCCGTTGGTGAGTAAATGGCCCGGATTAATACTCCATTTTTAATTAATCTTATAACACCCACTACATCAGAATAATGGATCTAATTAAATCAAAAATAAAGTGGGTAATAATTTCGTGAGGCCCATTGAGCCTATAAATAGACTCATTCAAACTCAATCCAAGTTACTGCAACATACAATACACATAAAGAAAAAATAGAGAGATTCTTGGCAAGGAAGGGTGTTCTTTCTGGTGGAGCTTTGGGCTTGAACACTTTGTACAGAGGTTGTTCTAGCCATACAACACTTGTTGGGCTGGTGTATCCTAAGGGAGACAAGTCAGAGAAGGTCTGCACCGGTTACGAAGTTTAGCCAACCAAGGGCTTGAATCTCCTTAAAGAGAGCGAGTGCCGCGCCTCAGCCCAAATTGTGTTGTGTAATTCCTTTCTTTATACTAATAATATTCATAAGTATTATTCAGTTTCTCGTTGTGTTATTTCCATTATTATTGTGATTGCACCAACAATTTTAAGGAGATTCAATCATGGAGCCTACACAAGAGAAACCAAATGAGCCTGTTGGAGATCTCAATAAACCCTTTCGCTTTAAGGGAGCCCACTTCAAGAGGTGGAAAGGAAAGGTCCTCTTCTACTTGAGTTTTCTCAAAGTCTCCTACATCCTCACTGACAAGAATCCATCAAAAGTTCCAACTGATGAGATGAGTGAGGAAGAATATAGTCTCCATCAAGAAAAATTAGATAAGTATACAAAAGATGAATATAATTGTCGTTCTTATCTTTTGAATTGTCTTGTGGATCATTTCTATGATTATTATGATACAACTTACAATTCTGCTAAGAAAATTTGGAAAGCTTTACAAAACAAATATGATACCGAGAAGGCTGGTGTAAAGAAGTATGCCGCTAGCAGATTTTTCCGTTACCAAATGGTGGATGGAAAATCGGTGGTGGATCAAGCACAAGACTTCCAAATGATTGTAGCAGAATTGATATCCGAAGGCATAAAGATTGGAGACAATTTGGTGGTAGCTGGCATAATTGATAAACTACCACAATCTTGGAGGGAGTTCCAAAAGATTTTGCGGCACAAACAAAAGGAGACATCCTTGGAGACTTACGCATCCGTGTGGAGGAGGAGGCTAGAGGACAAGATGCACTCATGACATAAGAGAGCAATGGTAATTCCACCACAAAGGTAAACCTTATTTCATCCAATAATAATATGCCCAAAAATCATTTTCCTAGAAATGTTCAATTGAAGCCTAAAAAAAGAGCCTTTAAAAATAATAATAGACCTCAAGGAAGGGGAAACCCAAATAAAAATTACAATAAGAACCAAGGACCCCCTTCACAAGATCAATTTAATAGATCCTATTTTGTCTGTGGCAAGAGTGGGCATATTGCTCGATTTTGCAAATTTCGGAAACGTGAGTCTGTCCCGCAGGCTAACGTAACTGAAGAGTCTTTAGTGGCTATGATTATAGACATCAATATGGTGCAATATGTTGAAGGGTGGTGGGTAGATTTTGATGCTAATAGGCACGTCTGCTATGACAAAAATTGGTTCAAATTGTACACTCCTTTTGAAGAAGAAAAAACTGTTATGCTTGGTGACTCTAGCAAAACCAAGGTTCTTGGGAGTGGTGAGGTTGAATTGAAATTCACTTCTGGACGTGTGCTAACATTGAAAGATGTACTTTACACTCCGTCCATGAGGAAGAATTTGATGTCAAGTTTTTTGCTTAACAAGGCTGGCTTCAAGCAAACTATGGAATCTGATAATTATGTAATCACTAAAAATGGGTTATTTGTGGGCAAGGGTTTTGCTTGTGATGAAATGTTTAAATTGAATGTTGAGAATAATAAAGCATCTACCAGTTCAGTTTATATGCTTTCTTCTATTAATTTTTGGCATGCTCGTTTGTGTCATATAAATAGTAGATATGTGGGAATCATGAGTAGTTTAGGATTAATTCCAAGACTGTCAAAAGATTTTGAAAAATGTGAAACTTGTAGTCAACACTACAACAAAATATATTTTCAGTGAGGAATTTTAGTGAGGAAGATTTTTTCGTCACTAAAAAGTACCATTTAGTGACGAAATTTATATTTCGTCGCTATTTATAAAAAATTAGTAATATTTAGCGACGAAAAATAGATTTCGTCGCTATATGATGGGTTGAACTAAAGGCGCCAAACGAAAATGTAGGCGGCAAACTAAATTCATCTACAGCGACGAATTATTTCGTCGCTAAAATTTTAAGTTTTTTGCAACGAAAACTCTCTCACAAAATAGTGCCAAACCATCTTGCCGTCACTCTCATCTCACCATCGCCTTCGTCTTACTGTGGCCGTCGCACTGGCGACCCTTCGCATTCCTTGCACTGGCGACCCTTCGCATTCCTCGCACCGATCTAAGCAAAACCCAAGCCCTTCGCCTTCCTCGCACAAGCTTCCTCTCATCGATCTAAGCAACAACGAGCTCTGATCCTACTTTGTCGCGAAGCTTCAAAGGTTGGTTGGTTCTCTCGTTACCCTCTTTGTTTTGTACTGTGTTTTTTTAATTTATAATTATAATTAATTAATTGATAGATCTGGGTTTTGTAACTGTTATGGATGAGAGAAGCTGTGGAAAAGAGTTTGTGCAGAGGTAACAAAATTTTCATTTTGTTTGTTTGTTAAAGTTATAGTCAACCTCGTCATTATATTTAAATCTGTTCTACAATCTCAAATTTTTATTCCGATTTAAATATATTTTTTAATTTTATTTTGATTTATTGATTTATTTATTTATCGATCTTTACAGCTTGGGTGAAAATTGAAAATTTTGAGTTTTGTGAACAGAGAAGCTTATTTGTGGTGTGGATTTCTCATGTTTTAGGGCTTGCTATGGTGTCTTGAGATTTGTCATGGAGAATGGGGCGAAGGGATGTGAGGTTCATTGTTAGCAAGCAAGACTTCATCGTTGTTGAGTTCTACGCCCCATGGTATGATTACAATTCTCGTTTTTTCATAGATCTGCGTTGTAGTTCTAATCTGTTCTAATTGTTTTCATTTTTTTATTTGAATTCTCAAATGTGATCGGAACATTTCTGAATCAATTTTTCAATTTGCTTTTGCATATGAATTTAATACTTGGTTTTTGTGAATTCAAGCTCAAGTTGACTACTTTTCCTGCATGTAGTGTTTAAATTAACGTATAATATAATGAGGATTTTAACATTTGACTTAAATCGGAAAGTTAAGATTTTAAATTTTTTTTGGAAATACTTTTTGTCTTGATTATTTGTGACAATTTTAGATTGGAATTGTTAAGAAATTAGGGGAATTATAATTTCAAATTAAGAGTTGGTTTTTCTGAATTCAAGATCGAGTTGACTACTTTTTCTGCATGTAGTGTTTAGATTAATTTATAATATATATATATTTATATAAAGAGTTGAGGATTTTTTTTTATACATGCTTTTTGTCTGTATATCTGTTTTTAATATTTGGGTATCCTTAAATAAAAGAGATTGGATCTGAGATTGAATCTTGCCTTTACCAAAGTTAGTTACTATTATATAAATATGATCACAGGTCCAATGGGCCCTTTATTGGACAAAAACTATAGATAATGCTTCCAAAGCAAATTCGAATTTGAAGTTCTAAAAAAAAAAAAAATTTTTTTTTTGGTTTGAAATTTGAATTTACATATGAATATTTAATTTAATTCCATCAATTTGATATAGTAATTTGCTTTGGTGAAAATTGAATCAATTTTACCATGATAGCTATCATTGATTAGTTGGTATTATAGTAAAGTCAATTTTAGCGGACTTTTGTGTATCAATTACAGGCTATTGGTGGGAAATGTTATGAGGTTCAATTCCCACTATTTTGTATGCAATGCCTATCTTAATTTGATGCAGTTTTTATGTAGAAGTTACATGCTTGAGTTTCCAATTTATGTGTTGTGTATAGCTAAATGTATACATGCAATGATTGAATTGGAAAAACGAAGTGGTAAAGAAATGTAAAGAAATTGGTAGGCCATGTTGTTCTTGAACTTTAGCAATGAAGTTGCTGATCCCTTTCAATCAAAGTATCGCGAAGTTGCTGAGCAATTTAAGGGAGAAGGAATAAGCTTTCTGATTGGAGATCTGGATGCTAGTCAAGGTGCCTTCCAGGTTAGTATGTTTTGATCCTATAACTGGTTTTGGTTCTTTACTCAGTATGTTCCTTTGATATGGTAAATGTTTTGGTTTGTATGATCAGTATTTTGGACTTAGCGAAGATCAAGTGCCTCTAATCATCATCCAGAAGGATAATGGACAGAAATATTTGAAAGCAAACTTGGAGCCGGATCATATTGCACCTTGGGTGAAAGCATACAAGGTGATCCCTTACTTTTTTTTCATATTCCAGTCCTTCAGTGCTGCACCTTTTGTTTTTAATGTACAATTCTATTTCTTTTCTGTAAAATAGGATTATTCTGTAGTGGAGATATTTTAATTGAGGGAACAACACATGCTGTCTTAACCTTGACTATGTGGACTGAGGACAGCTTTTGAATTTGGATTGGATAAGCATCCAACAATTAATGCCAATATTTTTTTGGACCAAATTCCTCTGCCTATAAAGAAAATTCAAAAAATTGCTCTATGCAGAGGTGTTTGTTTTCATCAATAGGATATATTTGTTCACTTGATCCTTATGGCATGTGGACAAAATCTCTAATTGGATCAAAATAATATCTGATGCTTTCCAAATCATGCTATTTTAACCTGTGTTAAACATGGTGCTTTCTGTTGTCAACTTGTCATCAAAATGATAATTTATATTACTGATGTGTTATCTTTTCCTCCCTTTTTAATGATTATAGGGTGTACTTGGTATTAAGGTCAAGATCATGCTTGACTGGGATCCTAAGGGAAAGATGGGACCAACTACACCACAATATGCTTACTGTGTGTGATACTTAAGTTTTTTTTTAAAGCAATTTCTTTATTTCAGTCTTCTCAAACAATTAAGGAGCATGTTGTTTAAGGATAATTGATTAGTGTTTGCTTCATTAAATGTTTTAATTATTTACAATTACGTTCTTAAATCCCTTAATTTAATTTATGGAGAGCCTTTGTTTGACTAGAGTATCTGATTTTGAAGAGAGACTTTGACTAAGAAAGTATGCTCTTATAACATGGGGAAGACCATATTTTGCATGGATTAGCTCGCCATTATGGTCTTCTCCAAGTTATAAGAGCATACTTTCTTAGTCAAAGTATACCTGAAGACCATATTTTAATACCTGATCAATGAAGTTATTGAAACAAGATAAAGCAGCTACATGACTATTAAATGAGTTATGATATTAAAGCAGTCGCGCATGTTGATTTTTTATTTTGTGGGTTTTATGGGATTTGAACGCTAGTTTTTTAATTATGAGTTGATTTACTTATTCATACTTTATATTAGTAATGATATTCCATTTCTAATTAGTATTTAATTTAGACAAATTTACAAAAACAATTGCCATGGTTAATGACCAAATTGTTGATGTACCATCTGTCATCTTAGTGCAAGATGTGCATGCCTATCTGTCTCTTATTAAGGTAATCAAGTAGATGGTCCCAATTCTAGTAATGGTAAGGTAGTTTTGTTGTTGTTTTTGGCTTATTTGTGGCTATCTTTTCTGAATCCCAAATTTGGCTTCTGAGGCATTCCTTAGAATCGCTGACGTGGCACCAGATTAGTGCAGCTGTTTAAACTTGGTATTAAAAAATAATAATATAAATTAGACTAATTGGTGGTTGCCATGTTTCGAAAATCATAAAAATTGACTTGATCAAAATAAAAACTGGCCCTACTGAACGAATTTGAAGTACGGTAGTATTGAAAGGTGAAGATGGGTGTCTCTATTTTGCTTGGTTTTGAATTGAAAGTCATAATGCTACTTTTTTGAGTTCAGTTGGTGCTTGTTTCTTCACCAATTGCTGTGATAGGTAGTCCTTCTATCGCAAGTATCATTAAATGAGGAGGAATTTAAGTTATGGACTAGTTTAACGGCTACAGTTTCCATCCAAGATTCATGGGCCCATGTATTTATTGAACCTTTAATTCAGATAGGCTTGCTTGGATTTGTTTGTGGCAATGAACATTAAAGTTGCAATGTTGTTTGTTTGTATTTTAGTGTTGAGAGGATGGATCATGTCCTCCTTGTTCTCTATAAAGACAATAAAGGAAGTGAAAGAACCGGTAAAAGGTTATGGTTTGTTAAATTTTTTTTTTTTGGTTGATAATTATTAAAGAAGATCTATGCTTTTTTTAGTGCAAGGTAAAGTTCCTATCTGGCAAATGGCCTTGTTGTCTTAATTAATTTAAATTTTTTTCTTCATTAATATTCGTTCATTCATACATGCATACTTAACTGGACATATATGTAGAAAGAAGTATTTTAGTATGTAATCTTCTTGTTTGAAATGGGACTATATGGGACAAGGATTTAAATTTTTATTTTATTTTATTATTATTATTTTTGGCAAGGAAAACAAATGAAGATATGTGCTGATTGACAAGCATTGTCCTCAAAGTTGATCATGGGATCAATCTTGTATGGATGGGTGAGTTGTTGTATTTACCTATAAAACAAGGAAATTCTATAATTTGATTTTAACTTTATTATTTGGTTTGATGTGTTCCTTACGTGAATAAGTGACTTTACCAAACAAAAAAAAAAAGTACTACATTTTAAGCCTTCTTGTTAACAATTAGAAAAACATAGTTTTGACTTTGGGACAATATTTGGTTAGGTGTATCTATGTTGTTAGGCTAAATTGTTGTTTGATTTGTTCTCTCTATAACATGTATGTGCTGCATCCTCTTTACTTATATATAGGTTGTTAAATGATTGTTGCTCAATTCATGTACTTCAAGTTAAAACACTTTACTTTTCGGTTAGTACTTTATTTTAGCAATTGATCCACACTACATGGTGTGATTACTTTTTTTTATGCATTATTTGAAACTAATTGTATTATATTACACTTGAAAATCTATATTTGCTTTCTACAACTTATACATTAGGAGTTGTGATTTTAATTTACTGGTGTGACTACTCTTAATGCATTGTTAGAAATGTTTCTTATAACATAGTTAATGTTTTTATTTTATAATTTTAATGTAGTATTGTTTTTATATTTGTGCAGATTTCTTGTTGGTGGCTTTTAGGGGATTTATTTTTGGCATTACTTGAAGACATATGAGGACATCTTCCGTTAGTTTTAATTATATTATGCTACCCTTTTTGTATTGTTATAAAACATCTTGAGTTGTATGTATTGCAAATAATTATTGTATAGAAGGAGTTTGAATTGCATACTTGTTTTATTTTTTACTTGTGGAATGTATGGATTTTTTTTTTTTTTTATTTTATAAATGTGTTACTCAAATGTGAGATTTTAATAATGTAATGACAGGTTACAGGTTAATATCAAAGCCATGAAAAAAATAAAAACAAAAAATAAATTTTAGTGACGAATTTTTTCGTCACAAATATAGCAACAAAAAATTGTTTTAGTGACGACAATTTCGTCACTAAATATAGCAAAATTTTGTAAGAAATGGTTTTAGTGACGAAAATTTTCGTCACTACATATACCTAGATTTTCTTAAAAATAGTTTTAGTGATGAATTTTTTCGTCACTATATGTACCCGAACATAGTTTTAGTGATGAAATTATTCGTCACTAAATATGATTTAGTAAACTAAAGTGTTTTTAGTGATGAAATATTTTTGTCACTGAATAGTGTTTTTAGTGAGGAAAATATTTAGCGACGAAACGTTTTCGTCACTAAAAGTTTTTTAAAAAAAAATCAAATTGGACTTTTAGTGACGAAATTTTTCGTCACCAGGACTTTTAGTGACGGGGCTACAATGACGAAATGAGTTTCGTCACTAAAAGTCCAATTTCGTCACTAAAGGTTCTTAGTGACGAAAAACTGGACTTTTAGTGACGAATTTTTTCGTCACTGAAAATACATTTTGTTGTAGTGCAAGCTAAGATTACAAAAAGGCATCATAAAAATGTTGTAAGAAATACCGAATTGCTTGAGTTAATTCACTCCGATTTATGTGAATTTGAGGGAATTTTAACTCGTGGAGGAAATAGATATATTATCACTTTTATTGATGATTTCTCAAAATATACAACTATTTATTTGTTGAAAAATAAAAGTGATGCTTTTGAAAAATTTCAAGATTTTTTAAAAGAAGTTAAAAATCAATTAGGTAGAAAAATAAAAAGAATAAGAAGTATAGAGGTCGTGAGTATGAATCAAGTGCATTCAACTCATTTGTTCAGTCTTTGGGAATTATCCATGAAACTACTGCACCATATTCACCTGCTTCTAATGGTGTGGCTGAAAGAAAAAATAGAACTTTAATTGAGTTAACAAATGCCATGTTAATTGAATCTGGTGCACCTTTACATTTTTGGGGTGAAGCTATTTTAACTGCATGTCATGTTTTGAATAAGGTGCCACATAAAAAGTCACACACCACACCTTTTGAGATGTGGAAAGGACATAGGCCAAATTTGGGATATTTGAGAGTATGGGGTTGTCTTGCTTATGTAAGGCTTACTGATCCTAAAATGCCAAAATTAGGTATAAGAGCTACTACTTGTGCTTTTCTTGGTTATGTGATTAATAGTGCAGCTTATAGATTTTTTGATCTTGAAAACAAAATAATTTTTGAATCAGGTGATGCAATTTTTCATGAAGAAAAATTTCCTTTTAAATTGAAAAATAGTGGGGGTGAAGAAAATATTTTGTCACAACCTAGTTCTTCTACTTCACATTTACAAAATCAAGAAAATTTTGAAATGGAACCTAGAAGGAGTAAAAGAACTAGAGTTGAAAAGGATTTTGGTCCTGATTATTATGTTTTTAACATTGAGGAAAATCCCCAAAATTTAAAAGAGGCTTTATCATCACCTGACGCTATTTTTTGGAAAGAGACTGTAAATAATGAGATGGAATCTCTAATTTCTAATAGAACTTGGAAATTAGTAGATCTTCCACCGGGTTGTAAGACCATAGGTTGTAAATGGGTCCTTAGAAAAAAGTTGAAACCGGATGGATCAATAGATAAGTTTAAAGCTAGACTTGTTGCAAAAGGCTTTAAACAAAAAGCTGGTCTTGATTTCTTTGATACCTTTTCTCCGGTAACAAGAATTACATCTATTAGATTGTTAATTGCTATTGCTACAATTTTTTATTTAAAAATTCATCAAATAGATGTAAAAATTGCTTTTCTAAATGGAGACCTAGAGGAAGAGATTTATATGGACCAACCCGAAGGCTTTGTAGAGCCTGGACAAGAAAGCAAGGTATGTAAGCTAACTAAATCCATATATGGCTTAAAACAAGCACCTAAGCAGTGGCATGAAAAGTTTGATTCCTGCATGACTGAGAATGGTTATAAATCAAATGAATGTGATAAATGAATTTATTCTAAATCATGGAATAATTTACATGTTATTATTAGTCTCTATGTGGATGATATATTGATTTTTGGCTCAAATATGCATGTTATAAATGAGACAAAAAATATGCTTAAAAGCCATTTTGATATGAAAGATCTTGGTGAGGCTAATTTTATTTTGGGCATGAAAATTACAAAAGCATGTGATGGAATATATCTTGATCAATCACATTATGTTGAGAAAATATTGAGAAAATATAATTTTCATGATCACAAAAGTGTAGCTACTCCTTTTGATTCTAGTGTTCATTTATTTCCTGTGAATAATGATGATGAGATTTTTAATCAAAAGGATTATGCTAGTATCATCGGTAGTTTGCGTTATGCTACTGATTGTACTAGGCCTGACATTGCATATGCAGTAGGAGTGCTTAGTAGATTTACTAGCAAGCCTAGTAAAGATCATTGGCTAGCTATTGAGCGAGTCATGAGATATTTAATTGGTACCAAAAACTATGGCTTATTTTATAAAAAGTACCCTGCTGTGATTGAAGGTTTTAGTGATGCTGATTGGAATACTTTGTCAGGTGATTCTCTCTCTACCACTGGTTATATTTTTACCTTAGGTAGTGGTGCTATTTGTTGGAAATCTAAAAAGCAAACAATAATTGCTAATTCAACAATGGAAGCTGAATTAATAGCATTAGCTTCAGCTAGTGAAGAGGCAAATTGGCTTAGAGATTTGTTATATGAAATTCCACTTTGGGAAAAGCTAATTCCATCGATATTAATTCATTGTGATAGCACTGCCGCAATTGTTAGAGTTAAAAACCGTTATTACAACGGTAAATCCAGACCTATAAGAAGAAAGCACAGTACCGTGCGATCTTATTTGAATGGTGACATCATAACTGTGGATTATATTAAATCTAATGATAATCTTGCAGACCCATTTACCAAAGCCTTGGCAAAAGATAAAGTCTAGAATACATCGAGGGGGATGGGACTAAAGTCCATAGAATCATGAGCCATGTATGAGGATACCCAACCTAAGGACCAGAGATCCTAAGAATTGGGTTCAATGAGAAAAACGAATCATACGATGGTCGTAAGAAATGCACAATTTATTTATTTTTAATTATTTATTTTGTAAATAATTTTTTAATTGTTCATCCCTATGATGTAAGTGCATTTATCCTGTAATGTGGAGAAGATGAGTTAAAAAACTCTTAATGAAATTTGTAGCTCGTATGAGTAAGGTGTCAGAATTACAGGAGCACCCTTGACAAAATTTCACCTATGTGAGTGTGGGGGTGGGGCCGCTCCCTATGAGATTTGGACTTAGTCTCAAATACACTCATAAAATTGGGATCAGCACACGGCCGTAAAGTGCTAGCTATAAAAGCTCATGTCAACACCTGGATTATTATGTGTAAGCAGTGACGCTTAATTTCCCTAAAGCAGTCCTAGTTCAAGTCGGAAACCACTACGACTTTGGATTTGAGATCACTGTTTTACTAAGTGAAGGTTCAATGCAGAGCACACCTTCATGATGCATAGTGACCCGTCTTTGCCTAGTAATCTCTCTTTAACTAAAAGTTTCAATATTAAAATGAGTGGGGGATTGTTGGAGCATTTTAATATTAAATAATTAAAATGAATAAATGTTATAACATAAATGTAAAGATATGAGAATGAATATGGAAGATGAAGAGTTAGTGAAAATGGTTAATCCCACATTGAAAAGGAGAGAGACTATTTTATTCTTTTTAATTATGGTGATTAATGGGTTAAAATGTATTGTCTCAGATATTGGGCTAGATACGTACGCAAGGGGGAGGTGAAGAGTGGAGGTATCAAAATTGGAAATGAATCAGCCTCTTGGATCCTCTTACTTGACAGCCCATTCAGAGAAATTACCATATCCGTTGGTGAGTAAATGGCTCGGATTAATACTCCATTTTTATTATGGAAAATAAAGAGCCATTAACCCACTTAATGGACTTTCCGTTTGGGCCTATTCATTCTTCAGAAACTCCTTATCTCACAATTAATTATGTAACTCCAGCCCATCAGATTAATTAATCTTATAACACCCACTACATCAGAATAATGGACCTAATTAAATCAAAAATAAAGTGGGTAATAATTTCGTAAGGCCCATTGAGCCTATAAATAGACTCATTCAGACCTAATCCAAGTTACTACAACATACAATACACATAAAGAAAAAATAAAGAGATTCTTGGCAAGGAAGGGTATTCTTTCTAGTAGAGCTTTGGGCTTGAACACTTTTTGCAGAAGTTGTTCTAGCCATACAACACTTGTTGGGCTGGTGTATCCTGGGGGAGACAAGTCAAAGAAGGTCTGTACCGGTTACGAAGTTTAGCCAACCAAGGGCTTGAATCTCCTTAAGGAGAGCGAGTGCCGCGCCTCAGTCCAAATTGTGTTGTGTAATTCCTTTCTTTATACTAATAATATTCAGAAGTATTATTCAGTTTCTCGTTGTGTTATTTCCATTATTATTGTGATTGCACCAACATAAAGTAAACCATAGTCAGCAGTGCCTTTTAAATACCGAAGAACTCGTTTGGCATAGGTCCAATGTGTGGATGTAGGTGAATGCAAGTGTTGACAAAGTTGATTGACTGCAAAGGAAATCTCAGGCCTTGTAAGTGTACAATACTGTAAAGAGCCAACCACATGACAATATTCTGAAGGATCAAGTAGACTTTCACCATCATACCGTGAGTGTTTGGAGCCAGAAGGACAAGGAGATTTAGCTGCTTTGGCCCTAATCATATGAAACCGAGTGAGCAAATCAGCAATATATTTAGCTTGACAAAAATGTAAACCATGCTCAGTTCTTGTGGCTTGAATACCAAGAAAAAAACTGAGAGGACCAATATCCTTGAGGGGAAATTCAAGTTGCAACCTAGAAATTAGAGAGTTGATGAATTCAAGATGTGTCCCTGTAACAATTATGTCATCAACATAAATAAGCATAAAAATCTTGATGTCACCATAGTGATATGTAAACAGGGAAGTGTCCACAAGAGAAGTAATGAAGCCAATATCCAAAAGACAGGATAGGAGCCGATTGTACCAAGCTCTAGGAGCTTGTTTTAAACCATAAATTGCTATATGTAATCGACATACATAGTCAGGATGTCTTGTATCAACAAAGCCTTGAGGCTGTTCCATAAACACTTGTTCAGTTAATGAACCATGGAGAAAAGCATTGGAAACATCCAACCGTTTGATAGGCCAATTATAAATCACTGCCAATGTCAAAATAATACGAATAGTCAATGGCTTAATGACAGGACTAAAAGTCTCAGTATAGTGTATCCCACATTATTGCTCAAATCCTTTTGCAACAAATCTTGATTTGAAACAATCCACAGAACCATCAGGTTTTTGCTTAATTTTGTAAACCCACTTGTTTCTAATCACATTGTGATTATTGGGTTGGGGAAAAAGTGTCCAGGTCCCATTACTTATCAAAGCATCAAACTCCAATTTCATTGATCTCTCCACCGGGCATCAGAGGAAGCCTTACTATAGCAACTAGGTTCAATCTCAAGAAGAATTGTATGAAAAAGATGGAAAGGATGTTTGGTGGAGGTGAATAATTTATAATCTGGGAAGGTCATAGGTTTAAGAGAGCCAGTTTGGGATCTAGTAGTCAAATGGTGGGATGGATTTGAAGAAGGAATGTTAACAGTAAGAGCACTTGGCAAGGAAGATGCTGGTACGGCCAAATCAACTAAATTGGAATGAGATGGTAAAATATTAGGTAGAGATGCAAATGAGGTTGGGCATTGGGAAGAAGTAGGGGATGGATTTGTAGGTGAGGATAAGGAAGGTGGTGCAAGTGGGGACATAGTTATATCATGTGAGACTAAAGAAGAAGATGGAGAAGGACTTACAGTAATAACAAAAGGAGCATCAGACTGGGTCATGTTGACAAAAGCTTTCTCCATGACTTGAAAATAATTCTCATCAAATACAACATGGCGGGACAAGTAAACTTTATTGGAGTCAAGATCAAGACACTTGTAACCTGCATGACTATTGTTGGGTTAAAATGAATTGACCCTTTGCAAATTAATTAATAACCCAAGTTAATTAATTAGTCAAATTACATGCAATAGCATGGTAGCACAAACAAATCACTAAATAACTAAATGCAATAGAAAATAAATTTGACACATGTGATTTGTTTACGAATGGGGAAAACCACCAAGGCAAAACCCTACTGGGTAAATTTAAGGTCACCACTCTCGAGAATCCACCATTATCAATCATAAGCGGTTACAAGTATGAGGAATCTAACCAAACCATCTAGCCTATCCAGAAATACCAATCTAGAGTTTACCCCAATACCCAATTGGACTTGTATTGTAGCAGGAATCTCTCCGTTCAATGCACGACTCCCAGTACGTGATTAACCAATGATGCACGGATCCCAGTATATGACTAACACACCAACTTGAAGTACTAAACCCATCCTAGATCTACTCAATTACAAGTAAAGTGTGTTTTGTCAAAGGATTAGCCAATTACATAAATATGTCCCTAACAATCTCCCTCTTTGGCAATCCGTGACAAAACCACAACAAACAAATGAATCATGAGAGAAGTTTTAAATCACTAAACTCATAACCACTTGTTGGATTACAAATAAATCTAACTCTAACATAAACTCTTGAAAAACTTTGCAAGAAGAGAGTTCATGGCATGGTAGACTTTCACAACCTGTCTTTCTGAAACACTTAAACAAAAACTCATCAAGACATCATGTGTGAAACAGAAATAAAGATAGCATACATAAAGAAACATGTGTATAAAGAGAGAAAAGAAACAACACATGCAGAGGTAGGTGAAGAAAAACATATATCATCATATATATGAAAATAAAGTACAATGTATGTCAATAAATGGTCACAAGACCGGTGTACAAGAGGCTATAATTAAAAGAAATAAAAGTACATGTAAACCTCACTACCTCCCTCAAAAACTATAAACATTCCCCCTATAAATACTCCAGGGTCACATCACCAGTTGCGGAGGTAGAAAGAGCCAAGGAAGAAGGCAAAACAACAGAAGCTATAGGATATGTTGTCTCCACTCGTGGCTATTTTGGTCGAAGTTGGGCCTTGCTCCACTGAATAGAACTGGCGCTAATGGCATCCATAATGGTGAAAAGAGGAGAGAGAGGAATAGGAATGTAGAAGTGCCGAAGGATCCGCGTGATAACTGAAGGAAAGATGAGCTTATCACGGGTAACGGTATCTTGATACACATTTATGATAGATGTGATGAGGTGAGAAGGAAAGTCAATGGAAAGATCCTCCATCAAGGAAAGAAGAAAATGAGCATGAGGGTCAGTGATGGAGTTATAGTGAGACAAAGGTGTAAGAGTGAATGTCATCACCATGTTAAGGGACCTCGGGCCTTTGGCAAAGCCCGAGCATGGGGTGTTTAGCTTACCACCCTATATATAAGGAGTCTCACAAAGTGAGAGATAAGCTCGTCTTTGGACACAGTTCGAAGACACTCACAGCCAAGGTAGTTAGGCTGCGCTACCTTGGGAATGTGTAGTACCTTAGATATAAGATTTGGAGTAACTACGATACATGTACCTTGGAATGTGGTAACAAAGCAAGGTACAGAGGTATCAATGTCGTGCATGTTGGAGTAAAACTCTTGAATAAACACGATCAGACACCTCTCGGGTTTCCCACAGAGGGACTCCCATCCCCAAGTCCAAATGACTTCGGGTAAAGTAGTGTCGGAGAAGTCCGACAGAATGACTTGGCGTTACGAATGAACACCACGGTTTTGGAAGTTCTCAAAGAAGTCCGTCTTGGCCTTCTCATCATGGAACCAAATATGAAAGGGAACAGGAGGATCAGAAGAGGATGACCTGGAACCATGAAGAGGATTCTAAGTCTGAGTGGATTTACACGCTTTGGGTGACAGGGCGCTGTCTATCCGAGAGAGAGAGTAGAACACATCATGAACCAAAAAAGAAAAGATATAACGTATGCATGAAATACAGTCGGAGGAGGATGATTCTGAGGGTACGATTGCTGATTTTGGTAAACTATTGTTCCTCGCTACGGTTTCTTCTCTCGTTTCCTCTGTTAACGTCCTTTGTTCTCTAGGTCCAACTGATGAAGACATAAAGATGGCTGTTGAAGGCCCTACTGCTGCTGCCACTACTGGAGAAGCTGCTGCTAGGGAATCCAGCAAGGAATCTGCTGGCAAAGACGTGGATGTTGCTATTACTGTTGGAGAAGCCGTTGCTGGTATGCCCACCCAAGGACGAGCTGTTGCTTCAACTGTTCATGATGCACATCATGATAAAGAACTTCCAGGTATGATAATTTTGAATTGTTCATGTGAATAGTAAAATAAGCTTCTTATTCAATAACACTTGGCTGTGCGAATGCTTTTCTGATGTTGTTGGGGATATAACCATGCCTCTTCTCTTTTGTAGAGTCACGGGCTGAGTCTTCTGGTGATGCTGCTAAGGGAATGAGCCTTAAAGAATTTCTGGAAAGATTTGCAAAAGATGAAGAGAATGAAAAAGTGGCAACTGACTTTCATCCTCTTTCAAGTCACACTGTCATATTCCAACGGTCAGAAATTCTGGTAGAAGGCCAACCATTGTTGGCAGCAATTATGAGGAAAACCCCCACTTCCTAGCTGGATGTAAGTTAGGTGCCCCTTTGAGGAAATCTGGTCTTGAATTGCTTGTTGCAGTGCTACTAGACATGTAGCGTATAAAGCTTGATCATTCAAACTTGCAGAGAGTACTTGAGTGGAAGAATGCTTTTAAAGATTTGTTATTCATGAAATTCAGCGTTCAATTTATCCTTGACAAGGTTCGGGTTGCTGCTGAGGCTTGTATTACCCGAGATGATGAGTACTCAAGAAAAATAGCTGATCTTGAGAGAGAAATAGCAGCAAAGAGAGCTGAGATTGCACTTTTGCTGAGTCAGAGAGATGTGTTGATGCAGTCATTGTCAGCTGGAGGTGCTTCCCCCTCAGCGGAGACCTTTGGTGATGGCTTATTTGACTAGTTTTTTCATCATTATTAGTAGTTTTGTATTTTGAATAGTTTGTTTTTGGAGTATGATGTAATGAGACATGTTATGTATTTTGGGTTTGTTTGACAATTTAGGTTGTGTTTTGTGCAGGGGTGCACCAGCCATATAAACTTTGTGTAGTAACTCAATATTTTGCCAGCTATGCAAGCTGTGTCTTTGTTTATGCACAAGTATATGAACTTATTTTGAAAAATACTTCATTTATCAAAGAATAGTGTATTCAAGCTAAAACATGGTCAAGGAAGTCATATGCATAGTTTTGAAAAATACTTATGGTGTTCATGACCACTTTGGTTGAAATGCCCAGCCGTTAGGGCTATGATCTTATAGCATTTTTATGTATGGAAAATAGCATTAGAGTACTTGTAGGTATAAGAAATTCATGTTTGAGTCAAAAGGCAATGCTTAATTCTTTATTAGCATAGTAGAAGTAACTTAAGGCCATACAAAAGAGAGTTACTTGGTACATACTTGAAAGTCGAATTAAGCATAGTACAACTTAAGCCATTTGCCATTGATAGGTTCCGTGAGATTTTCGCCCTCCGCTGTAGCTAGACGATAATAACCGCTGGCACTGGTTTCCCTTATGATAGGCCATAAACTGAATGACCCCTTGTGATAGAAATTAATTAATTAATTAGCCAAGTTATTAATTAATCAATTTATCATGCAAATGCATGGTAGCACAAACAAATCACCAATAAACTAATTATGCAGCGGAAAATAAATAACACGGTGATTTGTTTACAAATGGGGAAAAACCTAACGACAAAAACCCCACCGAGTGATTTTCAGGTCACCACTCCCGAAACTCCACTATTATCACAACAAACGGTTACAAGTAAAGGAATCCCAAGTACCTTACCAATCTATAGTTGAACCCTTACCCCAATACCCAATTGGACTTGTTCTGTAGTGACAGTTCCCCTTTCTGATGCACGGCTCCCAAGTACGTGACTAACAGTTGCGCAGATCCCAGTACTCAACTTCAATAACACCAATTGAGAAGATTGTCGGCTGTAAAGTTCGTTAGTTCATCCACATGATGAAGATCAAGAAGATGCTTGGTTACAAAACCCTACGGTGCAAATACACAGCAACTAAAGAGATGAACTAGGTCAAGAACCTTGTCTCTGTTCACAATTTGCTTGAACAGAGTTTGCTCAATTCTTGTGCAACTTGTGTACCGTTTTACGGCTCTTAAAACAATCCTTTTATATGTCTAGGGTTAGGAGAAAAGAAGGCCCAAAAACATATTCACGGATCTTAAGAAAATCATATTTGAATTCTAAAATTCTTAAATCTCGACAGATAGGAGGTGTCGAGAAGCTATCGACCAGCTGTCGAGCTTTAATGAATTTGCACTCTTTGCTTAATTTCTTGAATAGACTTGAAGGCTTCAACACTTGATCTTGAAATGTAGTTTCTTGAAGTATTTAAACATATCCTAAGTCTACCCAAATACAAGTAAAGTGCGTTTTGTCAAAGGATAAACCAATTACATAAAATCATGACATAGGTTCTTAACATGTTAAACACATATGTCCTAACACCTTATAAGATAGGGCCCTTCCCAACTTGGGGCAAACTTAGAGGGTGCTGAGAGATTCCTCTTGATATGATCTGCTGCCTTCAAAACCATTTGTCCATTGACAAAAACCCTGGATTTCGTGGCCTTGTTGTAAGCATTGGCCATTTGCCGCTGGTACCGCTGGGTGCGGTCATAGGCAAGATTTCGCATCTCTTCAAAGGTTTCAAGTTCTATAGTTCTAATTTCTACATAAGTGGTAGCATCTATGTCTGTTTCTTATCCGTGAACAACCCTTGGAGTGGGAACCAATGACTCAATGGGAGATATAGCCTCGGTACCATATACAAGAAATAATGGTGATAGTCCGGTGGTTATCTTGCTTGAGCTTCGGTACGCTCACAGGGTTTCCAACAGGTGTTCTGTCCATCCACCCTCATATTTATGAACCATCTTGTTGAGAATTCTTAATAACACTCAGTTGGTGGCTTCCGCTTGACCATTGCCTTGTGGATAGTAAGGAGTGGACTTGCAGTGCTTGATGTGGCAATGATCAAGTAATTTTCAGACATCCTTGTTGACAAAAGGAATGCCATTATCAGTAACAATCTTGTGTGGAATGCTAAACCTGCAGATTATGTGTTCTCGGATGAAATTGGCAACAGCTGGGCTTGTAGCCTTCTTTAGGGAGATGGCTTCAACCCATTTCATAAAGTATTCAGTGGCCACTAATATCCAAATATGACCCTTGGATGGTGGATTGATTAGGCCTACTAGGTCAAGCCCCCAAGTATGAAATGGCCAAGGAGTCATCATGTTTTGAAGGTTTGTGGGGTGAGTATGTATGTGATTCCCATGGACTTGGCAAGTATGGCATGTTTTCACACATTCAGCTGCATCTTGTTTCATTGTGGGCCAGAAATACCCCAGATTAAGCAGCTGCTGGAGAAGTCGCCTTTTGCCTTGATGGTCACCATACTCACCCGCATGCACTTCTTGCATAACCAATTGTGCTTCAGGGGTCCCTAGGCATCTCAAAGGCTCCCCATTGAATCCTTTTCTTAAAAAAATACCTCCTTCCACAAAACAGCGAGCAACCAACTTTCTCAAGCGGTAGGCCTCTTCGTGATTGTCGGGCAAGATGCCCTCTATGAAATACTCAAGGAAGGGTACACGCCAATCACCGGTGGTAAAGGATGCACATGATTCCCTCTTATCAAGAGGATTTTGGCAGTCGGTACATTGCTCTTGGACTGTGGCAGCTTGTTTGCCCATTTCTGGCCAGTAATAGCCTAACCGCTAAAGGCGTCTGTAGAAACTGACAGAACCGCTGGGGCCACAAGATTTTTCATGAACTTCTTTTAATTGCTTAGTGGACTCACCAGGGTTCAAGCATCTAGCTAGAACTCCTCTGGGTAGCTTTTTGTATAATTCCCCTGCCATTAGAGCATAATCTTTGAGTATCTTCAAGTGCACCTTCTCATCTGGCGATAATAGTGCTTCTTTGATGGAAGACTGCCAGTCTATATGTCCTAGTGGTTGATCAGAGAGTTCTTCCTTCAGCATTTGTACCACCAGGATTGGCCTTTTTACAATAGTGACATCTGTAGCTAGGCCTTCGAATCTGATTTTTGATCCCAATGTGGCTAGAGCATCGGCAAAACGATTATCAGACCTTAAGGAGTGTTCAATATTGAATTCTTCAAAAGAGTCCTCCAACCTTTGAGCCATAGCTCTATATGGAGCTAAAGATGGTTCCCTGAGTGCAAAATCTCCTCTAGCTTGGCAAACAACCAGATTTGAGTCTCCAATTACTCGGAGACATTTGATGCCCATTTCACGAGCTACCGCTAGGCCCATGAGATATGCTTCATATTCAGCCATATTGTTAGTGCATGGAAAATCAAGCTTGAATGACATACTCACTGTTTCTTTGGTGCTCTTGGATAAGACTATTCCAGCCCCTTCTTCCGAAGTAGTGGAGGATCCATCAAAATGTAAAGTCCAAGCTGCCACTGTTGCTTCCACCAGTGCAACTACTGGGAGTTTTCCAGGTACATCATCATTAATGTCCCAGCTGTCTTCGTCGGGAAAGTTTGCCAATAAATCAGCGATGGCTTGACCCCTTACAGCTATTGGAGTGATTGCTATGATCTCATACTCAAATAGTTGCAAGAGCCATTGTGCTAGCCTTCCGGAAAGAACCAGTCGCGTTAAGAGTGAGTGGATCGAATGAGATTTTGTTAAGAGTTGTACCGTGTGAGCTAGTAGATAATGGCGTAACTGTTGGGCAGCATATATTAGAGCAAGACAAGCCCTTTCATCCCTTGGATAACGAGTTTCTGCGTCCTTTAACTTTCTGCTAACATAATAAACCGGTCGCTCAATTTCTTCTTGATCATCTTAGGCTATGAATGCCCCTATTGCTTCGTTATTGGTAGCCAAATACAGCTTGAGCGGTTTCCCTGGTATAGGCGCACATACGGTTGGTAGTTTGGTCATGAGTTGCTGCAGCTGGAGAAAATCTGGAATTCCAGCGGAAGGTTTTTCCTTTCTTTAGCAGTGGTACAAAGGCAGTTATGAGAGCAACAAGACCTGGAATAAACCGCCGGATGTATGAGAGTTTACGAAGGAAACTTTTGAGCTATGTGAGTGTTGGAGGTGGCTTCATAGTAGTAATGGCTTGCACTTTGTTAGGATCAACATCTATGCCTCTTTGAAGGACAAGAAATCCCAGAAATTTCCCAGCTGTAACTCCAAAAGCACATTTGAGTGGATTCATGCGGAGCTTGTAGAGTCGACATCTTTCAAAGACCTTTCGTATGATAGCAAGGTGATCTCCTCTAGTTTTTGTCTTCACAACAATGTCATCCACATAGTCCTCAATCTCTTTGTGCATCATGTCATGAAAGATTGCGGTCATAGCCCTTTGATATGTGGCACCTCCATTCTTGAGACCGAAGGGCGTGATGATGTAATAAAAGTTACCAATAGGAGTTTGGAAGGCTATTTTGGCTGCATCTTTAGATGACATTCTGATCTAATTATAGCCGCTGAAGCCATCCATGAATGAAAACATAGCATGCCCAACAGCTGAATCAATGAGCATATCCATGTTGGGTAGTGGAAATTCATCTTTAGGGCATGCTTTATTAAGATTTCGAAAGTCAACACAGCATCGTATTTGCCCATTCTTTTTCTTGACCGGCATAATATTTGAAAGCCACTTTGGGTGCATGATAGGCTTGATGAACCCAGCTGTGAGAAGCTTTTGGATTTCTTGAATGATTTGGGCTTTAACATCAGGATGGAAGGTCCGCATGGGTTGTACCACTGGCTTTGCCCCTAGTTCCACGTTGAGAGCATGCGCTACTAGGTTAGGATCCAAACCGGGCATCTCATGGTACTCCCAAGCGAAGACATCAATGTATTCTTTTAATAGTGAAATGATCTGAGCCTTTTCCAGCGATGGCAAGGCTGCATTCACTGAAGTTGGACACTGTACATTAGGATCGTCATCGAGATTAATTGTTTCCAACTCCATATCAGGTGAGAAATTAGCTATCGTTGGGGGCTCTTCAAACAGTTCTGCCAGACTGCTGGGCAGATTTTCTTCTATCGCTGGTGTTTCTGTTTCTAGAGTAAAACAGTAAGTTGGTGTAGTTCTTGCTTCATTCAGTCCGAGACCCTTCTGTTTGAGATAGCTAGGCCCCGCGTACCGTCATAAATGATACCCCAAACGACCATCCGGCAGCTGGACTTGTACATAACGTGGCTGTAAGGCACCGCTGGAGGTTTCCCCACGTTCTCTTTTCTTTTTCCGTTGATCAAGGAAAGACCTCATGTCTATTTCAGGATTATTCTCAATATCTGGCTAGCTGGGTAAAGGAATCCCAACAGGCCTTAAAGTAGAATCTTCCCCACTCGGGATGAGCTCATCATAGAAAATATCCTCAAAGTAGTGTGCTTCGAATACATCAAATGGTGTAGAATTAGCAGGGATGCGTATAGGCTTACCATTAAACCTCCCCTTGACACATTGATGGTAATTGATGGCATAAGCTTGTGTTTGTGGAGCCATGGCCTCCCAAGTAAAGCATGAAGGGAGAGAGAGAGATCCTAGCTAGTGCAGCGAGATCATTATGGTGCCATGGCATGCTCATGAATATAATATATGTAGTGAGTAAAGAGAATCATTTGTGAGTAGTATGAGTAATGAGTGAAAGTGTATAGTAGTACTGTTGGAATATTCTGCTAGGGCAAGTAAGTGTTTAAAAGTAGATCTATGAAAGAGTATTTGTGAGTTAGGAGCTGGGGAACTTAGCTTCCATGCTTGAAACTAAGAACTCAGAGGCTTTTTCAGAGCTTAGAGAAAGCTTAAGTAGAGATGTTAAGTCAGAAACTTTTATGGTGTAAGTCTTAGTGTCTTGTTCGTTGTTGAAGCATTAATGGAGAGTTCCATTATATTAGGTTTTTCAAGGGGTGATTAGCAAATAATCTTTGCTAAATCTTCCTCAATCTCTAGAAAATCCTTAGAGAATCGTTCTTAATATTTTTAGCTAAGAGTAGTAAGCTTGACTTTAGAAGTTTTCTGCTGTTTTGGGCAATCACAGTTGGGTTTCTGGCTTTAGCATTAAATGCTGATTAGCCTTGGCTGATGGATGAGAGCATGTTTTAGGCTAATGATCTTGGATATGCTGTAACTAGAATCAGAGTTCCCTAGGGCAGATTGGACCACCCTAAGCTAGGTGTCAACCTTGGAGCCCTTGCTGAGAACTCTGCTGGGATCCCCTTTGGTGCCTTCCAAACCACATTTCCCTAAGTTTCCCCATTTGGGGTTCATGTGCTTGGTTCATTAACTAAAAAATACATATTTTTAGTATGAAAATTAGCTGATTTTGTGTCATTTCAGGAGCTTCACTGGTCTGGTCATGGCAGCTTTGGTTTCTTGAATGAATGAGCTGAACGAGAAAGAAGTAACAGCTGGCTGGAGCTTTCCCAGCTTTTTGTCACATCACCTTCAGCTTTATGTTACTTTAGAAATGATGGGATTTCAGCTTGTGGAGGAAGGATTCATCCCCTGGTGGACACGTGTCTGCCTTCTGATCTGATTATACACGTTGGGACTAGATGGGAAGGGGCTCCAGTTGTTTAATCATTGCTGAAATTTGGCTGACCAGTCACGTGTTCCTCAATTGCTGAGATTTGTGTGTGGGCTGACCTAACCCAGTTGGGCTTTGTTGATAAGTTTTCTTGGGCTTTGTTAACCCTACAAAATGAGTAGTTTTGCCATGGGTGATATTCATGGGCTTAATAATAGACATAGTTCCCATAAAATTTTGTGAAAGGGATATTCTTTTGGGAAATGAGTAATTTGTATTTCCCATGAGTTGGGGTTTTAACAAATGTTAAAATAATATTTGAATTTAGTGAATATGTGCCAAAGTAGTATTTGGGCTTCGTGAAATAGTTGCCAAAAGATTATTTGGGCTTTGCAAAAATAAGTGCCAAATTAACATTTGGGCTTTGAGTATAAAGTAATTGCTTTTGCCAAAATATCATTTTGGGCTTTGTAAGATAATTGCTAGAAGGGTTTTAAGTTTTGTAAAATGGATGCCAAATTAGCATTTGGGCTTTTATAAAAATAGCGTAAAGATGATCGCCAAATTAGTATTTGGACTTTATGCAAGAATTGCCAAGACAATATTTGGGCTTTATAGTGCCAAATTAGAATTTGAGCTTTGTGAAAATAGATGCCAAATAGGAATTTGGGTTTTGTAAAAATGATTTTGAGATTTTGTAAAGTATTTGGTGCACAGGCTCATTCCTTATTTTCTCTAAGATTTGGTGCACAGGCTCCCTGAACACAATGCTAACTACTTGGGCAGCGGTAGATGCTGTATGCCCAGCAAAATCTCTCCTAACTCGGTTGTTGCTATACCTCTTTAATCTGAAATCCCTTCGGTCTTGGGGAACTACTTTGGCCTTTCATTTTCCTTGTTGTTGGTCCTTCTTGATCTGTTTATACTCATCAATATGATCCATGAGTTGACGTACGCTCCTGGCAAGCTTCCTTGTTAAAGACTTCCTCAAATCGAGCTTGGTAGGTAGGCTAACCTTGAAAGTCCTTATCGCCACATCATTAAAATTCTCATCTATCTCATTAAACATTTCCCAGTACCTATCAGAATATGTCTTCAGGGTTTCTCCCTTTCACATGGTCATAGACAACAAGGAATCCAAGGGCTAAGGAACCCTACTACAAGTAACAAAGTGAGCTCCAAACACTCTAGTAAGCTCCTTAAAGGAGTTAACTGAACCTTCCCTCAAACCATCAAACCATTTCATCACTACTGGCCCCAAGCTAGATGGGAACACCTTGCACATCAAGGATTCATTCTTTGAGAGAACAACCATTGTTTGGTTGAAGTGGCTGACGTGCTCCATAGGGTCTGTTCTACTATTATACATGGTAAATGTTGGCTGAGTAAATCGCCAAGGAAGTTTTCCTCCTTCAATCCTATGCGTAAATGGTGACTTAGAAATTCGGCGCAAGGCTTTGCTCATAGCATCATTACTCAGGCCCCTATGAGGTGGACTTTTGCTTCTCCACCTATAATGACGGTCCTCATCACATGAATAAGACTCACTGAGGGGGGGTCCTAGATCTAGGCCTGCAGCTATCATCATTATCATTGTTAGAAGAAGGCTTTGAACTTGAAGGAGTCTCTCTCCGTCGCTTATGGCATAACTTCCTCCATAGATGGTCTATCTCCAACTGCATGTTCCTAGTGTTCTCTCCATGGGACACATGACTCCCACTTCTTGACTGACTCCCACTCATACAGGTGGTATGTACGCTAATTTCACAATCTCTCCTTCGTTCAAGATTGAGAAATTGATCTGGACGTTGGGATCCCACAGATTCTTCACGGTTTGGCCTAGAACCTACCATGGCTAGAAGATGAACTCAAGAATAATCAAGCTTTCCACAGGCGGCGCCAATTGTAAGGACCCAATTAGAACTTAAGGCCCACGAATGAAAGGGACTAAATCCCAAAAAGCCTAAAACAATGAATTTGTAAAGAGTGTGTTAGAAATTGAATTCTAATGAGTTGGAAAACAATTACAGTAGGCTAAGTGATACAATAAAGTAAGAATAAACAGTTTTATGCAACAAAGTTTGAGGAAGATAGTTCTTATAAGTTTCTCTTGGACTTAAGCATAATTATAGTTCTTGAATGTATAGTCCTCTTTCTCCAGATTCTCAGATGATCCCCATGTAATGGGGTTTTTCTTCTTTATATTTCCCTTCTTTACTTCATCTCAACCCTCTACATGTAGATCAAATTGCTGGTTTTGATCCTTATCCCATCAGCACCTTCCTGAAGTCTTTGTGAGTAGCCGTAACGCTGAATATTACTGTTCAGGTATCACCTCCACATTAATGCGGCCAGAGAGTTAGCTGCAGAGTATTCAATGCGGTGGTAGCAGTTTTCTCCTAGATATTTCTCAGCTTTCCTTTGTCTTAATCCTTTTTAATGCTTATCCTTACTAGTATGATCATCTGGTGTGTTGTTCTTGATGAAACGTCGGACATTTTTCCTTTGCTCTGCTTAGCCAAGGAGGTATTTATCCTCGGACTATAATCCCAACCCCTCATCACCAGACTTCTCCCATGGAATATTAACTTATATGCCCCCACTAATGTTTACCTATCTTCGGACATTTTAATGTCCTCGGACACGGCCCACATCCCAATACTCATTTATGGGTCCTTTGGCCCTATATAAGTAATAACTAACTTTCTGAATCCTCTTTATATATAGAGATAATATTAATAATACGCCAAATTTTATAGAATTACTAAGTCATATCAACTTAACAAGCAAGTACAAGTACAACAGGACATGTCGATTAAATAATTATTAAATATATTTTGATTTATATTTTCTATATAATATTAAGCATTTATTTTTCATGTAATGTTAAATCTTAAATATATATCAAATTAAGAGTAATAATAAATTATAAAGCAAATTCATGACTATTAAAGAATGTTTAGAAATTAGAATATAAACCAAGAATAGAGATATTTATTAATTTTCAAATGCATTGTTTCCATTCAGAGCATGAATGTTTTCTTTGTTTTGTGAAATGGCATTTGATTCCTCTTGTTTTTGTGTCCTAGATGTGTTTTGTAGTTGTTTTAATTGTTAAAAAATGATATGACTGGGACACACATGCAAAAGTGTCCTAGGCATGTTAAGTGTCCAACACGGGTGTGACATCTCCAATGAATTGTCCATGCTTCCTAATATTTAATACAACACGATTCTTTATTACAATGTATAGATATAGTGATAGATGTATGATTCCTAGGGAACATTAACATTAACATACCCAGGAATAATGGGTAGGTGGATGTACCCCATTCGTTCTTGACCATATGAAGATCTGAGTGACATCCCACAAAAAATAACTTTGAACATTACGTCTTTCTCTCCCGTTGCCCCCACAAAGTACAAACATACCATACCATTTTATATTTAGCACAAACCAACAATTCAGAACTAAAAAAAATAAAAAAATGTTAAAAAGGATGGATCATTATCAATACTAATTGGGTAATCACCACGCTCACTGTGATTAATTGATCAAATAAAGCCAAGATCCCTTGTCTTCAATGTAGGTGTTTCCCTTTTATCAAATTGTTTATAGATAGAAGAAGTCAAAAGTTTTGTAACTCAACTGACACTTTTTGTATTTACAATATAAATGTCTGGATTCAGATCTATCATCCCTAGGTATTGAATTATTAAAAAAAATATATAAAATCTTTATAATAACATAGTAGAATGGTAAAATAAAACAAAATAAAAATTAGAATAAATGCAAGCCTTTTCACTATTGTCTTTCACCCCCCCTCCCCCAAAATGCAAGCCTTTTTTCAAATTACATAACAAAAGTATAATTGAATAATCCAATTTCGTTTTTATTGGCTGTTCTCCCCATAGTATATAAGGAAAAAAAAATGATTATAATGGCATAACAAAATGATAACGAAAAACAAAATCAAACAATGAATAAGAGAGAGAGAGAGAGAGAGGACCTTCTTGAGAAATTGAAGGGAGAGAGGAGGCCAGAAGTATCTCTGGCTACCCAACCAAAGGCCTTGTAGGGGTGCACAACCTCTGGTGATTTCGCCAAGGTTGTTGAACCCAGACCGGACCGTATGGTCTGACTGGAAACCCGTGAACCGTTCAGTTTCATGGTTCGTTTAAGGTAAGGAATCGTTCCATGCGAAAAAAGCATGGACCCGTCCGGACCGCGGTTCGACCGTCCGGTTCTATGAACCGTGATCAGTTCACACGGTTCGAACGGTTGCCTTGTTTCAACCCTAAAACAACGTCGTTCCACCATTTTCCCCCCCTTTATACGGCGTCGTTCCACCTTTTTTTTTTAACCCTCTCTCAAAAATCACTCTCAGCCTCTTCCTCACTTTGAAACCCTCTCTCAATCACTCTTTCGTCTCTGCCTCTCTCAAAAATCACTCTTAGCCTCTTCCTCAATCCTCATTCTCTCAATCACTCTCTTGTCTCTGCCTCTCTCCCTCGTCTTCATCGCACTGTTGCAGCTCAACCTAGATTTCTTCCTCAATCCTCACTCTCTCAATCACTCTCTCATCTCTCCCTCGTCGCTGTCGCACTATCGTAGCTCAGCCCAGATCTCTTCCTCACTCTCTCATAGTCTCAATCACTCTCTTGTCTCTGCCTCTCTCCCTCCTCATAGTCGTAGCTCAGCCCAGATCGCAGCTCACTCTCTCACACTCATCTCTGCCTCTCTCCCTCGTCCCTGTTGCAACTCACTCTGTGCCTCGTCGCCGTCGCCGTCGTTTGGTACTTTATTACCTCTAATCTGTTTTTTCTTTGTTAATATTTGCAAGTTGATTGTGGATGATGATATAGATATGAAATGTTGTGTGTAAACTTATTTGGGTCAATTGAAAATTGATTGTGGATGATGATATAGATCTAAAGTGTTGGTGTATGTGAAGACAAGGCTTGTGATATATGTTTCTATCTGCCAAAATCACTTTGTTATGTCTGCAGCTTCTTGCTGCATGTTTTTTTTTTTTTTTTTTGTATTTTTTATTGCTGTTGGTTTCAATAATATTTACTTCATTATCTATATTCACAGTGGTATTGCTAAAAATCAAGCCACTGTTTTTCATAGACTCGGGTTTTTAATGCTTCCAAGCAATCAATAACATTTCAAAAAAGAAAAATCAGATCACATTATGCATCATGTCATCTACTTCAATTTCAATTCATGATTCGGTAATAAATTTCAGTGATGACCCCAATTCTTTGTAATAAATAAGTTACTGACCTATGACCCTATATGCATCCAGTTTGCCAACATGTAGCAGTCAAACCATTTGAAGTGGATTTTGACGTCTGATAATTTTGAGTTACAAAATAAATGCTAAACAGCAATAGAATGGAAACACGAACCCAATCATCAATCTTGTACCAAAAACATGGGCGTTAGTTGGATGAATTATGTATTGTTTGTCTTGGTTGTTTGTCAGAATAGGTTTCTAATTTGTATATTACATTATTCTCAAATTTTTTAGGTGTTTGAAGTTTATGATTCTCTCTATATTAGCACCTATAGATCAATTTGTGATTCTTTGACTCTATGACTTTGTGTATATTAGTTTGTTAATTTGACTCTGTGTATGAAGTTGTGATTCTTTGACTATCTGTATTTCAAAAATTGATGGGTCTATGCATGTTTGATTGGTTGTTTAGTCTTTTAGATTAAAATGGAAACAGAGATCGGGTTTACTCCATCACATGAAGTTGATTCCAATGTAATGGAGTCTAGCTCAAGAGTAAGGGAAAAGGTTTATCCGGCTTGGGAACATTTTAGCCTTGGGGCGGATGAGAAGGGACGGAATACTTTTACATGTGTGTATTGTAGGCAAACATATAAAGGTGGGGGTGTTAATAGGATGAAAAAACACCTTGCGGGGATAAAAGGTGATATTGGATCATGTAAAAAGGTTTCTCATGATGTGAGATACCAAATGTTGGAATATGTGAAGGAGTTTGAGTTGAAGAAAAAAGCTGAGAAATAACGTCAAGAAGAAATGTTTAGTGTGCCTTCCACAAATAATGATATGCAAGAAGATGAAGATGTTCAAGAAGTATTTAGTAATGGCCATGGGTTGCCTAAAAAACCTGTTTTAGGTAAAAGAAATGGTACAAATCCAGTGGATAATTACTTTGCTCCAAAAACTACTCCAGGAGTTCAACCTGGTCTTAAAAGTGTGTTCCTAAGTAAAGAAAGGGTGAGGTAAGCTGATATGGCTATTGCAAGGTTTCTGTATGACAATTGCATTCCTTTTAATGTAGTGAATTCAATGTACTACCAAAAAATGATTGATGTCGTAGCTGCTGCTAGCCCTGGTTACAAAGGTCCATCTTATCATGCTGTACGGGTCCTTTTGTTGAGGGATCAAAAGAAAGAGGTTTAGTTGTTGGTTAAGTCACAACGTAGGCATTGGGCAGAAGTTTGAAGTACACTTATGGCTGATGGTTGGACAGATACTAGACGTAGGTCATTGATTAATTTCCTTGTTTATTGTCCTAGGAGAATGGTATTTGTAAAATCATTGAATTAGACTATTTTAGTTAATTTTTCTATTTTTTTTATTAATTTAATGTTTTTATATATATTTAAAATAATTATTAAATTAATTATGACGTCATCATGGTTCGATCCCGGTTCGACCTTAAAACCCTTGAACCTCTCTCTTTTACGGTTCAATGAACGGTCCAGGTCTGAAAACCTTGGATTTCACCAGTGAATTTTCTCTAGAAAGCAACTATATATGAAGAAACAATTGAAATGTTATAGCAATGCAATCCCCCAATGCCAGTAAAGACTAGTAATTAAGTTTGTGATATAGTAATAAAATATACCTCTTTATATATATGGTACTAGATTATATAAGGGACTGTAGAGGGTTTGGTGAGGTATTATATATCTTAGCAAGTGGGAACTCAATGTACCTCTCTCTCGCTCTCTCTCTCTCGCTCTCTCTATATATATATAGTACTAGGTATAAGGGACTGTTCAACTTGAGGGTTTGGTGACGTATTGGCTTAGCAAATGGGGATATAAAACTGAAACATTCTTGCTGACTACTCCTATCTTTCTGGAACCCGGAAAGAAAAGGTTAAGGAAAAGGAGTTTCTTACCCCTTCTTAGTTCTCACATGCCGCACTTTCTGTCTTCTCATTCCCTTTTTTTTTTTTTGAGACATTGGTAATTTTTTCTTGGAGCATTGGTCATTGCTTATTAGTTATTATACACACACTAAGACTTCTTCTCTCGTTTGTCACTTCGTATCTTGTTCGTTGACCAAAACTATTTCTTCTTGGTTGGTCATGCTGTTGAATTATTGTGAAAGTATTGTAAACGTAATACTTTTCCTAAAGTTTACTTGTGGAGTGATTTTGATTCCTGAGGTTTTAAGTGAACCCTTTTGATTCTTGAAATTTAAAAAATGAGAGTTTTTAGTCCCTTTGTCAATTTTCGTTAGTTTATTTATCTGTGTGTCTTATAAAACAATAATATATAATTTTTTTAGCAAAATTGGTTGTAGTCTTAGGGTACAACTTTAATATCTTTTTATTAGAGGTGAATTTTAACAAATCCACCATTGGATTATATCTTTTTCTTATGTATTCCATGCTTGCAAAATTTCTAAAATATTAAAGATCAATAGCTATGTCATCAATAAATTGTTTAAATTGCAAGTCTTTATAGTTTAAAATTTGATATGTGTATTATGAGCGAAAACAACATACAATTCAACGGTTAGATTTTTATAATATGTAGTAATGTTTATTTTATTAAGTAAATTTTTTTTCATAATGGCTAGATTTTCATAACATACAATAATTTTTTAACTAAACTTTGTCCTAGTGACAATATTTTTGTTATTAAAAAATGGACAAATTTTAGCTGCGAAATTGGTTATAGCCTAAGGTTATAACCTTATTTAATAAAATAAATATTACCACATATTTTAAAAATCTAACCGTTGAATTGTATGTTTTTTATGTTCTTAATACACTTGTCAAATTTTGTGTCAATCAGATACTATTTACTATATGATCTATACGCTTATATTTTATGCATAATTTTAAACTACAAATACTTGACATTAAACAATTTATTAATGACATAATTATTAATCTTTAATTTTATAGAAATTTTGTAAGCATAGTGGATATAAAAAATAAAATAAAATAAAAAAGATGTAACCCAATGGTAAATTTGTCCAAATTCACCTCTAATAAAAAAATATCCAGTCAAGTTGTTATTTAAGACTATAACTAATTTTGTAACTAAATTTTCACTTTAAAAAATTACACATGATCCCAATCTTTGTCAAATTAGACTTAATCCCAATCTCCCGATAACCCAGATCCCTTTAACCTCCACGCTGGGCTGCACAGTAATACCCAATAATAACTGTAGCCACAGCCGCCGAAGACAAAATCCAAATATCATCACCGGTCTTCACAACAACCAAATAACAATCCACGTGTGTCAAGTGTTGACTCCAAATTTCAAGCCCAAAGCTCAGACGTGTCAAGATGGAAATTGTTTTGCTTATCTTACTTATTTACTAGCTATTTGCAGAGATCCAGCCATGAAACGTTTTTCTGCTAATCCAATTTCATCGCCCGAAGCTTCTTTTTTATTTTTATTTTTTTTATCCAAATTGTTTTGTTAAAAATTGGAAATAAATAATTTCTTTTATATAGAATCATAGATTTAATCTTTTATGTAGCCATCTTCGGGTCTGAACATGAAGAAGTTCTTTTATGTATTGGCATTTTTTAAGCCAGTTGTTGTAAAGGGTCATCAAGGCTTGATGTGACTTCGGTCAGTTAAAGGGGTCTGGGTTGTTTGGGGATTGGGATAAGTCTCATTTGTCAAAATTTGACGAGAGTTGGTGCCTATGTGCAAATTTTTAATATAAAAAATATTGCCACATCACTTACAAAATTATGCATACCATTGAATGTTGAGGAGGGACTAAAATTTTTTTTTTTTTTTTTTGATTAATAGTGTTCACTTAAAATTAAGGGTGTTTGTGGTGCGGTGTGATCTTGGGTCATTTTTAGCACCACATTTTACGGTACGGTTTAGTTAAAACCATAACTGCACCGCACTTTATTTTTGTAGTCACATGTGCGGTGCGGTGTGGTACAATGCGATTTAAAATTTAGTCAAAACCATAACCGCACCGCATCTCTTTTTTACGGTCACATATGCGATGCGGTGTATAAGATGCGGTATGAATGATTTGAAATTGGTATATATTTCAAATTTTGGGCTTTTTCTCCTCAGCCTAAAACTAATTTTTTCCTTTATTTTGGTCCAAGTTTTAAACCATTGAGTTAGTTTTTCTTTATTTTGGGCTGACTTTCTTAATCAACACTTGTTAGGGTTATCAAATTTTTTTTTTTTTTTTGAAAACTAGAGTTATTAAACTATTAATAATATATTTAATATTAAAAATAATTAAATATATTAATATATAGAAAGGGTGCGGTGCGGTTTGGTTTGTGCGGTTTTCTTATTATAAAACCGCAAACCGCATTGCACCATGCAGTGTGGTGCAGTGCGGTGCACTATTACTTGCGATGCGGTGCAGTTATGCTATTTTGCGGGCGGTTTTGGTGCAATTTGTACGGTTTATGCAGTTTGGTAAACACCCCTACTTAAAACATTAGAAACTAGAAATACTTTGTAGGTAAATTTTAAGGACCAATAAAGTATTTTTGTCATTCTTTCATGTATGTTATTTTGGTGATGTTTTTAACTCTATGCATTACTTTTATTATGGTTATATTGATTGGGTAAGTCCGTAAATGTATACATTTAAAAATAATAATTTAGATGTGAACAAGTAAAATGACATGGCATTGTAATAGAAGCCAGGTAATGAAGCAAACTGAAATTTCTGTGTATATTAACAGAATGTCAATAGCACTTAAGAAGACATATTCCCAACCTGAAAAGGGAAGAGATTGAATGGGACTATAACTCACTGGATGTTTATCCCAAACCAAAAATCACTTCATCACTCATCTATCACAAATGCAACCCATTACATCTTTGCCTCACTATGAGGAAGAAATATTCAGAAAACCGAAAAACAGAGACTAGAGTCTAGGAGATACCAGAAGATAATCAACTAAAAGGTATTCTCTTCTCACCAGTGAGCCATACTAAAAAAACAGTAAAAATCAATTGCTCGACTTCAATGTGTTCCCAATATCAATGACAAATCGGTATCTGACATCTGTTTTTAGAAGTCGTTCCATTGCAGTGTTCACATAATCAATTGGAATAACCTCAATGTCAGCTGTTATGTTGTGTTTGGCTGCAAAATCAATCATTTCTTGTGTTTCCTTCATGCCTCCAATGCAACTACCACCCAATAACTTCCTTCCTGTCATTCCATAACATTTATTAATACACAATTTATCAGTGGAAATGCATATGTAGCAATTAGGTTTGTACAACACTAAAGAATATAATAATAATACACCCTGACTTATATAATTACCAAGTCATATCAACATAACAAGCAACTTCAGATCCCCTTTTCAGATTCAAATGTAACAATTGTCTTACCCATTAGTAATGGAAAGACTGGTAACTCAAGTGGCTTCTCTGGTGCACCAACCATAACGAGCTTTCCCTGTGTCTTCAATAGACCAATTAGAGGCAAGAGAGGGTGTTGAGCAGAGACTGTATCAATGATACCATCCATTGTGCCTTGGGCAGCCTATATAGTTGATAAGTTAGAAACTTAGATAATGTACACTTATTGTAACTCACACATGCTAACTAGACAACGCAGCATGTTAACATTTCAGTACCTGCATCTGATCTTGGTCTTTGCTAACCAAAAAGGAGTCAGCACCTAGATGTTCCAAAGCTTCCTTCTTCTTGTTGGGTGATGTACTAATCACTGTCACCTTAACTCCCATAGCTTTAGCAAACTTCACTGCAACATGGCCTAGACCACCAAGGCCAACCACACCCACATGCATACCAGGTTTGTCAAGTCCATAAAATCTCAAGGGACTGTACACTGTGATCCCAGCACAAAGGAGAGGGGCACCAGCATCAAGTGGAAGGTTGTCTGGAATACGGACCACAAAGTGCTCATCAGAAACCATGGTGTCAGAGTAGCCTCCATATGTGATGGTTCCATCGTAGTACTTAGCACCATAGGTGAGAATCATTTTGGGGCAGTAATTTTCAAGGTGGTTGTCACAGTTATCACAAGAATGACATGCACCAACCATACAGCCAACGCCAACCTTGTCTCCAACTTTGAACTTTTGTACTTTGCTCCCCACCTCCGTCACTACACCTACAATCTCATGCCTGCATTGTCCAATTCAGTTCCCATGATTTCAATATTTTATGAAGTAATAAAATCCATTCACTCTGTTTCATCAATAATTTATTAACATGTAATGGACATATAGCATGTGAAGTATGGGAAAGTGTTGAATTGAAATGCGTACAATGTTTAATCTATTTAAGTTACACATTTGTTTACAATGTTTAGTCCTTCCATCAATCTTTTATCCAAACTATGCTGTTACATTCCATTATTTTCAAAAATATAACCATGTCATTTAGTCTTTAACCAAGTAATATGGATGGAGTGGCTACATTGAAAATGTACATATATTATAGAAATATGATTCCTAGGAAACGTTAACATTAACATTAACATTCCCATGTATCAAAAAAAAAAAAAAAACATTAACATACCCAGGGATAAGTGGGTAGATGGACGAGCCCCATTCGTTCTTGACCATGTGAAGATCTGAGTGGCATATCCCACAAAAAAGAACTTTGAATGTTACATCCTTCTCTCCCGTTACCCTACAAACATACCATACAATGTTATATTTAGCAAAAACCAACAATTTAGTACTAAAATTAAAATAAATAAATAAAAAGAATAGAAAGAAAATGTTGAAAAGGATGGATCATTATCGATAATAGATGAGTAATCTCCATGCATCATGATTAAAATTAATCATGGTCTAGACTCCCAAGTAACGAATTTTTTTTATAAAAAATTCTCTATAATATCACAATAGAATAAATGAAAGCCTTTTCACTGTCGTCTTTCATCCAAAAAAAGAAAAGAAAAAGGAATGCATAACAAAAAGATCAAATTTCATTTTAGATAAAAATGCTTGGTATAATTGAATGATCCAATTTCATTTTTATTGGCTCTTCTCCCCATAGTATATGAGGAAAACAAAATGATTATAAGGCATAACAAAATGATCCAATTTCTCAAGATAATCAAAATTTTAGATTAAAACGAAAAAAAATCAAGCAACATTGGATGAGAGAGAGAGAGAGGACCTTCTTGAGAAATTGAAGGGAGAGAGGAGGCCAGAAGTATCCCTGGCTGCCCAGCCAAAGGCCTTGTTGGGGTGCTCAAGCTCTGGTGATTTCGCCATTGAATTTTCTCTGGAAGGCAGCTATGAAGAAACAATTATAACGTTTTACTAATGCAATGCCTATAGGATGGTAATGACTAGAAAATAAGTTTGTGATTTGAGTACAACAAATGCACCTATATATTTATAGTAGTAGAAATGAGGGACTGCTAGTGTGGTGACGTATTGGCTTAGCAAATGGGATGGGAGAGAGAGTCTGACGTCAGACAAAATTTCAAACTTTCTTGTTGACCACTCTATACTTTTCACGAACTTCTTACGACTTCTTCGTTCTTTTGAGGAAGAGGAGCTTCTTACGACTTCTTCGTTCTTTTGCCACGTCTTCTCCTTATAAAATAAAAAAATAAAAAATCTTTTCTTTCGGTCGGTCTTGTTGTGTTGCCACTTGCCATAGAGTGCTTTTTTATTTTATTTTTTTATTTTATTAATATTCCTTTCCTATTTGTAGTTTTTGCTGTTTAGAACTCTAGGCGGATGTTAAAAAAAAAACAATTATTTTACATTTTCAAACACTATTTTATTTATTTTACAAACTTATTCAACAATATACTCAACATTTCAATTTTTATTTTTACATACAACTCAATAAAATAATATAAACTACTTAATAAAAAAAATAAAAACTAAGAAGGGACAGAGAGAGTGAGAGAGGAAGAAAGAGTGTGTGAGAGATTAAAAAAGTAGTTTTTTTATTTACAACTTCATGAATAGTAAGGTTGCAAATATACAAGTAGCTAGGACGGATAATTTTTTGGGTTTACATGCCTGGATGGAGCTTGCATTTAAGGATCTAGTTGCTAAAATAGCAACTAGGGGTTTTTTACACCCTCTTATACTAATGCTTTTATGGTTCCATTGTGGTTGGTTAGTCTATTTTGTTGTTGCTTACCCAAAAAAGGTCAAGTTTATATTACTTAAAAAAAAAAAAAAAAAAACTCTCCCAAATCCTTCTAAAGTGAAATATGTCCCTTATTTTTGTTTTTTTTAAATAACTAAAATATGATTAATAAATGCTATTTTCTTACCTATAACAATAACAATGTGTATATATAATATTAATAGAAATTAAAAGATTTTTAACTCCTAACCATAAAATCGAAATTTATTATTTCATCTAAAAGGGGAAAAAGTCCAAAAATAATGACGAATGTTTTTATTAACAAGATTTCCTTATATATTTCTATATATGCTATTATGGTATAAGAGTAATTAGAGGAAATAAATAGTGCATTAAAAATATATAAATGTTTCTATTTTAATGAAATACATTAAATACACTTAGAATTAATGGATTAATTATGGTATAAAAGTAATTAGCGGAAACTAAAATGATGCATTAATCATGTAAGGACTGAAATTGGATTTGACCCAATATGGGATTGGGTTTTAGCCCAATAAACCCAAACAATGAATTTATAGAGCGTGGGTGAAAGAACTAGTTCTATCCAGCAAGAAAGACAATGACCATTGTTTATTTAAGAGAAACAAATACAAATAAAGTGAGAAAATCTGTCTGAGGAGTCGTCCGAGGAGCTATGTCATAAGGTCCAGTTCTTGATCTTGATTACAGGAGTTCAAAGTATTATTACAAAGACTTCTTGATTTTTTTCTCGTCCTCCCTTTTCTTTAGGCCACCTTTCCATGCTATATCCTATAATCCTAGTATCATCTCTACCATACACATGTAGGTTAAGTTCTAAGAACTCCCTCCTGTCCCATCCAACACCTGCCAGAACTTTCAACTAATAGCTGTAAGGCTGCTTAACCACTGTTTAGGTATCACCTCCACATTAATGCCGCCAGAGAGTTAGTTGTGAGGCATTTAATGTGGAGGTAGCAACTTTGAAGATATTTGTTACCTCCCTTTACTCATCCTTTATCCAATGTCCAACTTCTAATCGTGATGCAACCTTGAAGAATGTCCAGGATGATAAGGCCTTCTTACTAACCTCGAATCTCTGTTTCTGAGATGACTCTTCTCCTCAAACATATTCTGGACTATCATACGCAATCTTTATTTCTTCTACTCATACCCTTCCCATAATAAACTTATTTGGCCGTCCTTGGATTAGTTAATATCCTCGGATTGGGCCATAGGCCCAATTCGTATAGTTGTAATAGTACATTTGGCTAACTGGGCCCCACAATAGCCCCTCAAAATCTTGCTTTTCAACTCTTCAAGAGGAAAGGAGGATTTTGATATTCTCAGTCCGTCCCATTTATGGTTATACCCTGTCTACCCGAACACCCAAATGCCTTTTTACACGCTCAAGGCACGCTCCTGATGCTTCGGCGTCTAGAGCATGCCATCATTAAATTTTGGTGGCACCCTTGTCCTCCATGTTCAACGGCAGGATGTAAATCCAACGGTGGAGGATTTTCCTTGGTTTATGAGCGGGAATTTTCCCGCCTGTAGCTTCTGTGCCACTATAAATAGTGTTTCAAATCAATTCCCTTTCCTACTTTCAACAATCATACAGTCCTAGAGCTCATACATTGAACCTGTCACTCTCTCTCACTTCCCTGTGCATCTTCAAATACTAAAAGTTTTTCCGAGGACCTTCTGTTCAAACCTGTAAGTTTCCTCGAACCTTCTTAGTTCTTGTTTCAAACTTGTTAACTTCTCTTCAAAACTTCTTAGAAAATGGGTAGGTTCAAGTGTTTAGTTGAATCCGAGGAGGATAGAGAGATATTTAAGGCTAAGTACAAGATCCCACCAACAATGGGCATGAGATATGCTGCCCAAGGGGAATGGGTAGATGATAGGAAAACAGAAGAGGTGGTCATCCCAATGATCGCCTTCATAGAGGGAGGGATGACCATTCCCATAGGTACCATCACGAGAAACTAAATTAGGTTCTTTAGACTTTCTCCCACACAATGTACCCCAAATATGTTTAGGGTATTAGGGTGTATAGAAGTCCTAAATGAGAAAATGAATTTAAATTTGACCCATCACAATCTGAACTGGGTATACAACCTACACCATATGACGGGGCAAGGGTATTACCTTAAGTCGAGGTATCCTGAAGTAAGGTTAATCCAATGCCATCCTACATCAAACAAAGGGTTAAAAGAGGATTTTTTAATCTTTTCTGAGAAATGGCATGATGGCCTACCCTGCCCGACTTAGGAGGGAACACCAGGTAAGGGTTTAGTTGTGAATCTACATACCTTAGCTTGTATTTTCCTTTTGTTTCTCATAATTCCTGTTTCTGACAAATTTTCCTTTTATTTTAATGATTTTACAGACAGACGTTCTACCAAACCTCTGCTCAAATTAGTCAACAGAGAGAGCCTAGATAGAATTCTTTAGTCTGAGGTGTTCGTAAACGAAGCCGACGACCAATTATGAGTAGCGCATATAATCCTTGGGTACACGCCCATTTCTTTCGCATTTCAAGCCCCCAAGTGCATGATAAAAGCCAAGGATCCTCAACTCCATTGTATTAGTGTAGCCTATGAAGGATTCATCATTTCTAAGGGTATTCCAATTCCTAAGGGCACACCATTCACTCAACCACTCTTCATGGGCATCCCTTCGGTAAGAGCATCCTCATCCCAACCCGTCCTTCTGGAAGAGGAGGAAGACAAAGAAAATGAAGAAGAATAACACCCAGAGGGGGCTGTAGCATTGTCAAATTCCTCTGATAGATTTGAGGTGTTCAACAACCCTCTATCTCGAGAGAATACATCGACTAACCTTGACTACCAGCAACAAGTAGACGTCACTACCTCGGACGAAATGGGTATCCAAAGGAAATCCCAAAAGAGTTTGCTGGATTTAATAGAGTCTCAACCCGGGAGAGGTGTACCAGGAAAATCCACCCAACCCAAATTCCCTCTTCCTTCTCCCAAATCTCCTCTTCCTCCTCCTCCTTTTCAGCCGTCCCTGCCATCCAGACCTGATCCTGTTGACCCTAAAAGAAAGAGAGAGCAGAAGGGCTAGGATGTGGCAGAGACAGGGAGGTCTTGCATCGAGCATGAAGATGAAAGCTAACGAGCTGCCAAGCAGCAAAAGACTGGCCAGACTTCACTGAGGGGTGTGGAGAGAGGAGATAATCGGCCACTGGAGTCTCAAGCTTGGGTTCCAGCTCCCATGCTCAATGGTGAACCCCTGAGGGAGGATGCATCACTCAGGAATTTCAATGGGGGTGTTGGATGCCATGTGGCCTCAGCTTTAGAGGTGGCTTTATTACTCACCACTGATATGGCCGAGCTGCGGTCTATCAGGAAGAATGAGGTTTTCCTTAACCTCAAAAGGTATTTGGGCAGGTATGATGCTATCCTTTTTTTTTTTTTTTTTTTTTTTTTTTTTTTTTTTAAATTTTTATCTCTCTTGTCATTTGTTATGTTAATAACTCTTTTCTTTTAGGCTGTCCAAGCCACTTACAGGGTTGAGGAGATAACCAACTCTTGCTATCAGCAGTTAGACGATGAGAGGAAAAGGCGCGTAACAGCTGTGTAGTCGTTTAACATTGCTAATCAAAGCAACAAAGATCTGAGGAAGAAACTAACTGAGGAGGAAAAGGCCAAAAAGAGTGCTGACTCAGCTCTGGAGAGCACTCAAAGGCAGGCCGAGGAGCAGAGGCAGCTCTAGCGTGATGCCAAGGAGCAGTTGGCTTCTCCCAAAAAGCAAATAGCCGCCCTCCGGAAGAAATTAGAAGAAGCCCAGAAGCTCCAAGATCAAACCGAGAGGTTAAAAAACGAGGCTAAGAAGGCAAAAATAGAGGCCGAGAAGGCTAAGAATGAGGCTGAGCAATAAGGTTACGACCTCAGGGTAGCCGAGACCGAGGAAACCCTTAGGGCAAAGCTCCCAACTGTGTGTCGTATCTATTACGCTCAAACTTGGGATGAAGCCTTAAATAGAGCTAGGGTTAAGGCTTCTTCTAAGCTGATAAAACCAGAAAACATTTACTACCCATCAGCCATTCGAGCCTCGGACCTTCCTTCCACTCAAGGTGAAGTAGCCTCTATGGTTTCTAAGCCGATTAAAGAGACACAGCTTTAGAATCCTCTTCCTCCCAATCAACAGGAGCAAACAAAAAAACCTGAAGCTCCCAAGGAAATATCCTTGGACAAGGCTGCAGAGGTTCCAGAAGATGGGGCAGCTTCCCAATGTTTTGAGCAGGCCTTAGCTTTAGTTACCATGCCTGCTGGGGAAGCCCTTAAAGAGAAAGAAGAAATAGTTCCTACTGAAGCAGATAAAACAGCTGGCAAGACTTCCAAGGACAAGATTCAGATAAAATTGAAACAATGAATCTTTATTTTTGTAATGTAGTACCAATTTTTGTAAGGGAATTTCTTTTTTCTAAGACATGCTTTAATGAAATACGTAATTTTCTTTATCAATTTTGTATGAGTTATTGTCTTTACTTATGTAATTTTGATTGTTCTTTGCTTGAAAATGACCATATACCATAAAAGTGCAAAATTGTTTACACAAGGGAAAACAAGAGTTATACATATTTGAGAAAATATTCAAACATTTGACCAAACAACAACCAAGTCCATGGCACCCTGAAATGCTTTAAGTGATGCTCATGGGCTTACTTCGATTTACATCTTCATTGGGTGATAAAAAACCTTGTGATCTGAGAGAGAGAGTTTGGAATTTACTTCTTTTAAATGCTTGAGTTGATGTTTGACTAACACTTTAATAGATACCATAGTGTATTGATTTCACTAAGTTTGTGATCCAAGGAACTTGACATGACTTAGTTTTTGTGCAATACTTCAATAGACGTCAAAAGGTATTAATTTCCACTAAGTCTGTGGTCCAAGGAACTTGACATCACTTAGTTTCTATTTAATACTTCAATAGATGTCAAAAGGTATTAATTTCCACTAAGTCTGTGGTCCAAGGAACCTGACATGACTTAGTTTCTGTTTAATAATTCAAAAGATGTCAAAGGATATTAATTTCCACTAAGTCTGTGGTCCGAGGAACCTAGAATGACTTAGTTTCTGTTTAATACTTCAATAGATGTCAAAGGGTATTAATTTCTACTAAGTCTGTGGTCCGAGGAACCTGACATGATTTAGTTTCTATTTAATACTTCAATAGATGTCAAATGGTATTAATTTCCACTAAGTCTGTGATCCGAGAAACCTGACATGACTTAGTTTCTGTTTAATACTTCAATAGATAGGGAAACACATGATACATGATTGGGATGAATTAAAAAGGAACTAAACAAGACCGTTTTTATTAATAGGAATACCTCTTTAGGTTGTTTACATTCCAAGGATGGAGTACAGTTTTCTCATCTAAATCTTCCAAATAGTACGCACCTATTCCTGCCACTGACGTAATGCGATATGGTCCTTCCCAATTAGGCCCTAATTTTCCCCAAGCTGGATTCTTTGTAGTTCCCAAAATTTTTCTCAATACCAAATCTCCTGGGGATAACGGCCTTAGCTTTACATTAGTATCATAACCTTACTTGAGTTGTGTTGGTAGTAGGCCAGTTGGACCGTTGCATTCTCTCTTCGTTCTTCAATCAAAACTAAACTCTTTTCTAGTAGCTTATCATTGCCGTCCGAAGTGAATGCATTTGTTCTCAACGTTGGGAAGCCAGTTTCTAGAGAAATTACAGCCTCGGCCCCATATGTCATTGAAAAGGGGGTTTCTCCTGTTGACTGGCAAGGAGTTGTTCGATACGTCCAAAGGATATGTGGTAATTCCTCCACCCATCTTCCCTTTGCATCATCCAGCCTCCTTTTAAGTCCACTTACTATAACCTTGTCGACAGCTTCAACTTGCCCATTTCCTTGTGGATAGGCTGGATTGGAATATCTATTCTTTATCCCCAGATCAGAACAGTACTTCCTGAAAGTTTTACTATCAAATTGAAGGCAATTGTCTGAGATGAGAGTATGAGGACCACCAAATCGAGTAACGATATTCTTCCAAATAAACCTCTTAACATCCACATCTCTGATATTAGCCAAAGGTTCAGTTTCGACCCATTTGGTGAAATAGTCCGTGCTGACCAACAGATACTTTTTACTTCCTATTGCTTTAGGGAAAGGACCTACAATATCCAAACCCCATTGGGCGAAAGGCCAAGTGCTAGAAAGAGGATTAAGAACTCCTTCAGGCTGATGAATATATGGCGCAAATCTCTGACATTGATCACATTTTTTAACATATTCTTGTGCTTTCTTTTGCATGCCCGGCCACCAGTATCCTTGAGTAATGGCTCAGTGAAATAAAGATCTTCCTCCTGTGTGACTTCCACAAATTCCTTCATGCAGTTCTTCTAGAAGTGATTCTGATGTCTCGGGATGTACACAAAGCAGATATGGTCCAGAAAAAGAACGCTTGTACAACTTTTTATCCTCAGACAGCCAAAACCGAGGAACTTTTCTTCGTACTTTCTCAGCTTCTAACTTCTCCTCAAGCAATATATCATTTTCAAGAAATAGCAGTATAGGATCCATCCAACTCGGCCCTACCTTGATTTGATGGACTTGGAGCAAGTCTTTCTTCATTGAGATAGGGGTGCATAGGTCTTCAACAAGTATTACTCGGGGTAAATCCTGTGTCGAGGAAGTGGCAAGGGTAGCCAAGGAATCTGCATAAGTATTTCCACTTCTAGGGATATGCGATAAATCAAAGAATTCAAATTTTGTTTGTATGCGCCTAACTTGACCCAAATATTCCTGCATTCTTGCATCCCGAGTTTCCAATTCCCTTTTTACCTAACCTACTACCAGTCTTGAATCTGAGAACATCTCCACTGTCTTTCCACCTATTTTCTGGACCATTGCCATTCCCATCAACAAAGTTTCGTATTCTGCTTCGTTGTTTGTAGCCGAGAACCTCAATCTCAATGATTTTTCAATGGTGATCTTCTCAGGAGACACCAGAACTAGGCCCACTCCTGATCCCTGCTGGTTTGCCGCTCCATCCATATATACTCTCCAGGATAAAGGGTCTTGTGTAAAGATCAGGCCAACCAATTTTTCATCCATGCCATGCTGTTTTACCTCTATTTCTTCAGGAAGTTCAGCAAACTCGGCTACCAGGTCGGCAAGGACTTGGCCTTTTACGGAGGTTCGAGGCATGTATTTGATATCCAAAGCCCCTAGAATTGTGCCCCATTTGCCAATCCTTCCGGTATAGTCCGCTCTCCAAAGTATTGACTTGAGTGGAAACTGAGTTAGGACAACTACGATATGTGCTTGGAAGTAATGGAGAAGTTTTCTTGTAGCATGTACTACTGCCAAGATGGCCTTCTTTAGGGGTAAATAACACACCTCGGCTTCGTGAAGTGACTTACTCACGTAATAGACTAGCTGTTATATGCTGCTGTCTAATCGTATCAAAACAAAACTTACCGCATGAGGGGCTACCGCTAAGTAGGCAAATAAAACCTCATCCACCTCAGGACTGGACATGATGGGTGGCCGAGATAGGTAATCTTTAAGCTGTTGAAATGCCACTGCACACTCCTCGGTCCATTCAAATCTTTTCCATTTATGTAGCAAAAGGAAGAAAGGTCTACACCTATCTGCCGACCTAGATATAAATCGATTCAAAGCAGCAGTCATCCCGGTCAATTTCTGGACCTCTTTGGGATTTCAAGGTGGTTGCAAGCTGTTACTGGCCTTGATCTTATCAGGGTTCACCTCAATTCCCCTGTAGGTCACCGTGTAACCCAAAAACTTTCCCGAACCTACACCAAATAAGCACTTTGATGCATTTAGACGCAACTTATGCTTCCTTAGAATTTCAAATATGTTCGTGAGGTCTCCCACATGCTCAGACACTAACTTGCTCTTTACAACCATATCATTGATATAGACTTCAATACTTCTGCCCAATTGTAGTTCGAACATTTTAGTCATCATCCATTGATAAGTAGACTCTGCATTCTTCAAACCAAAGGGCATCAATTTGTAATGATAGTTTCATATAGGAATGACAAAAGCTGTCTTTTCCTAATCGTCCGGTGCTAGTGGTATCTAGTGATATCCTTGAAATGCATCCAAGAAACTCATTCGAGGATGTCCTACCGTCGCATCCACCAACTGATCTATCTAAGGCATAGGGAAAGGGTCTTTGGGACAAGCCATATTGAGATCTGCGAAGTCCACACACACACGCCACTTCCCAGTTTTCTTTTTCACCACCACCGTATTAGCTAACCACTGAGGATTGAACACTTCCTTGATGGCCCCTGCCTGTTTGAGCTTTGTTACCTCATTTTTGACAGCCTCTTCATGCTCTTTGGACGAACACCGAGGTGGCTGCCTCTTTGGAGTAATGAAGGGGTTAACGTTCAAATGATGACAAATGAAATTGAGATCTATGCTCGAGGCTTCATACGTATCCCATGTGAACACATCCACAATTTTTCCTAAAAAATTCAACCAGTTGCTCCCTTTCCAATTGAGGCTGTTGAGCCCCAATCTGAAAGAACTTCTCCGGATCATCACCAACAATTACCTTTTTTAGATCTTCACATTTCACTTCGTCAGCTGGTCTATTGAAGAGAGATGCCGGAGTTTCTGATTGCTATAAACCATTCTCAGCAATGGCCAAGGTTTCAGCCTTAGGCCAATATCAGATGGCCGTTATCAAGTACTGCCTAGCCGTAGACTGGCTTCCTACTATCTCCAACACTTGGTCCCCAAAGGGATATTTTACCTTCTGGTGAAAAGTGGAGGAGATGACTCCCAAGGTATGAAGCCAGGGTCTGCCCATAATGGCTGTATATGGAGAGAAAGCATCTACCACAATAAATTCCACCTCCACTACATCCGATCCAGTCTGCACGGGTAATTTGATTTGACCCTTTGGAATGACCATGTTACATTCAAAGCTCACCAAAGGAGAACTATAGGCCGTTAAACTCTCAGGTTTCAAATTCAGCCCCTTATAGAGGTCGTGATACATAATCTTAGCTGCGTTACCTTGGTCAATCATCACCCTTTTTCACCTTATACCCATCAATTCTAAGTGTAACCACTAAAGCATCATCGTGCGGCTATATGGTTCCCAGTTTGTCCTCATCTGAAAAGCCTAATACTAGTGGGATGCCCATCTTGACTCTCTTCAGCATTGAACTGGATCCCTCATCTGGGTAAAGGGATAATGACATTACCCTGGAATGACAAGATCCAGTCCTCCTTGGGGCAGCAAATATGACATTTATTGTACCTAGAGGGGGTCTTGAAGAAGCATCTCCCCAAAACTCTGAACCCGTTTGGCTTCCTCGGCCAGTCGAATGATACAAGAGTTGCTTTAATTTCCCTTATCGGACTAATTGATCTAGATGATCCCATAAGTTTCTACAATCCTCAATAGTGTGTCCATGGTCTTGGTGATATTGGCAATAAAGGCTTTGATTATGCTTCATAGGATCTCCTGCCATCTTATTTGGCCATTTGAAGAACAACTCGTTTTTAACCATCTCTAGAACCTGTTGTACTAGTTCTCAGAACACAGCATTAACCACTTGGGTGTTAACAGATACCGGCTGCCCAGCAAAGTCTTTCCGAGGTCGGTTATTATTGTATCGGTCCGACCTGAAATCCCTCATCTCCTGAGGGGTGACCTTAGCCTTTCCTTTCCCTTGCAGTTGGTCTTTTTCTACCCTTTTGTACTTGTCAATCCGATCCATAAGTTGGCACACACTAGCAACAGGCTTACTAGTCAGAGATTTCCTTAAATCATGCTAGGCTGGAAGGCCAGCCTTGAAAGTATTAATGGCCACATCATCATAGTCTCCATCTATTTCATTAAATATTTCCCAATATCTATTCGAGTAGGTCTTTAGAGTTTCCCCCTCCCGCATGGACATGGATAACAAGGAACCCAAAAGCCGAGAAACCCTACTGCAAGTGATAAAGCGAGTGCCAAAGGCTTGGGTGAGCTTCCTAAAGGAGTCAATTGAGTTTGTTCTTAAACCATTGAACCATCTCATCGCCACGAGGCCCAAACTAGATGGAAAGACCTTGCACATCAAAGCCTCATTTCTGGAATGAACTGCCATCCTCTGGTTGAAGTGACTGACATGTTCCACCAAATCTGTTCGACCATTATAAATGGTGAACGTGGGCTGATGGAATCGTCAAGGAAGATTCGCGTCTTCTATGTTTTAGGTGAAGGGTGATATAGTGATTTGACTCAACGCCTTGTTCATGGCATCTTTCCCCAGACCTTATCAAGGTGGGCTCTTATATCTACGTCTACGGTGGTACTCTTCATCGCAAGAGAAAGACTCACTGGGCGGAGTTCTGGACCTCTGTCTATAACTAGCATCATCTGCCTCATCGGAGGATAGCTCGGAGTTCGGTGATAAACGTTTTCGTTGTGCGTGGCGCAATTCCCTTTTCAATTCATCGATCTCACGTTGCATGTCCCTATTATTCTTTGCATGGGAAATACGACTCTTCCCTCGATACTGACTTTTATTGGTATGTGTTGTGCGCACACTTCCCTCATAATCCCCTCTTCGTTCAAGGTTTACAAACAGATCGTTATGTTGAGACCCCCTTGAATCTACTTGGCGTAGATTCACATCCTCCTTTTGTGGACCTGTACCTGCCTAGTGTGGACCTACTCCTTCCATCTTAAACAGTGCACTCAGAATACCTTCAAAATAGATCAAGTTCTCCCCATAGACGGCACCAATTGTAAGGACTGAAATTGGATTTGACCCAATATGGGATTGGGTTTTAGCCCAATAATCCCAAAAAATGAATTTATAGAGCGTGGGTGAAAGAACTAGTTTTATCCAGCAAGAAAGACAATGACCATTGTTTATTTAAGAGAAACAAATTCAAATAAAGTGAGAAAATCTGTCCTCGGAGTCATCCGAGGAGCTATGTCATAGGGTCCAGTTCTTGATCTTGATTACAGGAGTTCAAAGTATTATTACAAAGATTTCTTGATTTTTTTCTCATCCTCCCTTTTCTTTAGGCCACCTTTCCATGCTATATCCTATAATCCTAGTATCATCTCTACCATACACGTATAGGTTAAGTTCTAAGAACTCCCTCTTGTCCCTTCCAACACCTACCAGAACCTTCAACTAGTAGCTGTAAGGCTGCTTAACCATTGCTCAGGTATCACCTCCACATTATTGCGGCCAGAGAGTTAGTTGAGAGGCATTTAATGTGGAGGTAGCAACTTTGAAGATATTTGTTACCTCCCTTTACTCATCCTTTATCCAATGTCCGACTTCTAATTGTGATGCAACCTTGAAGAATGTCCAGGATGATAAGGCCTTCTTACTGACCTCGAATCTCTATTTCCAAGATGACTCTTCTCCTTGGACGTATTTTGGACTATCATACGCAACCCTTATTTCTTCTACTCATACCCTTCCCATAATAACCTTATTTGGCCGTCCTCAGATTAGTTAATATCCTCGGATTGGGCCATAGGCCCAATTCGTACAGTTGTAATAGTACATTCTGGCTAACTGGCCCCCACAAATCATCTAAATAAATGTGTTGCATGTTTTTAGTAAAAGTTTAGGGGGCCATTATTTAAATTTATGCCTAAAGTTACATGTTTATTTTTAAAATGTTGCTATTATCTATTTGTCATTCATTTTATAAAATATATTTTAAACTAATAATTGACAAAACTCAACCCACTAGTATGATATTAATTATTGACCCATACAGCCACACTCATCCATACATAAATGTTGCATTAAATGTCTAGTTTATCAATCAAATTTTTGAACAATCTCTAACTTTACTATTTTTTCCTTGAATTACTAATTTTATAATGGAAAGTTATAATCACATGATAATAATATACACACATGTAACAAACCTTGTGTATTTTTTCATTATTAAATTATATAAATTATATTATATTTTTCTATAATGAAGCGTAGCATCTATAGTTATTATGCTTCAGTTAAGCCACATCAGCGCCATGTCATAAATTTTTTTTTTTTTTTATCGGTTGACATTTATTAAGTCCCTATTTAGATTCGGGACTTACTTTATCGCCAAGTCTACAATTTGTCTATCCATTAACCCAAACTTTTTAGATGTCACTATTATAAGGAACTAGTGTGTAACCATGTACATATACACGGATACATTTAAAAACAATCATAATTACATATATATATATATATGTATATAATTTAGAATCTAATTAGATCTAGGCTCTTCTATTTTTGCATTCAATAATTTACTTGCCACAAGAATTAAAAAATTAGATGGAACACATGTGCAAAATTGAACTCCAATTAAAATTCAATTTAGAATCTAATTGAATTTAGACTCTTTAATTTTTGTACCTAATAATTCACTTGAAACATAAATTTAAAAATTAGATGAGACATGTTATACAAAAAAAGGCTCATAAATATAAAATCATTCAAAAATTATATTTTTTTATGGTTACTTATATTAGACTCCTCGTTTTTTACACTAAATTAACTCATTTGACACAAAAATTAAAAAACTTAGCTTAGATGGGACACATGGCACAAAATTAAGCTCTAATTGAAATCCAATTTTTACATTGAACTAACTCACTTGGCATAAAAATTTAAAAACTTAGATTAGATGGGACATATGGCATAAAATTACACTCTAATTTAATTTCAATTTAAAATCTAATTGGATTTTCTCTCTGCTTTACCTATTATTATATATATAGATTCTGACAGTCACTGATTGATTTTCTTTACATTTAAAGCATAATTGCAACTTCCTCACTTCTCATTTTTTTTTCTTTATAAATTTTCAATTGTTCTCTCTCCTCCAATATACAAATTGATCAATAAGTGTTTTTCCTATTCTTTCAGTCATGGCTCAAATATGTCCACCAAAACCCATTAACTAATTCAATATAATAATACTATAATACAAATGAAATCTTTATTAAGGTATAAATCTAAATAAAGAAAATTATAAGGAATGCACTACATGACAAAATATTATGCTCTCTCGCATGAGGTTTTTGTTTTTATGTATACTAGTAATAGGCCCATGCATTGCACTCTTTTTTATAATGTTTTTTTTTATTATTATTATTATAAATTTGTATTATTATTGTTGTTGTAATGCAAGGAAATTTTGATAGACCAAAAACATATTGACCCCTTGTGATGAATTAATTGATTAATTAGCCAAGTTTATTAATTAATCAAATTAACATGTAATATGTGTGGTAGCACAAACAAATCACCAATTAAACTAAATATGTAGCGGAAATTAAATAGACATGGTGATTTCTTTACGAATGGGGAAAACCTACACGGCAAAAACCCCACTGGGTGATTTTAAGGTCACTACTCCTGAGAATCCACTATTATCAAAACAAGTGGTTACAAGTAAAGGAATCTCAGTACCTTATACCAACCTACAATTGAACCCTTACCCCAATACCCAATTGGACTTGTTCTGTAGTGAAAATCTCTTCTTTCAATGCACGGCTCCTAGTACGTGACTAACCAATTGTGTAGATCCTAGTACGCGACTTGATCACTAACTTGAGAAGGATGTTGGCTACAAAGTTCTTTTGTTCATCCAGACAATGAAGATTATGAAGTTGCTTGGTCACAAAACCCTATGGTGTACAAAACACAGTAGATTCTTGAAGAGAATGAAGAAATAGGGCAAACTAGGTTTCCGGTTACATTTTTCTTCACGCTTGTGGAATTGTGCTCTTGTGCAACTATGCGTCACCTTTTCAAGCCCTTAAAATAATCCTTATATATGTTTAGGGCTATTAGAAAAGAAAGCTCAAACTTACATTCACGAATTGGATGAAAAACATAACAGAAAATTTGAATTTCATAAACCTTGAAAGATAGCCATCTATCGAGCTAGTTGTCGAGCCACGAGCTTCAACAACTTTTAAACCTTGATAGATGCTAGTTTTCGAGCTTTAAAATCTTGCACTTCATTACTTGATTCTTGGACAAACTTGCATGGCTTTAACACTTGAACTTGAAACCTTGTTTCTTGAAGCATTAAACACATCCTAGATCTACCCAATTACAAGTAAAGTGAATTTTGTCAAAGGATTAGCCAATTACAAAAAAATGTTGACATATGTTCCTAACATCAAATCACATATGTCCTAACAAATTTGTAAGTATTATTATTTTTAATATCAGATAGAGGTAACAATTTAACAAAAACGTAATCATAAACAAGGAAAAACAATTTTTTTTTTCAATCATTGCTAATCAATAATATTATTAGTGAAATAATGAATACAATTTTATTATATCATTTTAGTGAAAAATATTACACACAAGATCCACAAAAATCTTGTGATTTTGCTATGGCCTTCCGATGAAGATGTTAGTACACTTGATAAGAGTAAACTATGCGAGTCCCATGCATCCAGAGTGTTGCAGTGCTTGGTTAAATTTAGTTAAGTGAGATCTCATTGTGAATGCTTTAGGATGTAAGAACACCATGGTTTTCCGAGTGGTTAAAATGATTTAGAACCCCCAAAGCTTGAATGGAATAGATGCGGTATAGTATATTCATGGTTTATCTACCTATTGTAATTTGTACCCCTTCTATTTGCCATAAGATCCCACATTGAAAATGCATAAAGGAAGAGAGAGACCCAAGAAGGTATAAATACGAAGCACTGAGCAACGATAAAATATACTTACCTGGACAGGGTGAATGGGTGATCAAGAAGGCCCATGGCCTAAGTTGGTGACCTCCATTTCACTTTTAGGAGGGGTGTCGCCCTAAGGTCTCCCCAAATGGGAGAGCCTATGTCACTATTAGTTGCAGTTGGGGCTTGCATTGCCACAGCCCCTGCCTAGTTCCAATTGAAAATTTTTCTGATGTGTTTAGGTCGTGGAGCCCAATGCCTTCTACAACCCAAAAAGTTTGGATTGAGGTGATTAGTCATGAAATATGTTGGTTTTTAGACCCCTTAAAACACAATTGGATTAACCTAGGAATTTAGCCAAGTTGTTACTTAGTCAAATTAATTAAATCTAGGTTAACACAATCAAATAATCATATCAAGTATAGCAGTGGAAATATAAAGAACACAAAGATATGATCACCCAGGAAACCAAACCGGTAAAAACCTAGGGAGGATTTAACCTAGCTATCCTCAAGGTAAACTTGAATCCACTATCTTGAAAAAATTGAAGCTCATACAATAAGACTTACAAGCCCCCACGCTCGACTTCTTATTGCTACCCACCAGTAGAACTTACTGACACGACCACGTGCAAGCTTCGAATCCACGGACTCCTTCTTTCTTGGATTCACCATCAAATACAAGCACACCCGCTTGTGTTTTCTTTAAGCTTCAATGGCAGCAACTGGAATGATCATCAAGGTGTAGAAAAATCTTCTCCTTGAAAACCCTAAGTTCATGTGAAGGAAACCTCCTCAAAGATCTCACAAGAGATTCACATAAAGTGCAATATGAGCAACACAAAAACGTGGCTAGGGTTTCCCTCATATACCTAGGGTAAATTAGAAACCTAAATCAATTAAAACACTTTAGGGCTGAGTTGGAAAAACTAATTAAAAAACGTCAGGTACGATTTTCGATTGATCGAGCCTAAGTTTCGATCGATCGAAATGTACTGAAACTGTTTTTTAATTAGCACAGTAGTTTATTCCAACTTTACAACAAAGAACCAACTTTGAGCACTTCTAAAACAACTTAAATACATTGTTTTGATCATGGTTTTCCAACAATACAAATTAGGATTCTAAATACATAAAACCTAAGTCTTTATAACCTAACAAACTCCCCCTTTGGCAATCCGTGACAAAACACAACTTAAATAGCTCAAAGTTTACAAGTAAAAGCCCTTTACAAAATAATGCTCAAAAACACAAATTCAATCTAACTACTATCCATCAGTGAGTAGACCGCAACTCAAATGAATCAACTTGTATATTTCCTGAAACACTTAAACAAAATGCATAACCGCATATGTGGAAAAAAATACAAGTAAAGAAAAATAAAAATCTTGATTTCAAACACAAACAATAAGGACATATAATAATGAAGAACTCATAATCATAAATCAATAAGAAGTTTGAAACAAGAACCACAAAAAAATATACTCCCCCTAACATGAATAACCCAACAAAGTAAAGACAATGTGGCAAGAGCTAAAAAGTAAAATACAAAGTGAAGCAACTAGATACAATCTAAACAACTCCACAAGCTCCAACCAATCAAAAATAAAGTCTCCCCCTAAAACAAAAGCAAGTACAAAGAATGCCAAAAACATCTCTCATATGTACTCCCCCTTTTTGTGATGGAATGCCTAAGGGCAATCAAAATCCATCATCAAAAGGAGGTGGCGACGAAGAACTCCGAAACTGTGCCAAATCTGCTCGCAGACCTCGAATCTCATCCAAAATGTCCACAAAAACCTGTCCTTGAGCCGCCTGAACGGTCAAGACATGATCCAACGTACGTCGAATGTCGAAATCATCCATAGTAGTCGGTGGAGGAACATCAGTAGCAGCAACAGCACCAGAAGTCTCAGCAGCACCTGTAGAGGAGGGAGGAGGGGGGACACTACTAGAGGATGCACCACGAGAGACTGAAGGATCAGCTCTCAAATCAGCAACCCTCTGACGAAGGAAAGTAGCACCTAGAGGACCAACAACATGGACAGGCTCACTAGAGGGAAAGTCAGCTAGACCTAAAAACAAAAGTATCCTATAAATGAAAATAGGATATATAAGCGCATGTCCTACGGCAGAACTCCTATGAAATTCGTTCAAGGAACGAAGGAACAAGTAAGGAAAACTGATAGAAGCACCAGACATAAACGCATATAAAAACACACATCGCTCCAGAGGGATGGTGTGGAGATGAGAAATGGGCCACAAGGAATGACAAGCAACTCGAAGAAACAAATATGCGGTCTCAGTAAGCGCAGAATATGTGATCCGAGGATCAGAACCCCACTGGATAGATGATCCGGTGATGTGTGACATGACCTCATCAATAGGAGGTGACTCATCATAGGGATAGACCAGATCAGTGACAATCGGAACTCCAAGAGCCTCAGCCACTACCCTAGGGGTAATGGTGAACTCCTCACCTCGTATCCAACTCCGAACAACGGTGTTAGAATCATAGATGTGACATGAAAGGTTAGAGAAGAACTCTCTAATCAAAGCGGTCGGGGGTGGATGATCTATCTCTAAGAGTGACAGCCAACCTCTAGACTCAAGATTAGCCCTAATGGCTGGATCGACCTCATCTAGAATCACAGAACACTCAGTCCAAATCTTACGTTTACTATTAAGTTTCTCATAGGCCTCACGCGCACGCTCATTCCTAAACAACTGAACCCTAGGAGGAGACATAGCAGGGGTAGAGGGAACCCTATTAGCTCTAGTCTTCCTAGGCATGGTGCTAGAATAAGGAACAAGAGCACAAAAACAAAGGGAAAAACAACAAAAACAAAACCAATGGCAGACTGCAAGTTAGCCAAAAAAAAATATAGAACAAGAAGAACTATATGATGCATGAACAAATTAAATGTTATGATGCATGAGCTAATGCAGAAAATTAGGTCCAAATTAAGTTCAAACTCACAAAATTGGCTTGAGCATAGAGTTTCTAACAAAAACCCAAAAAAAATTCAACCACTTGTTAATTTTTCAAAATAAATTGACCAATTGACTATTACACAAGTTAGAAAACTAATTAGAATGATCAATTACATCAAAACAACAAGCCAATTTCATCAATTTCAACTCAATTTAACAAAATCCCCAAATCGGATTCAAGCATAAACCCTAGAATTTTCAATTTTTCATAAAACCCCAAATTAATCAACACCTATCATGAATATAACAATATCCCATCAAAACCCAATGATCAATTTCAAAAAACAAGCCTTGAATCATCAAAAATCCCAAAAATCAAAAGTTTCGAAAATATCCCCTAAATGCATGAAAAAATGCATGAAAACATGAAAATAAAACCAAAAGGAGGGATAGAATGGTCTTACCGGCCTTAAGGGAGGAAAACCTTGCAAAAATTATGGAGGAAAACGACAAAAAAATTGTAGAAAATCCTTGCCAAGTCGGAGAGAGAAGAAAAGTTGAAAAACTTTTTGAAAAAGATGTTTTTGAAACAGTCAAAGAACTGTTTTAAAAAACCTGAAATACAATCTTCGATTGATCGAAAAACAGGTTCGATCAATCGAACCAGGCAAAGGCTCACATAAATTTTAAAGCAAGATTTCGATTGATCGAAAAATAGATTGGACCAATCGAAATTCTGGAAAAACAGCTTTTTGAGAGAAAAAACCAGAATTTTTGAAAACTTACCTCAAAGCATTGAATATAACAAAACAAATGCATGAGTATGAGATGAAATGCTCTCCCAAAAACAAGATTTAAACCCAATTTTCCAGAAATTTAGATTTTAAACAATCTCCCCCATTTTTAAAGCAACAAAAACAGTTTTGCATAAAACTCAAAGTATTTTTCAAACGTGGTTGGTCAGACCATAAACACACACAATTACATGTACAAAGTTTAGCAAAGAGTAACTTGTGTTGTGTGTGCTACTAGCAAAAAGTTTGAGATACATGTGAGGTGATATGAGAACAGAAATCAATCACAAAGTCTACACAATTCATCACATAGAATTTAAAAGAGACTAACACCTAAAGAGTTACATCATATAACTCCCACATCTCCTAGAACATAAGCTTGCAATCATGTAAGTTTCTTGAATTTTACCTCATAATATAAACACCAATTTTTAATTTAAGTGATTTGGCATTTTAACCTAATAGTACACATCAATTTTTAATGAAGAGATTTATCATTTAAACCGAGGCTTCACCTTATGTTCTTTTTGTGCATGTGCTACACTTTCTCGAGCACAAAATCTTATGATATGCACTAAGGTGTTCATGATTGGCTAGTGCACAGTGGTGAGATGGTTATTTATGCCTTTCTCAAAAGGATCAAGTCCGACAGTCAAACAACATGTAACTTCAAGATTAAGACAGAGTGATAAACACCATAAACATCTTTCCCACACAACATGTTCTACAAAGGTTCCACTAGTGAAGTGCAATAAATAAGCTCATCAAAGCTAAACAAAGTACAACAAAACATGTCATGTGAAAATAAATTGACCAACCTTGTTTTCAAAAACAAAGAGAATAGTGCAAGAACAATAATGTGCTTCCTTTTTCTTTACTTTTTTTTTTTTAATATATATTAAATAAAAAAAACACCTAGAATGAAATGCATGAATGTAATGCAATGCAAATCCTAGAGACAAAAAGAAAAACACAAAAACCAAAGAACAATGGTCATAAAAGAAAAGCAATGAAGTACAAGGACCAAGAAAACAGAATAGTTCAGGGACACAAAATCACACCAATTACTTGACGAAGGGTTTCAAACTTACTTCTATCAAGAGGTTTGGTGAAAATGTCGGCATTCTAACGCTCAGTAGGAATATACTCAAGACACACAATCTTTCTTTCAATAAAATCCCTAATGAAGTGATACCTAATCTCAATGTGCTTAGTCTTAGAATGTTGCACAGGATTCTTAGATATATCAATAGCACTAGAGTTATCACAATAAACAACCATGGTATCTTGGGATATCCCGTAATTAGTTAAAACCTTTTTCATCCAAAGATGTTGTGAGCAACAACTTCCAGCAGTAATATACTCTGCCTCTACAGTAGACAAAGACACAAAATTTTGCTTTTTACTCATACAAGCAACAATATTGGCTCTTACATAAAAACACCCACCAGTGGTGTTTTTTCTATCATCAGCATTACCAGCCCAATCAGAATCAGAAAAACCAGCAAGGGACAGATTAGACTCTTTACTATAAAATAATCCATAATCACAAGTTCCACCAACATATTTAATAATTCTTTTGACAGCATTCAAATGGGAAACTTTAGGATTAGATTGAAATCTAGAACAAACACCAACACTAAAGGCAATATCAGGCCTACTAGCAGTCAAATATAACAAGCATCCAATCATACTTCTGTATAATGTAACATCAACAGACTCACCTGAAGGATCATTTGTTAATTTTACATTTGCAGCCATTGGTGTTCTGGAATTTGCAACATTGTCCAATCCAAATCGCTTGACCAGATTCCTTGCATATTTTGCTTGGTTGATGTAGATTCCTGAGTCCGTTTGTTTTACCTATAATCCTAAAAAATAAGTTAGTTCTCCAACCATACTTATTTCAAACATGGCCTTCATTTCATCTGCAAAAGAATGAGCAAGAGGGTCATTAGTAGCACCAAAAACAATATCATCAACATATATTTGAGCTACAACAAAACTATTCTTATCCTTTCTTATGAAGAGAGTAGTGTCTACAGATCCCCTTTTAAATCCATGCTCAGTGAGATATGCAGTCAATCTATCATACCAGGCTCACGGAGCTTGTTTCAACCCATACAATGCTCTCTTCAACTTGTACACATCATCCGGTCTGTGAGGATCAATAAAACCCTTAGGTTGTTCCACATAAACTTCTTCTTGCAACATCCCGTTCAAGAAAGCACTTTTGACATCCATTTGGTATAGCTTGAAATTTAGATGACTAGCTATAGCCAAAAGTATCCTTATGGATTCCAGTCTTGCTACCGGTGCAAATGTCTCATCAAAATCAATCCCTTCCTCCTATGTGTAACCTTGAGCAACAAGTCTAGATTTATTTCTGATAACTGTGCCATGTTCATCAGACTTGTTCTTAAAGATCCACTTAGTTTCAATCACATTTACTCCCTTTGGTCTTGGTACTAATTCCCACACATCATTTCGAACAAACTGGTGAAGTTCTTCATGCATGGAGTTTACCCAGTCAGCATCTTGAAGAGCTTCGTCTACCTTTTTTGGTTCGAATTGGGACAGATAGCATGAGTGAGTAATTACACTTAAGGCTTTTGACCTTAATCTCATGTTATCATTTAGACTTCCCAATATGTTTGAGGAGGGATGGTTAAGTCTTATTCTAGAGGAAGGACCCTTGACCGGGGATGTTGATGTACCTTTTTGTTCCAGTGAAGGGCTGAACTCATATAGTGCTTGTTGGGTCTCATGTACCAGTGTGGATGGTTCCGAACTTGATGGAACGACACAGCATCATTTAGCACCATCAACTCTTCATCACTGTGCTTACAAACATAATCAACAGGAAGTGAGTCATCATTCTTCACAGGCATATCTTGAATAGGAGTGGCATTTTCTGATTGTGCTTTAGAACAAACTTCATCATTAATCACAACATTTGACGATTCCATCACAGTTTTGGTTCTCAGATTGTACACTCTATATGCTCTACTAGTAGAGGAGTACCCTAGAAAATATCCCTTGTCACTCTTAGCATCAAATTTTTCTAGGTTCTCTCTATCACGTAGAATGTAACAATCACTACCAAAAATTCTGAAATACTTAACAACAAGCTTCTTTCCTTTCCAGAGTTCATAAGGAGTCTTCTTTGAATCAGGTTTGAAATACACCCGGTTGAGTGTATGACAAGCAGTATTAACTGCTTCCCCCCAGAAGGATTTGGGCAACTTTTTATTGTGTAGCATGACACGAGCCATCTCTTGAACAACCCTATTTTTTCGTTCCACTATTCCATTCTGTTGAGGATTCTTGGGTGAGGAGAACTCTTGATGTGTGCCTTGATCATTGCAGAAAGTGGCCAGCTTGGTATTCTCAAATTCTCTTCCATGGTCACTTTTGATTCTGGCTACTACAGTATCTTTTTCAACCTGTAACTTTTTGCATAGATGTATCATCTTCTCAGGAGCCTCAGCTTTGTCTTTCAACAGCACCACCCAAGTGTATCTAGTGAAGTCATCCACAACCACCAGGATATATTTCTTTCCACCTAAACTCTGAACTCTAGCAGGACCCATGAGATCAATGTGAAGAAGCTCCAAAGGCCTTGAAGTTTGTACACTTGCCACAGACGGATGTTTAGACTTTATCTGTTTACCTATCTGACATGGTCCACATATGCACTTATCTATCTTCCCAAACTTAGGTAGACCAACAACTGCATCACATCTGGAGATTTTTTCTAACTATTTATGACTAGCAAGCCCCAAACGTTGATGCCACAAATCAACTTGATCTATCTTTGCACTAAAACACTTGTTGCTTATGCTTGGTGTCAATCCATAACAATTGTCTGCAATCCTTACACCAACACACATACAGTCACCTCCACCATCAAGAATCTCACATTCATACTTGGTGAAGAGAATATTTAGCCCATTATCACAAATCTGACTAATGCTGAGTAGGTTTGCTTTCAGTCCATCGACATACCAAACATCTTCAAAGACCGGAAATCTTGGGATGTCCACGGTTCCAATCCCTCTGATTACAGATTTGCTTCCATCTCCAAAAGTGACTGTTCCAATCTTTCCTTCAAAGAAAGTTTTGAATAATCCTTTGTTACCTGTCATATACCTGGAACAACCACTATCCAAATACCAAAGACATGAATCACGTGCCTTTAAGGCGGTTAAGGCAGTATAACACAAATAATCATTATCATATGTGATAAGCAGTCTAAGGAAAGATTTAACATGTGCAACAAAAGACAAATACTCCAAGTAAACAAATTGATAGATAAACATCATACTTTGCAAAAAATCCATAATAAAGGAGTCAAGGATCAGCTCAGTAATCAAAAGATCAACAACAAGAAAGCTACCTGCTCTGATACCACTTGTTGGTTTTTAGACCCCTTAAAACACAATTGGATTAACTTAGGAATTTAGCCAAGTTGTTACTTAGTCAAATTAATTAAATTTAGGTTAACACAATCAAATAATCATATCAAGTATAGCAGCGGAATATAAAGAACATAAAGATATGATCACCCAGGAAACCAAACCGGTAAAAACCGAGGGAGGATTTAACCTAGCTATCCTCAAGGTAAACTTGAATCCACTATCTTGAAAGAATTGAAGTTCATACAATAAGATTTACAAGCCCCCACGCTCGACTTCTTATTGCTATCCACCAATAGAACTTACTAACACGACCACGTGCAAGCTCCGAATCCACGGACTCCTTCTTTCTTGGATTCACCACCAAATACAAGCACACCTGCTTGTGTTTTCTTTAAGCTTCAATGGCAGTAACTGGAATGATCATCAAGGTGTAGAAAAATCTTCTCCTTGAAAACCCTAAGTTTATGTGAAGGAAACCTCCTCAAAGATCTCACAAGAGATTCACATAAACCACAATATGAGCAACACAAAAACATGGCTAGGGTTTCCCTTATATACCTAGGGTAAATTAGAAACCCAAACCAATTAAAACACTTTAGGGCTGAGTTGGAAAAACTAATTAAAAAACCTCATATACGATTTTCGATTGATCGAGCCTAAGCTTCGATCAATCGAAATGTACTAAAACTGTTTTTTAATTAGCACAGTAGTTTATTCCAACTTTACAACAAAGAACCAACTTTGAGCACTTCAAAAAAAACTTAAATACATTGTTATGATCATGGTTTGCCAACAATACAAATTAGGATTCTATATACATAAAACCTAAGTCTTTAGAACCTAACAAAATATATGAACTACTCCATCAATAATTATAAAATTTACACAAAGAGCAAGGACTACACAAATAATTAAATTTAGGCAACTAGATTCTAAACCCAAAGAAAATAAAAATAAAAATGAGCAATAAAGGGAGAAAGTAAAAGGATGAAATGTCGGATCAATGGCTTCATTTTGCTGCTTAAACTTACCCTAAATATCTATTAAATCCTTTTTTTTTTTTAAAGGAGTTTTATTGTGTAAACATTGCTATAAAGAGAGAGACTCACAACTCACAAACACTCTTTACTCTTACAGTGTATTAGTTGTCAAAAAATAATAAAGAATGTATTTATATATTAACAAGATTTAATGTATTATAAACCCAGTTTAAAACACTAATTTACTATTTTTGTGTGTGTTCTAATAAGTATTACTGTTTACTCAAAAAAAAAAAAAAAAGGATGTTTATCCCAACATTGGTTGTATGTGTCTAGTATTCACTATTTATAACCCCAGTCTAAAACTACAAAGGTTAGGCCCTTTTGTAGTTGTACTCTGGTTATGTAATGTATTATAAACCCGGTTTAAAACACTAATATTACTATTTTTGTGTTTGTTCTAATAAATATTACTGTTTACTCAAAAAAAAATTCCTTATATATTTCTATTTATGCTAATATGGTATATGAGTAATTAGAGGAAATAAATTGTGCATTAATATTATATAAATGTTTTTATTTTAATGAAATACATTAAATACACTTAGAATTAATGGGTTAATTATGGTATAAAATTAATTAGAGGAAACAAAAATGATGCATTAATCATCTAAATAAATGTGTTACATGTTTTTACCACCGCACACCTTTGGTGCAATGGTCACTTCACAAATATAAGTGTTTGTGGGATGTGGGGGGCAAGAACCAAGGTTTAAGTCTCCAAGAGGGAGCTTCACTCACATATACACTTAGGGGGGCCATTACTTAAATTTATGTCTAATGTTAAATTTTTCTTTTTACCAAAGAGTAAGTCTAGTACCACAACAATTTTCACTACTTTTGCCACAACTTTCGTATATGGCGAGTTGTAAGTGGTGAAAAAAAATGATAGGTCCATGCGGGTCCATAAGTCCACCTCTCATGGGTTGCCATAATATACACACATGTAACAAACCCTATGTATTTCCTAATTATTAAATTATATAGAGTTTATTATATTTATTCTATATTGAAGTATAGCATTTATTATTGTTACGCTCCAATTAAGCCACATCAGCATCATGTCATCATTTATTTTCTTTTTTGTTTTTTAATTTATCAGTTGACATTTATTGAGTCTCTCTTTAGATTCGAGAGTTACTATATTTCCAATTCTACCGTTTGTCTATCAATTAACCAAACTCTTTAGATGCCGCTATTATATGGAATTCTGATAGTTACTGATTGATTTTCTTTACATTTAAAGCACAATATTGCAACCTCCTCACCTCTCTTTTTTTTTTTCATTATAAATTTTCGACTGTTCTCTCTCCACCAATATACAAATCGATCGATATGGCCTTCAATGGGATAGTTTCCTGAGTATTTTTCCTATTCTTTTTGTCATGACTCAAATCTGTCTGCCAAAACTCATTTGGTAATTCAATGTACTAATACTATGATGTAAACATTACAAAAAACACGTCCTATAGCCGTGTTTTTAAAACGCAACTATAGCTCCTAAAAACATGACCATAGGTCCATTTGGTCTATAGTTGTGTTTTCTATAGCCACGTTTAAGACTTGGCTTATACACTACGAATACAAGTCCGACAGGTCTATTGCCGATTTTTTATTTTTTTTTTTTATTTTTAAAATGCAGCTATAGGTTAGCTAGAGCCGCGTTTTAAAAATGCAACTATAGGTCTTCCTTTTAAAAAAAAATTCGGTTGGACCAAAAAAGAGACCTATAGCCACATTTTTAAAACGTGTCCTATAGCCGCGTTTTAAAAAACGCGGCTATAGGTTCATTTGGTCTATAGCCGTGTTTTAAGACGTGGCTTATACACTACGATTATAGGTTCGACAGGTCTATAGCCGCTTTTTTTTCTAAACGCGACTATAGGAGCTATTTTAGCCGCGTTTTTTAAATGCGGCTATGAGGTTTACATAGGCTACGTTTAACAAACGCGGCTATAGGTCATCAACCTACAGCCACGTTCTAAAATGCATCTATAAACCCTTATATTTTTTTTAAAAAAAAATTGGCTATAGTAGTGTTTCAAAACGCCATTATACCAAAAACTACCCAAAAAAAAAGAAAAAAAACTTTGATTACCAAAATTTTTGGTAATCAAAAGTTTTTTTTTTTAATTTCAATTTTAATTAAATTAAGAAATTCAAAACAAAAATAAAACAAAAACACAAATCTAGCAAATTCAAATTCAAACACAAACCCAGAAAATTCAAAATCAAACACAACATGCTTCAAAATACAAGAACACAAACAGAACATCTCCATCAATGAAACCAACCCAAATTGAGCACTTTTTTATTTTTTAGATAATGCATCATTCATTGTGAAATTGAAGTACAAAGTTTTTTTTTGGGTTAAATTCAGCACAATAAAAATATAAGACAGACTTGAGAAGTTAGAAATTACCATTCCAAAAAAACCCTAATCGCACTCCAGATATTAGTAATCTGTTAATGAAATTTAAATTAAGAAAGATCTTTCATATAATTTTAAAAGGCCAAAAGACCTAGTATTAGTAAATGGAGCAAAAAAAGAAAGCAACATAATTTTCGAAGGGGAAATATATAGACATATATCCAAACTCACTTTTGCATCAAACCGTCAAAGTACACCTAAGACAGTCTCCTAAAACCCATGATTCAACTACAATATCCATGTTCACTGTTTCCATTGGTAACCGTCCCTATGACCACCAACTAAAAAAGACAAAACACAATGTCCTATGTCTCAGTGCCCAATAGTAACCAATCCTAAAACAATCTATAGAATCATAACATCTAACACCACAAATTGAGGCTATTGTACTTTCAGAAAAATTCAAACCAATTAGCTCACTAATGCTCAATTGGAAATACAGTGGAAACCGACTAGTTTCAATTAAAAACCAAATCCACTCAAGGTAATGCCCTCAATTCACAATGGAATAGAGAAATATCACATATAACACCACCAAAAATGCTAACAAACTAGGAAAGCAATTCAACCATCTTAAATTCAAGAAGCAGATTCTTTTCCTATCAAACTTCAAATTCGCAATGGAAAGCCAATATTGTTTTACTTGCCAATGCCTTAGTAAAAATCAAAATTAGCATGCAACTAAACCTTAAAAACTTTTTGACTATTGTCTCACCAAAAAATTTAAATTAAAAAAAATCAACTACAATCTTAACCACACCAAATGATGCGAGTAAAGTAGAAATACCATAGAGATCTCCCACAGAAAGAAAACATATGCCATTGAACTTGATCAATTACTATAGTTGACCAGATCTGTCACTTGTGCTTGCCATAGAAGCATCAAACAAAATATTTCAAATCTTGATTATATAAAAGGGCAACATTTTTTTGTAAGATAAAATGCAGAGGCATACTTTCAGATGAACAATTTCATCAACCAGCAAGATACCACAAAGATTAACCGGATGTAACTAAGGAAAACACAATTAAACAGCCATAGGTTAGCTGTAGCTGCATTTTAAAAACGCGGCTATAGATCCTCCTTCAAAAAAAGAAATTATTCAGTTGGACCTATAGCCACATTTTAAAAAACGTGGCTATAGGCCCATATTTAAAGAATAATAATCTACTGGACCTATAGCCACGCTTTAAAACGTGGCTATAGACTTAACCTGTAGCCGCATTTTAAAAACGTGGCCATAGGTTAGCTATAGCCATGTTTTAAAAACGTGGCTATAAATCCTCTAAAAAAAATTCAACTAGACCTATATCCACATTTTTAAACATGGTTATAGACTTAACCTATAGCCACGTTTTAAAAACATGGCCATAGGTTAGCTATAGCCGCGTTTAAAAAACGCGACTACTTTAAAAAAAACAGCTAAAAACACTTACAAACGCGGCTATAGACTTAACCTATAACCGCGATTGAAAAACATGGCTAGAGGTAAGAGTTTAAGTTGCGTTTCTTAAAAACGCGGCTTTGTGTTAGCTATAGCCTCGTTTTTTTTGTAAACGTGGCTAACAAAAACGCAACTATAGTCCCTTTTTTTGGTATTGATATGCAATCTTTATTGAAGTATAAGTCTTAAAAAAAAAAAAAAAAAACCTAAGAAATGCACCACATGGCTAAATATTATGCTCTCTTGCATGAGATTTTTGTTTTTATATATACAAGTAATAGGCCCGTGCGTTGCATGCTTTTTTATAAGTTTTTTTTTTTTCTTTTGTAAATTATTATTATTATTATTATTATTATTGTAATGCAAGGAAACTCGTAAGTATTATTATTTTAAATATCGGGTAGAAGTAACTATTTAACAAAAACATAATCATAATCAAGGAAAAATAATTTTTATTTTTGTTTCCAATCATTTCTAATCAATTAATATTATTAGTGAAATAATGAATAAAATTTTATATATATTATTTTAGTGAAAAATATTACACACAGGGTCCACAAAAATGATGTGGTTTTGACGTGGCCTTCTAGTGAAGATGTTAGTACACTTGATAAGATTAAAGTATGTGATTCCCATGCAACCAAAGTGGTGTAGTGCTTGGTTAAATTTAGTTAAGTGAGATCTCATTGTGAATGCCTGTAGGCTGTAAGAACACCACGGTTAAAAATGATTTAGAACCCCAAAGCTTGAATGAAATAGAGGTAGTATTGTATATTCATAGTTTTTCTGCCTATTGTACTTGTACCTTTGCGATTTGCCATAAGAAAACATTGAAAATGTAGGAAGGAAGACAGAGACACAAGAAGGTATAAATATGAAGTAGTGATCGACGTCAAAATATACTTACCTAGACGGGGTGAATGGGTGATCAAGAAGGCCCATGGCCTAAGTTGGTGACCTCCATTGCACTTTAGGAGGGTTGCCACCCTAAGGTCTTCCCAAGTGGGAGAGCCGACATCACTGTTTGTTGCAATTGGGGCCTACGTTCTCACGACCCCTGCCTAGTTCTAGTTGAAATCATTTTGATGTGTTTAGGTCATGGAGCCCAATGCCTTCTACAGCCCAAAAAGTTTGGATTAAGGTGATTAGTCACAAAATAAGAACTACTCCTTTAATAATTATAAAATTTACACAAAGAGCAAGGACTACACAAATAATTAAATTTAGGCAACTAGATTATGCATGATTTCAAATTTAAATCCAAATACATTTCTCAAGTATGAGTGGTTATAAGGAAAAAAAAATTATTAAAATTTGGTTATTTTAAAAAAATATTATTATTAAAATTTGGTTATTCTTGTTATATGAATGAAAGTTGGAAGGTAAGAAAATGACTAATACTAATATTGCTGATGGGATGCTTTACACTATAACCTTTGTATATATGATTGTAGCTATTTGCCTATTTCCCCAATTTATTACTTAAATTAAAATATCATCCCAAAGCAAAAAATAAATAAAAATGAGCAACAAAGGGTGAAAATAAAAGGATGAAATGCATATCAATGACTTCATTTTGCTGCTTAAAATTACCTTAAATATCTATTGGAGCCTTTGCTTTTTCTTTAAAAGAAGTTTTATTGTGTAAACATTGCCATAACAAGAGAGACTCACAACTCACAAACTCTCACTCTTTACTCTTATAGTCCATTTAGTTGGGGAGATTTGAGGGAGAATGAAAAAAAGAGAAGAGAAAATATGAGAGAATCATTTTTCGTGTTATTTGGTTGGGAGAGAAAATTGGTGGGTCCCAGATTTTTTTCCTTGGATCCACCAAAATACAATCTCCCCAAATTTGGGAGAAATGTAGAGAGAAAATGGGAACTCAATGGTAGTGGTACTTAGGGTCTGTTTGGATAAAACTTATTTTATTGAAACTAAAAACTGAAAACTGAAAACTGAAAATACTGTAACAAAATAATATTTAAATGTCTAAATAGTGTCGTTAGACCCAATTTTAATGAAAAAGTTGCTGAAAAGTGTACTTTGTGTAACCCGTGAACAGTGCACGGGTGCATTGTTCACTGCTAACTTAGTCAAAAGGTGCGGCTAAAGCAAAAAAAAAAAAAAAAAAAAAAATGAAAACTGAAAACGCGTGAAAACATAAAATGCAGCCATGGACGCAGATCCAAACCGCACCTTAGAGTATTCACAGCAAGGAAGCTAACAAAATTAGCTTTTAGAGCATTTACATTAGTCTCCTTAAATATTTAGCTAAACTACCCTAAAAAATCCACTTTTTGTAGTTGAACTATCTATATTTTTTATAGTCATACATCAGTCTCAATACTACATCACTATTTTAATCAAATATTATTTTTTCATATTCACATTTTAAACCCCAAAGTCCACCACCGCCCATCTAGATTTTTTTTTTTATATTATCATTAAGCAAAATTCCAAATGTACCAATGTTGATGAATAGGCATTTTAGTGGTAGTAGAAGCCATTCCAAAAACATTAGACAATACAATGGCAGATCTACATGCAAGCTAGGGTGGTCACAGGACCACTCTGACTTGCAAAAAATGTATATATACACTTGCCAAAAAAATATTATATGCTAAACTAACCTATTGTGACTACCCTAATAAAAAATTTTGAATACCTTGAATTAAGAATCACAACATTTTGACAATAATTTTACAACAAATCTAATGTAGTAAACTGTTATTTATTCTAATTTGGGTCAAATACTAATATTATTATTTTACCCACTAATAACAGCTTTTTGCATAAGATTTATTATAAAAATGTTGTGGACGTAGCATTACTCCAAGATTAATTCTGCCTTCAAACATAATTCTTAATCCTTGTTTTTTTAAAAAACTTAAATAACAACAATAAATATTTGCTCAAATAACAACAAACATAAACCAAACAAAAACAAGACAAGACCAAGCAACGACAAGTGAAAAAATTATTCAACAGAAAGCCTATTATAAAACAAAAGGATAAAATATGTAGCCCGTTCAACTTATTCAATAAAAATAGTTTATAATTTCATTTTTCTTTAAAAAAAAGATACCAATAAAAATATTGTGGTAATTTAAATTTTTTAATGACCATCCTAAAAGAAATTCCTAGAGCCGCCGCTAAAACAATATCACTATAGGAATAACTAACATCTTGATCTTTTCCATAGCCACCACCACCACCACTAGCAGTCCACAGCAGGAAGACAAAAAAAATAAAATCTTTTTCCTCAGCCACAGCCACAACCACCAGTCCACAACAGGGAACAAAAAAAAAAAAAAAAAAAAAAACCCCAAATCTCCAATCTTTTTCCTCAACCACGGCCACAACCACCATTACCACCAGTCCACAGCAAAAAAAAAAAAACCACGACTAGCAAACACAGATCACATCGGCGAGCTGGGTCGGTAGAAGGGGTGGATCGGCGGCTTGGGTGATCGGAGTTGAGAGAGTGAGAGGCCGGAGTGAGAGAGTGAGAGACGGAGTGAGAGATGTTCAGAGATAAGAGAGAGAGAGAGAGAGAGAGAGAGAGAGATTATTTTAATCAACCAGTTGATTAAAATAATTTCTTTTTCTTTTTTTGCTTTCATGAACAGTACACATCTATTTTTAGATGTGTACTGTAGCAATGGAGCTAAAATTTTTAGATTTAGCTCCACTGCTGGAGCATCATTTTAGTAGCAATGTAGCTAAAATATAGCAATATAGCTACACTGCTGCAAATGCTCTAATGAGCCATACTAAAAAAGCAGTAAAAATCAAGAGCTTGATTTTAATGTGTTCCCAATGTCAATGACAACTCGGTATCTGACATCTGCTTTCACAAGTCGTTTCGTACCATTGTAGTGATCACATATGGAATAACCTCCATGTCAACTGTTATTTTGTGTTTGGCAGCAAAATCAATCATCACTCGTGTCTCCTTCATGCCTTTAGTGCAACTACCACCCAGTAACTTCCTTACTCTCACTTCGTAATCTATCTATATAATATCTAAAATTCAAAGTGTAGCCGCATCATTGGCCATGTTACCATTATTTTATTGATTTGTTGTGTAGCTGCATCTTGGAAGGTGTTTTTTAATAATATCTTAAATAGTTTTATCTTTACACATACTTTATCTTTACATATTCATCTACTTTCATTTAGAAAGAACTTTTCCTTTTCTTTGATCATTAATCTTACATCAATTCATTTTCTCTCCCTCTCTTTCAGCCCTTCCTCTACCCATCAAACTTGAATGACTATATATTATTAAAAAATTCGAAGAACAAATCAACAAGAAAAAAATGGTGATATAGCTTATGATTTGGTCCAATTTAGTAAATTTCAGTCCATTACATTTGTTTAGTTCAGTTCAGTCAATTTGGTAAACTTTTGTCTAGTTTGGTCTATGGTGGTTCACTTTGGTCTATTTCAGTTCTATTCAGCGCATTCAGTCCATTTCGTCTACTTCAATGTTGTTCAGTCCGTTCAGTTCATTTTAGTCCATTCGGACCACTTTGATCCGAGTTGGTCTATTTGATTCATTTAGTTTATTTTGGTTCAATTCAATCAATTTCGATGTACTTACTTAAGAATAGTAAAAGATAGGTTTGAGTTGAGAATAACTATTCTAAATCTGAATTTATTTAAAAATATATATGATAAAAAGTAAAATTATTATTTTTAAATTCTTAATTTAATGATTTGTGGTATTATCTTTCTTAATGTTCTCTCTCACCCCCACCCCCCAAAAGCTGATATTAGTATTTTAGTTTTGAATGAATTGCACAAATTTAGTGTTTAGATATGATATAATTTGTATATATATAGGGATAAAAAATTTGAAAATTTATGATATTAAGTTGAGTATCAATTCTTTGATGAGTTGGATACTATTATGAAGTTGCACTAAATGCATCTTTTTAGTTTTCGAAAAACCTTGCTGAATGAGTTGCATATTATAATATGCAAGCCTATAGATATGGAAAGCATAACATCAAAGTATATTGAGCAATTTTTGGACCCATTGGACCAAATTTAGAGATAGGTATAAAAGAAATTGTTGAAATAATTAATTCGTGTGCAATACAACTAATGAACTGGAAAAAAAAAAAAAAAAAATTGTTTAATTTTTAGTGTTTGTTTTAATTAGTATATATTTGTTGCTCCATATTGGATCGGAGTTGCATTATGCAGTTTTATTTTCAGTTTTGAAAGTTCTTTTTGAGAGAAGGAGGGTCCTTCTTGAGAAATTGAAGGGAGAGAGGAGGCCAGAAGTATCCGTGGCTGCCCAGCCAAAGGCCTTATTGGGGTGTTCAGCCTCTGCTGATATCGCCACTGATTTTTCTCTAGAAAGCAGCTATGAAGCAATTGGAATGTTATAGAGTAATGCAATGCCCCTAGGTCAGTAATGACTAATGACTAATAAGTGTGTGATATGTTACTAAAATGTACCTATATATAATACTAGAAAGTAGAAACGAGGGACTGTTTGGGGTGTGGTTACGTATTGGCTTAGCAAATGGTAGTGCAAAACTGCAAATTAGTTGGGGATACAAATTTCGAACTTTCTTGCTAACTACTCCACTCTTTCTGAAAATGAAATACGCATATTAAGATATGTGATTTTGATCCCTCCATTTATATCTTGTCTAAGTTGATTTTATTATATTAGGATAATTTGTCTGATATAAAATTTAGTGCCATAGTTCTGCTTTGTTATATAATTTGTCTGATATAAAATTTAGTGCCATAGTTCTGCTTTGTTATAGGTGGTTCTAACATAATAAGTCGTTCAACGTGATATTCGCTTTGGCTTCACTATTTTTTGCCTTTTTTTTGTGGGTGCCCTTGCAACTTCTTGTAACCTACATATATGCATTTTTTAATCACAGATATTGTGCATTGTATAAATGAATTTAAAAAAAATAAAAAATTGAACTTAATAAATCTATTTGTTATTGGTGAGAAGTTGTATCTTTTTTCAAATAAATGATAGATATAGTGGGCAAGATCACTATTGAGCAATTGTAAGCAATCAAAGTTATAGTAGGGATGGCATCAACAAAACACGACTCTTGGTCCCTTTGGGATAAACATCAATTTTTTATTTGTTGATACTGTGATTCAACTTATTATTTCATGTTTCTAAAAATATATATATATTTCATGGGTTTTATAATAATATTGGCGGACCTCTTAAATGAAGAAACATTCCTATTTTTTTTCCTTCACCTGCTTTCTATGCATACCTCTTTTGCATTTTTTTTTTTTTTAATATTACATTTAATTTAGTTGTTACATCTATTTAACTTTAATACAAAAATTTTAATGGATAAAAAGTTGAGTAAGAATCCTCTCCCTTGGAAAAAGGAATCCTCACATGCCACAGCTTAAGATTGCTATTTGATTGGGAAGAATTACTATGAAAACAATAAAAACAGATAGTGTCTTTAGTAGTGGAAAATGATCCTATTTGATATGGATCTAATTTATAGTTTAAATTAAATATTAAATATTTAAATATGCATCTAATATCACAGTTTTAAATGATATGACACCGTATACTTTAAGATTTAAGAAATAAAATTTTAACAGTAAAATGAATTCATTCATTCTTCTAGCTCCAAATGTATAATATTTTCAATCTAAATTTGACTTTTCAAAGACACCAGATCGTACCCAAGAAAGTATTACATCAGATGGAGGATTTTCTTGAATGAAGCTTTACTCACATGGATAAATATGAAGTGTTTATTTTATGATACTATGATCCCACTGATTATTTCATAGATTGCGAAATAATTTATTTGTTCGAAGAGGCAACAAAAATCAAGAGCTTGACTTCAATGTGTTTCCAATATCAATGACAAATCGGTATCTAACATCTGTTTTCACAAGTCGTTCCATGGCTGTGTTTACATAATCGATTGGAATAATCTCAATGTCAGCAGTTATGTTGTGTTTGGCTGCAAAGTCAATCATTTCTTGTGTCTCCTTCATGCCTCCAGCACAACTACCACCCAGTAACTTCCTGTCATTTCATAATACTTATTACTACAAAATTCATCAGTTAAAATGCACAGGCAACAATTAAGCTTGTACAACACAAGAGGATATAATAATAATAATAATAATACACAAACAGCCTCATATAATTAATTACCAAGTCAAATTAACATAACAAGCAACTTCGGATCCCCTATCAAATCAAATGTAACAATTGTTAGTTGTAATTAATATGCTTACCCATGAGTAGTGGTAAGACTGGTAACTCAAGTGGCTTCTCTGGCGCACCAACCACAACGAGCTTTCCTTGTGTCTTCAATAGACTAATTAGAGGCAGGATAGGGTGCTGAGCAGAGACTGTATCAATGATACCATCCAATGTTCCCTGGGCAGCCTATGTGGTAGGTAAAGTTTGAAACTTAGATAATGTACACCTATTGTAACAGCTCACACATACTAACTTAACAATGCAACATGTTAACAACTAAGTACCTGCATCTGATCTTGGTCTTTGCTAACCAAAAAGGAGTCAGCACCAAGATGTTCCAAAGCTTCCTTCTTCTTGTTGGGTGAAGTACTGATAACTGTCACCTTAACCCCCATAGCTTTAGCAAACTTCACAGCAACATGGCCTAGACCACCAAGGCCAACCACACCCACATGCATACCAGGTTTGTCAAGTCCATAAAATCTCAAGGGACTGTACACTGTGATCCCAGCACAAAGGAGAGGGGCACTAGCATCAAGCGGAAGGTTGTCTGGAATATGGATCACAAAGTGCTCATCGGAAACCATGGTGTCAGAGTAGCCTCCATATGTGATGGTTCCATCATAGTACTTAGCACCATAGGTGAGAATCATTTTGGAGCAGTAATTTTCAAGGTTGTTGGCACAGTTATCACAAGAGTGACATGCTCCAACCATGCCGCCAACACCAACCTTGTCCCCAACTTTGAACTTTTGTACCTTGCTCCCCACCTCAGTCACTTCACCCACAATCTCATGCCTGCATTATCCAATTCAGTTCACATGATTTCAATACGGGATACTAAACATACTAGAAAGTAAAATTCTTGGACTCGTTTCATTGATAATGTATTAATATCAGCATAAAACCCTCCAAATGGCTATTTTAGCAACACACGCTCAAATTGACCTTTACCCTGATGTATATTGCTAATTTTTTTTAACAATTGTGAACCAATAGTTTGTATTTATAGCAACAACTGAAGCAAATTTGTATTTATTTTTTATTCTCACTTTTCTCTACTCTTCTCTTTGACCCTCTCTCTCTCTCTCTCTCTATTATTTTGTTATGTTGTATAGTTGTATCTAAAAATAAGAAATGAGACGTTGAGTATATTGTTAAATGAATTAGTAAAATAAATAAATTAACTTTTTATATATAGTGTAAAATAAGTATTTTTTAGAAACTCTAGTGTGAACATGTAATGTACAAATGGCATGTAAAATTTTGGCAAAGTGTTGAATTGAAAATTTTAGAAATTACACCCACTAACTTGGATTTGTTTTTTATTTTCGTCTTTGCAGCTTTAATATTTAATCTTTAGTCTTTTAACTTAAACATTTGTTTTTAATGTATTGTCCTTCCATCAATCTCTATCTAAACTGTGTTTTTGAACTCCATTTATTTTCAAGGACTTTGTTAACAGGTGTCGGCCAGCATCTGTTAATAAACCAACTGTGGCTCATTTATAATATATAGAAAATTGGTTCATCTGATTGAAATGAAGAGTGATTTTAGGACAACATGATTCTTTATGAAAAGGTAAGATATAGAGATAGAAGTATGATGATTCGATTAAGATACCCAGGGATAAGTGGGTAGGTGGACGTGCCCCAATCGTTCTTGACCGTGTGAAGGTCGGAGTGGCATACCCCACAATAAATAACTTCGAACCTTACGTCCTTCTCTCCTGTTGCCCTGCAAACATACCAAACCATTTTATTTAGCATAAACCAAAAATTTAGAACCCAAAAAAAAAAAAAAAAAAAAAAAAAAAATCATTTTGGAGTCACAATTAATTTGATCCCTAAATTTTGGTAATAGTCAATTCGGTCATGATATTTTCAATTTGCAATCAATTTAGTCCCTATCATTAACTCACTAACAGAAAATGCATACGTGGTAAATGTTAGGTTTTGTGAAACCTAGTTATGTTTGATTCGGTTGACGACCTGACCTGACCCGAATAATGTTACGTGATTTTTAATGGGAGATTTTCTGAGACTTAGTCCATGGAGCGCCGAGCGGAGGCTTGGGCCGACGGGATGTAGAAAACGCAGCCTTTGTAATTAGGGTTTTGTTGTTGTTTTTGAGAGACTGAAACATTGTACTGCTGCACTTGTATTTTTCCCTGATAATAGTGAAATCCCTGCAACTCCGTGGACGTAGGCAAATTGCCGAACCACGTAAATATTGTCTTGTGCATGTGATTGTTTTTCTTTGGCGTGTGTTTTCTCTATTTTTGTTTTTCACAAGTTGGGAATTTCGGATTAAATTCCCTACAGTAAACAATTTGCATTGTTGACATACAAGTGACTATAAAAAAAATTTAAAAAAAAAAAATACAAAGTGCACATTCTGAGTTTGACCAAAATTCATTTCAGTATTCTATCTTTGCTTTCAATTAATTGAGTCCTTTAAGTTAAATGTCAGTAGTACACACCATTACAACGTAGGTATTTTTCGTTAATGAGTTAATGGTTAGAACCAAATTAACTGCACATTGAAAATAATAGGAACTAAATTGATTTTTATTAAGATATAGGGACCAACATAAATGTAACCCCAAAATATAAGGACCAAAAAAATATTTTTGCCCAAAAAAAAAAAAAAAAAAAAAAAAAAGAGAGAACAAAAAGGATTGATCATTAAAAAGGATGGATAATTGTTGATACTAGTTGACCAATCACTATGCGCACCACTATGATTAATTGATCAAAGAAGTGCATTCTTATTTTGTTAATTTTTTTATTATAAATAATCTCATTTTTAAAAAATAGGTATAAAATAACGAAGATGTTTAATAAAAAGAATTGAAAATAACAATAAACAGGAGCTTTACTAATGTTCAAATGATTGAAGGGAATTTGTAACTCAACTGATATTATCCATTCTTCTTTATAAGAAGAATTATGATTTAGATACACCTCCTATATTATTATAATTATTGAATTATTTAAAACAATCAATTTCAAATGGAATAAAAGTATTTAGTAATTGAATGATCAAATTTCATTTTGATTGAAGGAGGAAAACAAAAAGATTATAGAACATAACAAAATGATCCAATTTCTTAGGATAATCAAAATATTAGATTAAAATGAAAAATAAATAAAACAAGAGAGAGAGAGAGAGAGGACCTTCTTGAGAAATTGAAGGGAGAAAGGACCCCAGAAGAATCCCTGGCTGCCCAGCCAAAGGCCTTGTTGGGTTTCTCAACTTCTGGTGATTTCGCCATTTAGTTTTCTCTTTTGTCACACGTAGAAATTAAGCTGATATGAAACGATTGAAATGCAATGCCTAGGAATGAAAAATAAGTGAATGATCTTAAGCACAAATGTGTGTATATCAGTATATATAGTAGTAGAAACAACGGTCTGGTGGCATATTGGCTTAGCAAATCGGAGTGAGACTAAGAGGTAGTAGGACATCACAAGGGGATACAAATTTCAAACTTTCTTGCTGACTACTCTTCTATACTCTTTTTGGAAAGGTAATTAGGTACGGGAGAGGAATTTTTTGGTTCTCTTTGCTTATTTTTCTTGGTTCGCTTTTGGGAGAAGAAAAAAAGTCAAAATCCGCACGTTTTTCTCTTGCCCACTGCCCACAAGTTATTTATAGATAATTAATAAATGGAAGTAAACGCAGTTACCCAATTAACCTACTGCCGCAAATCTATAGATAATTAATACATGAAAGTAAAATAGCAATGGTTACCATTTTTTTCTTTAAATTAAAAAAAAAAAAAATTTCTTTTCTCTCAAATTTTTTAAGAAATACTAAACACTTTCACCATTAATGTTCTATATATTTTTTCCTCAAAAAAAAAAAAAAAAGTTCTATAAATGAAACAAATAAGCTGATCTCCTCTTTTGCATTGACACTCTCATCTAATGGAATATTCTAGAGTAAATTACAAATTTAGTCTCTATCCTATACATCACATTTCAATTTAGACCATAACCTTCTAATTGTGTCAATTTGGTCCCTAAACTTTCAGTGTCGTGTAAATTTAGTCATTATCATTATTTTTTGAATGAAAATTGATAATATATCAAACGGCCAAAATAAAATTTTAGTGTATTTTCACATCAATGAAAGCTAATTTTTTATTTTGGCCATTAGAAAGGTTAGGGATCAAATTGAAATATAGTACCTTTTCATTGAAACATAAAGGGTGGAAGTACTTTTCATTGAAACGTTTGTTGTTTTTTTTTTTTTTTTGGTTGGGGGTGGGGGTGGAGGAAGGGGTAGGGCTGTGTTAAAAACTCATGAAAATAAAGGTTCAAGTAAATTAATTATTTTATGGGCAAAGTTTAGCTACAAAATGTTACAATCTTACTCAATATATTTTTATAGAATGTGAATTTTGACAAATACACCATTGGATTACATTTTCTTCTTATATTTTCCATGCTCAAAATTTTTAGAAAATTAAAGATCAATAGTTATGTCATCAATAGATTGTTTAAATTGCAAGTTTTTGTAGTTTTAAAATTATTCATAAAATATAAGCTTATAAATAATATAGTAAATAACATCTAATTGACATAAAATTTGACATGTATATTAAGAACGTAAAGAACATACAATATCCTATTAGACTTTCAAAATATTCAGTAATGTTGTATCTAGGGATGACAATTTTTATCCATATCCATGAACCCACCCATTACCCACCTTATTTGAATAAGTTTTAATCCAACCCATTTGAATATTTGGGTTAAATGGGTAAAGACCCATTAGGTTATTTAATTAATGGATAAACCCACTAAAACCCATCTAAAATTTAAATAAACAACATAAATTCTAAATTTTTGGAAAATGACAGAAATACCACCAAAACTTAAAAAATAACCAAAGTACCCCATGAGACTTAAAATGACCAAAATACCCCTGAAACCTTAAAATTATCAAAATGGCCCCTTAGGTTATTTTGCTCATTTTAGAGATTTTGGGGATAATTTGGGATGTCCAAGGGTATATTGGTAATTTTGCAAGTATAGGTGTATTTGGGTCGTTTTAGGTATTTAAGGGTATTTTGGTAATTTTGGAGGTCAAGAGGGTATTCAAGTAGTTTTAAAGGTATTTGGATTATATTGGGTTAAATGGGTGGGTTACTAATTAAATGGGTTGGATTCGTAATGGATAATTAATCTATATATAAACGGGTCATAAATGGATAAATGGGTAATTACACACCCAAATCATTTATGACCCAATTTGCCCATTTGCCACCCCTACCCTAGGCTAGAACCAATTTTGTAATAATTTTATTAATAAAACAATATGAAATGTCACGCATAGAAATATTACTTACTAAGGAAACTCACACACACGATCAAAACTAATGCGAGAATCACGGCGTTAGTCCATTGATGATGATTGCCTAATCATCCCAATCTTTATTTCAATCCCTCCAAACCAAAAACTTCATAGTGTTCCCCCTTTATGGCACTATGATTCTTGCCCATGATGCAAAATTTAATAAAAATAAAAATAAAAAATTTAGATATTGACCAAAAACAAAAAAAAACACATAAAGTCTTACAATTTCCTTGTACGAGTTTTCTTTTTTCTTTTTTATTTTTCTTTTTTTAAATCATTCCATACTTGCATGATAGTTTCATTATCAATATTGTAAGCCACATCTCTTTCAAAATTTTAGTTAAATAAATATTTTCTTGGCCTTTTCTTTTTGTTTGTAAGGGTCTAATATATTGCGAAGAGGATCAAAGTTTAAGGACAAAATTTAACTATGAACTTAGTTGTGATTTAAGGCTACAACTCTCATTAAAACAAATGAGCATAACTACATAATTTGAAAATCTAATTGTTAAATTGCATGTTCTTTATGTTTTTAAAACAAGTGTCAAGTTTCTTGTCAATCGGATGTTATTTATTATTCGATTTATAAACTTAAATTTTTATGTATAATTTTATACTACAATAACTCGAAATTTAAATATATGATTGATAACATAACTATTGATCTTTCATATTGGTTGTAACTTTAGACTACAACCAAGTTTCTTGTCAAACTTTGTCTAAAGTTTAATTATGTTGGGCCTAGAAAAATTTAGGGTGGTCATAAAATTTTTAAAATTTATATATAAGGATTTTTTTTCCAAATTAGGGTGGTCTAGTGACCACCCTGGCTTCAATGTGAAGCTACCCCCCATCGACCTCCAAGCAAGGTATTTGTGGTACCTTCTGGGGCCTTGGTTCATGATCAGGGTGACCCTTAGGGTCGACTCAAGGCCTAAAGCCCCATATTAAGAAAGACCTCCAAATTTGGGGCAATAAGTAATTTTAAAAAAATTGTGAGTAGTATATTTTTTTTCTCCACTCTTAAAAATGTCCCAAAATTGAGTTATATTAGAAAAATATAAATTTTATTATATAGGACTTACAAATTAACATGTCACTAATCACATGAAATAATTCAAAATACCCATTTATTATGTTTTTGAAGTGCCATCAATCACATTTATTGGTACATCAATTTGTAAACCTATTGTATTAAAATTTGTAGTAGCCTTTGTATAATCCCAAAAAAAAATTGTGGATGAAAAATGTTAAAGCTATTGCAAATTTTATTACAAAAAAACTTATAAATTGATGCGACAAGAATATGATTAGTGTCACTTAAACAATATAATAAATAAATATTTTAATCACTTTTTTTTTTAAATTTGTGACCTATCAGTTTTAGGGCTGGCTCAACAACTTTTGAAGCCTTAGGCGAAAATTTTAAATGGGGCCTTTTTGTAATTAAATATTAATCAAATAATATATATATTGAATTTTTTTATTGAAAATCTATTTTTTTTGCTTTTTGAAATGCAAAATTACTAATTAAGTTTTTGTATTTAAGTTCCTCTAACATTTCTTTTTCAATTGATAATATAGCTAATCCACTTAATCTTTCTTGTGACATAGTAGACCTTAAATAAGATTTTATTAATTTTAATTTTAAAAAACTTCTTTTTGCAAATGCAACTGTAACAGGTATTGTTAGTAATATTCTATAAGCAATATATGCCTTTGGAAAAGAATCTAGTCTTTTTAAATAATTAAGTACATTAATTGGAGTATTTTCATCTATTTGCACAACTTCTTTTAAAACTATTAGTTTTGAACATAAATCTAAGCTATCAATATCATAATAAACGTCATGTTTGAGAAAACTTTCAAGATTAAGACAATATTTTTTCAAACTATTATCATCTAGTGCTTTTAGTTTTTCAAAATTGCATAAAAAACCAAAAATATCCTCATATATTTGAAATTGTTCAAACCTACTTTCAATTGATGAAATAGCTTGATCTACTATATATAAAAAATAATTAATTCTAAAAGATTCTTTAGCAGATTGTGTTATCTCATCACTGGCATTCTCATCAAATTGTTTCTTTCTACGAATTATACGTTTTTCATAAAATATAGGCTCTATTTCCATTTTGATTGCAATCTCTTTAGATGAAATCATAGCAAATGTAAATCCATCCTCTCTATATTTTTTAAAAAAAGATATGAGACCCTTTAGTTGATCTATGGCAACATCAATATGCATGTCTTTTGATTGTAAATTTTTACTAACAGAGTTAACAACAAATAATATATCATACCAAATAGTCATGCCTAACAAAAATTCAAAACTTTCAAGCTCATATGTTGCCAAACAATCAGGATCTTCAATCATTTTTGCTAATTGTAACAAAGCATCTCTTACTTCTAAAGCTTGAAATTTTATTGCTTTTACACTTTCAATTTGACTTTCCCAACGTGTTTGTGACAATGGTTTAAGAGTTAAACTTGAAACATTATCTTGTAAAATTTCTCATCGCTTTATGGAAGAAGAAAACAATGTATATATACGTTGTACTACTCCAAAAAAAGATATAGCTTTAGGACAAGAATTGGCCACATCATATAGCACAAGGTTAAGATTATGAAAACCACATGGTGTGTAAAATGCTCTAGGGTTTATATCAATTATTCTTTTTTGTACCCCTGGTTTTTTTTTCTTTCATATTAGACCCATTGTCATATCCTTGTCCATGTACATCATTAATATCAAGTTCAAGACTTTTTATTACACTTATAATTTCATTAAAAAGACCTTTTCCAGAAGTATCATCTACTTTTAAAAATTCTACAAAATGCTCATCTATTTTTATTGGACTAGTTGAAATATCCACACATCGTAGTACTAGAGTCATTTGTTCTTGATGACTTACATTGGGAGTACAATCAAGTATAATTGAAAAATATTTTGCTTCCTTAATCTTTTTAATAATTTTACCTTTAATTTCATTTGCTAACAATTGTATCAATTCATTTTGTATATTATGTCCAAGATAATGATTATGAATTGCACTATGTTGAATACGTCGAACATGTTCTTACATTACTGGATCAAATTCTGCAATCATTTCAATTAGACTTAAAAAATTTCCATTATTTACTTGATAGATCTTTTCATTTTTTTCCTCAAAAGGCCAAATTATTTTTCCCAATATTTTTTTCTATAGCAATAATTCTTAACACTTTTTTCCAATGATCTTTCTCTTTGTTAACTTGTTCTTGGAAATTTTTATCAATTGTTTTATTTTTCAATAATCTCATTTCTAAATCAATCCAAGCATTCATGTTAGTAACATTCTCTTTGCTTGTTTCATGATTTTTAATCTTACTGCTAATATTTCTCCAATCATTAGTTCCTTCATTAGTAAGTTGATTTGTACCACTACCATGTTTTGTTGAATTAAACAACTTGCAACAAAAACAAAATGCTTTATCCAAATCTTTTGAATACACTAGCCATCTTCTATCAAATTTCTCCCCATTTGATAACTTTTTAAAATAAAATGTAGTAGAAAAATGTCTACAATCTTTATCTATAGGAAAATTTAGATCATTGTCTCTGATTGGACCCTTTTCTACTAATAAATCTCTTAATTTTGTATCAATATTTTCCCATTGATTTGGATCATAGATATTATTAGTAAGTAGGTTAGTCATTTTTTCATTTTCTTCTAAATTATTTTGTTTTTCATTATCAATTATTGTTACATAAGATGTTTGAACATTATTAGGACAATTTTCATTATTCTCTTTTTGTTGTATAATTTCATTATCTTCCAACTTTTTTTGATAAGTTTCTTGTTCATTTGTAATATTTTCACCCAAACTTTCTATTGTGTTTTTTTTTTTAATACTAGTAACAAATTTATCCATAGATCCTTTTTGAGATTCAATTTTTTTTTCAATTTTTCTCTTTTTTAGAAGTTTTTCATATCCAGATAAATATTTTCTAGTAGATATTTATAATGAGAAAATATTTATAGATAAATAATACACAATTTATAATTAAAAATGATAATTTAACTAAAAATGAAATTTAAAGTATAGAATAACAGAACTTGGTTATTGCAATTTTTCTAAAACCGAGACCACTTTAAAGTTTAAACCTGCACAAATAAAAATTAATTTAATACATGGTTTAATTAATTTGTGTCACTATAATACAATGAGTTGATATGAAACACATCAAATTATTAATTAGTATAATAATTTATAATAATAGATAAAGTATCAGATTAAAAAAAAAAAAAAAAAAAAAAGAAGGTATGAGAAGCCAACCAACTTGTACTCCACTACTCCTAAGTCCTATCATCCTATGCCTATGGCTAAATTTTAAAGAAAAAATGTGTCCTACTATCAATTATCATGGCTGAAAAGGGTACAAAGAGGGGCTACAGGCGCAGAAAAGCTATCATAGCAAAAAAGAAAAACATGTTCCATCCCATCAAACAATTGTGCAGTGAAAGTGTGAAAAAAACTAAAAAATTTTATAATTTAAGTTCTGAGTCTTCATTTTTAGAAAGACAAAGTCACAAAGAGAAAGATGGGAAGAACTGAAGAAGAATACCTCTAGTGGTGAATGCCGAATGGTAGGCTGGTACGCTAGAATCAACAAAGAAAAATTTCAAGCTAGACTGACTGATTGACTAAGTTTATGGAAAAAGATCAAGAATGAAAAATCAAGATAAAAATGAAGAAAAGAAAGGTAAGACCGTAAGAATATGGATGGAGAGGCAGAGAGATAGAGAGATGAGAGGTTTTTCTTTTGTTTTTGAAATTTATAATCTCTATTTTAGCATATTTCAAGACAATTACTTTGTATTATTAATGAATTTGTCTAGTATTAATTTTGATTTTAGCATATTTCAAGAATGAGTTAATAAACTTGTCTCCTAAAATTTAATTTTGTTAGCTAAAGTTTGACTATTTTTATTTTTTCCTTTTTAAGCTTTTGCATTTTAGGATACAATTGGGCCTTTTTAATGCATTTTATTGACCAATAAAAGTACTTAAATTTTTTTTAATTAAAATATATAGATAAATATATTATATATATAACTTCTTCTTTTTTACAAGTGGAGGCCTTCTTTTATTTGGGGGCTTTAGGCGATTGCATCAATTGCATCACCTATTGAGTCGGCCCTGATTAGTTTGTAAGATCTATGTAGTGAAATTTGTAATTTCTCTATTATAACTCAAGTAAATTACTCGTATCGTATTAAAAATTATGAATAATGAATTTTAAATAAAACATTAACTAAGTTAATAGTAAATAAACTAAATATTATACAAGTGATAGTAAAAATATAAAACAGTCATTTCAAATTATCGTCTTAGGCCTTAAATTGTATTGAGCTGGCCTTGACGCCCCTTCAAGAACGCCTTGGATTCACTACAAGAAAAACGGACTATTGCGGCGGGCCAAAAGCGCCACAGAAGCCCAAAAAGTGCTGATAAAGGTACATTTGACCTTTAGCAGTGGGTGTTATTGCGGCGGTTCCTCCTGCCACTGTTGCGGTGCCACTATAGATCTATTATGGCGGTAACAAAAAACAACACAATAGATCTATCATTTAGCAGCAGTTTTGGTCTATTGCGGTGGGCAGAAAATCGCCGCCACATGAGGTTAGAATTCGAGTCAATTGACCTTTTGGTGGCAGGATATGCACGCCGCTATAGGTGACAACGTTTAGCGGTGGGCAATAAGCACCGCTATAGGACTTCATGTACAACCAACCATATGCGCCTTTTAGCGGCGATTACACCCACCGCCATATGTGTGAAGCTTTAGCGACAAGCCATAAACGCTACTATAGGGCTTCAATTATAATATAATTTTAGACCTTTAGTGACACTTTTTGCCCGCCACCATAGGCTAAAAGTCTTTTTCCCCCTAAGTTTAAAACCCCAATCCCATTACAAACCTGTAATAATTTTAGTTCTACTAAAACAATACCACAAATGTAACTAATTAACAACACCACAAATGTCTTCAAACTAACATTATATTAACGTAGAAATATATTATCAAATACATAACATTGTCTATAACCATCATTAAAGTTCCAAGCTAATACCATAATCAAAGTTCCAAAGTGTTTACAAATATCGTCCAACACTTGCAAAAAATGCAGTTGTAGCAATGAAGTTCTTTATACACAAAAGAGTCCTCAAACACCAAGATAAAATCTATAAGCTTCGTTGGTGATGGGATGCAGCTGATGATTTTTGGATAGGTGGAGATTGTTGGACTGGAAGAACATCCTACATACAAATTATGATTACTCAATTAGTGTATATAAATGGAATAAATGCAAACTAAAATGGCATGACTGGCTGCTTGATTTTAGAACAATTTGAAATGGGATAAATGCTACTAGCCAACTACATGCCATACATGCTAGCTGCTATAATTAGGGTGGAATGTAACTTATTAAAATAAAATAGGGTGTTCTAAAGACAAAAAAGCAAAGAACCTAACATACAACAAACTACTACTATCATTTAATAGCATCCAAAATTGTAAACATACTATAAGTATGTCCATCACATTCCAAAGTAGGCTAAGGAGAGTAGTATCATATCTATGCTGGCCTAATTGACTAGTCAAGTGACCCAACAACCAGCTATGTTCCTAAAAAAACAATGAATTTAAACGTATACAAAAGTTATCAACGCATTTGGTAACTATAACATCATTACTAACAATATTCTTTAGGAATGGACATCTCTTTAAATATCTCATTTCATTTTAGTGTTCTTCATGTGTGAAAAAGATAGAGAGAAGCCCCTAAAATGAATTAATTGAATAAAAACAATTCAACAAGAATCATCCAATATTATACAAAACAATCAACACTCCTAATATTATCTAAAACCACCTTATATCTCCATGCAAGCCACCTACTTGCCCCAATTCAACAGCTCACCACAAACACATAGAGAGAGAGAGAGAGAGAGAGAGAGAGAGAGAGAGTACCTAAAGTCTGACACAAACAAGTTCACTTGATTTGTTCACACGAACTTGTAATGCCTCTTCTTTTTGCAATCTACCAACAGGGAAAGAATATATATAAACACAATAAAATTATATTTGTTTTGCTTTAAATGTAGATTATAAGTGGTTTAAATGTAGATAAAATGCATTAAGACACTTTATATATATATATATATATATATATATATATATATATGTATATAAGTAAAACTATTAGCAAAGAATAAAGATTATAAGAGAAATAGATTTGTGGGAAATGAACATCTGACTAAGGCAAAAAGAAATCTACAAAGTTGAAACAAAAAGACTGATGGACTAACCTTAATAGTGTCATAGTGTTTCCATCCAACCTTTGATGAAAGCTTGCCCAACAAACAATACTTATGTCCAGCATGAAGCCTCAAAACCATTAGGAATGACCATCCTTTTGATCTTATCATACGGAATAAATTTAAATATGAATAAACATCAAATCCTTTTCATTAATTAATCTAATTTAGTGCTGAATTCCTAACGATCCTACCTTAATTCCTACCTTTAACATATAAGACTCTTACTGAAGTAAGAGTCATTGTTGCATTTCTTATGCCTAAAAATTCAGGTTAACAGTATAGTTAGTTGGCAAACTAGTCATGGAACCTTAATAATCATGGCAAATGCGTAACCAGGTTTCATGCTAGAAACTTAAATAAAAGCAGAAGTTCTGATTTTTATTTTTAATTTTAATTTTTTGTATCCCAGCTTGTCTTCCCATGATGTTTTTGTGGGATGACAGCCTACATGATAGCCTCCAATAACCCCACCCCATCCTCCCTCTCTTATTACCTTCAACAAACCTTTTGCTAATAATAAATTTTTATGACTTGCTAGACGTAATAAATTAATTCATTGTTAATCACTACCCTTCTTGCATTGGAAAATTAGTTGTGTTTTACAAGAAATCTTAACTCATCCCATAAATAGAATTGTTGTGCTAATTGTATTTTAATCAATGTTACTATGATATTAGAATTTGTATGGAATTTCATTATTTACAATTATTATAATTTACGTACTTGTAAAATATAAAATTATGTTAACCATTTCAATTTTTTGGGTCATATTTATTAAATCGGAGAAACAAGTTGTCTTTACCTAGACACAACTCCAATGAGGGTTATGTTAGGAATGAGGGGTTTTTGACATGATTTTTAAATGGATCATGTTTGTGTCAGCCCATGTAATTGAATCTCTCTACCTTGACACGACTCTAACAATGCCTACCTCAACACAACATGCATATGACCCACCAACACAAATTGCCATCCCTATGTTCAATACCTTTTGTATTTATTTATTTATTTTTTTTTTTTGAGAAAGCCTATGTTCAATACCTTGTTGTACTTGTACCACACTTGTAATTATATTTACCTTACCTTTATACAATTCTAGCTAGGTAAAGGGCCTATAAGACAACTGTACTGTTATTTACAGTAATATGGTACATGTCAAAATGTCTAAAGAAAGGTGTGTTGAAGATCACAATGAACCCACTTAATAGGAAAAGAAAATGAAGAAATAAGCCCCCTGTAGTTACAGCATTACATATATGTTTGTTCTCCATCTCTAAACATTCAAGAGAAAAAATATAAATAAATTAAACAAACACCTCTTTACAATGTCATTTTACATATTATTTATTTCTTTATTCATATTTCAAGACCCAAACCCAAAGCACCCACCTGTTTTAAGGAATACCTTCATAAGATACAACTTATTAAATTCTGACTTTCTTTGTGACAGAATTGAAAGAAACCAATTTTAAACACACTTATTACCATACTCATGTCAAAAATTTAAGTAATACAGCAGCACAATTTGAATATTAAATATGGATAGCATTGTAAATGTAAAGAGTACCATGATGGGAATGTCGGGGCGTTGATTCGGAGATGATGACATTGTATTGTGAAGATGTTGAATTGTTGTGGATGACCTGGAAGACATTGAGATGAAAGATGACTTGTGATGAAAGGTCCTGTTGTTGGGTCTAATACCACTGGAGAAAACCGCAAAGTGTTGCTGATGGTTCACTTTAAGCAAGGACACCATTCTATGCAAGAGATAGGGAGGTGCATGAGGCTCGGTAGGCACAATTTATAATTTAAAAAATTTTACTAAAATGGATCCTTTAAAAAGGTAGCATATCAAATGAACTCTTGAAAAGACTGCTTGATAAAGTTAGTCCAACTCTTGCAACTCTCCAATAATATTTCTCTCATTTGTCCAAAGACAACAAGTGATAGCTATTAGTATTTCATAACAACAGTTCACGAAACATTCAATCATATTCATTGTCAATACAAAATTAAGGTAATGGGAATCCATGACCGATAGTTAATTAAAATTCACAATACTTTCAAACTAATTTAAATTCCTATGCCACGTTTAAAAATTCCTCTTTCCGAATCTCAATCAGTATTTTTATCAAACAATTTATATTCCACTAGTTTACAGTGTACAAAGGTCATTGATAAATTTTTATTAAAAGAATCTAAATGGGAAGCATCCACCCTGCTATGCGCTTTGTGATTACATCAAGGATGTCTTCCAACCATAGTACCATACATCCATAGATTCCATAACCCTTGCATTGCATTTCATGTCACACTTAAGCCGATGAGGACTTTGGTCAGACAGATGGTGTTCATCTTGTACAAATAATAATAAAACTAAAGGCAAGAACTAACATAATATCAAGTAAATTAATTCATTTATTCCAGTTTTATCAAAGATCAAAAGGAAAATGCCCAAGCAATTTTAAACACACTTATTACCATACTCACGTCAAAAATTTAAGCATATGTTCACGTTAAAATTATTCAGCAGAAAATAAATTAAAAATAATATTAATAATTCCAAGCCAAGAACAATAATGCATAAAAACAGGCACATAAGCCAATACCCATTTCAAGATTCAACTAAAATAACAAGTAAAGAATGATAAGAATGTCCACAACCAAAGAAACCGAACCAATCCTACACAGTCCCAAAAGGCTAACTAGAACGATCAAACCCACAGGTACGGTACCTGAAAATGGGCTTCGATCAGCGGCATTTGCAAAGGCACTTCCTATCGTCGGTGTGGTCAGTAGACAAACGGCTAGTCTACTCCTTCCTGAAAATGGCCTGCGCTCGATTGAGAGAGAGAGCCAAAGAGCTCTGGCGGCAGGTAAGGATGGCAGGTGAGGATGGAGAGAGAGAGAAGAAGAGTGACGGTTTAGAGAGCAGGAAACAAATTTTGGGTGAAAAAAACCTAAGTAAAAAGTCAGATTTTGGCTTTGGGGGGAAAAAGCTAAGTGAAACATGTTAAAATAAGGGAAACAAATTTTTGGGAAATTTTGGGTAGGAAAAATAAAAGAAGACAGATTTATTTTGAGGAAAAAATAAAAATAAAAGAAGACAATTTTAATTAATTGCCATTTTTGACTAGCAATTATCATTTTGTCATGCATTTTGTATTTGTACATGAATCAAACACATTTATATATCTAAGTGAGTTAATGAGAACAAAATATTAAGAATTTAATATTAATGAGTTATGAAATAAAATTTAAAAACAAAAAACAATCACGTATACTCAATAAAAATCATCACACAACTTTCTCAAAAAAATAAATAAATAAATACCACACAACAAAAATTATCACATGTTCTATTTTATTAAAAATTTTAAAAAAAATTATCATAGCTACTATTAAATTTATGTAAGAATTTTAATATGTGACTAACTACGTTTACTTTTTAAAAAAAATTATGACTAATTGGATGATTAGATTGAGAGAACATAACCATACAAGTACATAGCACATGTCCATCACGCACCATACTTAGATTTGAAATCTAACTATTGAATTTGAAGAGTGTAATGAAAGGTTAATTTTGGTAAATTATGGTCACAATCAAACGGTTGGATTTAAAGAAAGGTGTGGTCAAAATTTAGTAAAAGTCGGTCAAATCCAGTCAAACTTAATAGATGGTCCCAAGACCACTGGACTTGGTGAAATTCATATTCAAATCTTGACCAATAGGAATGAAGAGTATGATGACATACTGGTGTTGGTGAAATTTGAGACCAATTAGATAGTCAAATTGAGAAACATTACCATACAAGTACACAGCACATGTCCATCACGCACCATACTTAGATTTGAAATCTAACCGTTAGATTTGAAAAGTATAATGAAAGGTTAATTCTAGTAAATTATGGTCATAATCAAACGATTGGATTTAGAGAAATGCATGGTCAAAGTTGGTCAAACCTGATCAAACTTAATAGATGGTCCCAATACCACTGGACTTGGTGAAATTCATATTCAAATCTTGATCATTAAGATTGAAGAGTATGGTGACATATTGATGTTGGTGAAATTTGAAACCAATTGGATGGTCAAATTGAAAGAATATATATAGCCATAAAGGTACACAACACATGTCTATTACATGCCGTACTTAGATTTGAAATCTAGCCATTGGATTTGAAAAGTGTAATGAAATGTTTATTCTGATAAATTATGGTTAGAATTAAACAGTTAGATTTAGAGAAAGGCGCAGTCAAAGTTTAATCAAAGTTGGTTAAATCTTATCAAACTTAATAGATGGTCCCGATACCATTGGACTTGGTGAAATTCATATTCAAATCTTGATCATTAGGATTAAAGAGTATGACGACATATTGGTGTTGGTAAAATTTGAGACAAATTGGATAGTCAGATTGAGAGAATATATATAGCCATATAGGTACACAACACATGTCCATCACATACCATTCTTGGATTTGAAATCTAACCGTTGAATTTGAAGAGTGTAATGAATGGTTCATTCTGGTAAATTATGATTACAATTAAATGGTTGGATTTAGAGAAATGTGCAGTCAAAGTTTAGTCAAAGTTGGTCAAACACAATCAAACTTAATAGATGGTCCCAATACTACTGGACTTGGTGAAATTCATATTCAAATCTTGATCATTAGGATTGAAGAGTATGGTGACATATTGGTGTTGGTAAAATTTGAAACCAATTGGATGGTTAGATTGAGATAACATAGTCATATAAGTAAACAACACATGTCCATCATGCGTTATTCTTAGATTTTAAATCTAGCCGTTAGATTTGAAGAGTGTAATGAAAGGTTAATTCTGGTAAATTATAGTCACAATTAAACGGTTGGATTTAGAGAACAGTGCGGTCAAAGTTTAGTCACAGTTGGTCAAACCTAGTCAAACTTAATAGATGGTCTCAAGACCACTAGACTTGGTGAAAATCATATTCAAATCTTGATCATTAGGATTGAAAAGTGTGGTGACATACTAGTGTTGGTGAAATTTAAGACCAAATGAATGGTCAGATTGAGAAAACATAACCATACAAGTACACAACACATGTCTATCATGCACCGGACTTAGGTTTGAAATCTAACCATTGGATCTGAAGAGTGTAATGAAAAGTTAATTTTGATAAATTATGGTCACAATCAAACAATTGGATTTAGAAAAAGGCACGGTCAAAATTTAGTTTAAGTTGATCAAACCCGATCAAACTTAATAGATAGTCCCGATGCCACTAGACTTGATGAAATTAATATTCAAATATTAATCATAGGGGGCTTCAATCGACTAGTGGCAGTGGTGAGTGCTAATAGAGAAAGGCCCAATCTAGGGTTTGAGAGTGAGAATGCATGGTGGTGGGAAGATCGATCTTTGGGTGTTGAGATCAACGATGTGAGATTTTAATTTGAGAGAGAGAGAGAGAGAGAGAGAGTGTGTGTGTGTGTGTGTGTTTTTTAGAGGGATACAATTGGATGAGAAATGAAAAGGTTAGGATCTAAATTGCTAGATTTACACATGGGAGGGGGGGGGGGTGGAGAGGAGGGAAAAAATTGGACTAATTATGGGCAATTCAAAGGTTTATTACGGCGGTCACAAAACTGCCACTATAGACCGAAACAAACACCGGTAAATCTTAGCTATAGCAGTGAGTTTATGGGGCACCACTATAGCTAGGTATAACGCCGCTAAAACATACATATTGCAGCGCTCCATCAACCCAACGTTGTAGTACGTTGCAAAAGATCAGATTTATAGTGGTGGTTTGCAAAAATGCCACAATAGGTGACATATAGTGGTGTTTTTCGCACCCACCGCAAAAAGTCCACCATAATAGATCAGTCTTCTTGTAGTGATTTATACTTAGGTAGTTAGATTATTCTATGTAGCTCGTTCATTGTTTGCACACCATGTAATATGGTTGAAGTAGAAACATATGATTTCTTGTATTTTGCAAATTAAACTAGAGTGAGAAAACATGGGCTTTTGGATATACTAGAAGAATGCTAAATTGCTAAGGAACTCCCTTGAACAATGAGTGTGGTTATTATATATAAAAACATAGAGTGATGATAGTTACATACTATGTGTATGGGATATGTGTAGCATGGTTTAAAAAACTGGACTGAACCGGCTAATTTGACCTGGAATCGGGCCTTAATCCAGTCCGGTTATTATTTAAAATTGGAAATGAAAGAAAAACCGAGCAAACAGGACAAACTACTGGTTCAACCGGCATGACCAAAAACTGGTGTGGTTAAATCGGTTTTTGCAATTCTTCATAAATACTTCAACTATTGGTTTTTTTAACCCAATAAATAAATAAATAAAAAGAGAGAGATCTTGTTTCAGATTTAAGAAGAAGAGAGATTTGGTTTTAAAATTTCTCTCTCAAGTATGAAGTGGTGAAGCCTAAGACACCCACAGTGACCTAAAAACATCAGATTTACTTTACTTACCTTTTGCTCAAAAGAAAAAAAGAAATCAGATTGACTACATTTTTGTTGAGGAAGAACCAAAGAAACCCAAAGATAAGTAGATTTATAATGATCTGTCTACTTCAGTTGAGGCTTTTTTTGCTGCCCTTGCCTCTTGCACATGCACATATTCACGAGAGAGAGAGAGAGAGAGAGAGAGAGGGAGAGAGAGATGAAAAGCAAAAAGTGAGATGGTAAAATTATATGCACATAACTATTGTTGAACCAAACGTATGGATTTCAAAATGTGTGGTAGTTGGGATATTAACGTGTAAATGTGTGGAGGGAAAAAAAAATAAAAATCAAGTGGGCAATGATATTGGTACCCATTGGTGCACTTACTTTTGGTTATTTGAAAGTAGGGGTGTCAATGTTCGACCTAACCCGCGAACACAACACGAATCCGACACGGATTTTTTCGGGTTAGGGTTGGGCCTTAATGGGTTTGGGTCATAAATGGGTCAACCCGAAAGTGACACAATAAGAAACGGGTAATAAACGAGTCAACCCGTATAACCCGCAATAGACACGTTTGGCACGCCAATTTATTTGTGTCAACTCGAAATGACCCACTTAACATAACCCGTTTAACTCGTATAACAAATAAATATTTATTTTATTTTAGATTTGTCAAATACCTTTTATATCCAACATATATTTTAAATTTAAAAAGAAAAGTGAGTAATCACAAAAATTTACAAGGGATATAATTGGAAATTGAAACTTTACACACCCTAGAACTACTAATACTTTTTGTTTTTTTGGCATAGAACTTACACAAATGAAATTGGATGAGCTTGTGAAAGATGTTATGAATTTGGACATCAACAAAGAAAATATGGATGATAATCGTGGTCATAGTCAGGATTAGTCTACTGTTTGCTCAAATTCTTTCAATATTGATACTTAGCATTTGGCGAGTTTCAAGAATATTATATTTTTGTTGAACTATGTTATTTTATTTTTGTTAAGCTTTGTTATTTTGAATTTGGGTTGAACTGTATACACTTCTTTTGGAGTGTAAAGAACTTATTTCTAGATGAATGTTATATTTTTGTTAGACTATATTATTTTGAATGTGGGTTGAAAACTTGAAGTGTATGCACTGTTTTTTAGGATGAAAAAAAATTATTTCTAGATGGATGTTATATTTAATATTATGCAGGTTGAAATGGATTGTGTTACATTTGTGTCAACCCAACACGACTCGTTTATTAAGCGTGTCAAATGGGTTGGGTCAGGTCAACCCGCCTTATTAACAGGTCGGGTTATGGTTGAAGGATCATGACACGATTATTAAATGGGTCGGGTTAGGGTTGAGCCATTTAGTCGAATACCCCTACCTCGACACGTCACGAACTCGACACGCTAACCCGAATTGACACTCCTATTTGAAAGGTTAAAAAATAACTAAAATATTTTATAGTCGACTTGTGGGTTATGGGTGCTTATATATGTTTTTTTTGTTTTTGTTTTAGTTGAATTGTGTTGAGCGGTGTCTAAAAGTTTGTAAGCTAAAGTTTAATGTTTTACTATTATTTAATTTTTTAGTTAAAATGACCAATTATAAAATGATTTATTTATTTAATTTTATAATTATTAATTAAATTATTTATGACGTCAACAGTTCGACCATTGGTTGAACTCCAGTTCAACTAGAAAACCGGTAACCAGTCCATTTTTCGGTTCTTTCACCAACTAATTTTTAAAACCAAAATGGACATGTGCAATTGTTTTGAGCTAGAGTGTGTTTGGTTTCCGAGGTCAAGGATGTCGTGGTTTAATGGTGTTGGACGGTTCTCATGGTCAGAACTTGAATTTGAATCATTGATTTGAATTGATCTCAAATATATGCGTATACATAACATAAGTCACCCAGACCCGAGGTAAATCTTGAATGCATGAAACACCACTCTTTAAGAATATGGGGAGTCCACATTTATGGGGCTTATATTTATAAATGTAAGAACTAAGAAGGGTATCGTATCACTTGATGGATAAGAATCATAAGATACTCCATTTGGAGATTTATGGGTCATATGAACTATTTAGCTGTTTAATGGCGAGTGGGTATTTTAAGCTGTTTTTTTTTTTTTTGGTTTGTCATGCAAGATTCAGAACAGTCCTACTACAGTACGAGGAAGAAAGGCAATGAAACAAATCTAAAGAAGGGAAGAGATTGCAAGGTACAATAATTCACTGAATGTTTAAAATCCCAAACCAAAAATCAATTTATTTCTCATTTATCACAAAATACAACTCTTACATCTTTACCAAACTATGAGGAAAAATGTTTCGAAAACTGAAAACAAGACTAAAAGTACCTGAAGATAACTTAATCCACTAAAAGGTATAGTCGTCTCACTAGTGAGCCATGCTAAAAAGGCAGCAAAATTCAAGAGCTCTTCAATGTGTTTCCAATATCAATGACAAATCGGTATCTGACATCTGCTTTCACAAGTCGTTCCATGGCAGTGTTCACATAATCAATTGGAATCACCTCAATGTCAGCAGTAATATTGTGTTTGGCTGCAAAATCAATCATCTCTTGCGTCTCTTTCAGGCCTCCAATGCAGCTACCACCAACCATCTTCCGTCCTGTCATTCCAGAATATTTATTAGTACACAATCAGCAACCATAAGAGGCTTCCACCAAAGGGCAAAGAGCAATGAAGTAAGAAAAGATAGCAAGCACCTAATTGCCGATCAGCAAGCGCTCAAACAAGCAATTAGGCTTGTACAATGCAAGGGTATAGAACACATAAATTCTTATATGATTACAAGTCAATATCAGATCCTCCTTTCTCCACCAAAGTAACAATTCTTAAATGTTATATGCTTACCCAAGAGTAAAGCAGAGGTAGGTAGCTCAAGTGGTTTCTCGGGTGCACCAACCATAATGAGCTTGCCATGTGACTTCAATAGACCAATTAGAGGTGGGAGAGGGTGCACAGCAGAGACCGTATCAATGATACCATCCAATGTGCCCAGAGCAGCCTATATAGTTGATAAAGTTAGAAACGTAGATAAAATACACTTACGTTTAACTCACATCTACTTGTCAATGCAACATGTTTAGAACAAAATACCTGTATCTGACCTTGGTCTGTGCTAACCAAAAAAGAGTCTGCACCAAGATGTTCTAAAGCTTCCGTTTTCTTGTTAGGCGATGTACTAATCACTGTGATCTTAGCCCCCATAGCTTTAGCAAACTTCACTGCAACATGGCCTAGACCACCAAGGCCAACCACACCCACATGCAAACCAGGTTTGTCAAGCCCATAAAATTTCAAGGGGCTGTACACTGTGATCCCAGCACAGAGAAGAGGGGCACCAGCATCAAGTGGAAGATTGTCTGGAATACGGATCACAAAGTGCTCATCCGCAACCATGATGTCAGAGTAGCCTCCATATGTGGTAGTTCCATCATGGTACACGGCACCATAAGTAAGAATCGATTTGGGGCAGTAATTCTCAAGGTTGTTGGAACAGTCATTGCAAGAGCGACATGCTCCAACAAGGCAGCCCACGCCAACCTTGTCTCCAACTGTGAATCTATGTACCTTGCTCCCCACCTCTGTCACCACGCCCACAATCTCATGCCTGCATTATCCAATTCAGTTGACATGAAATCCATTCACACATTTTATTGATAATGTGTTTACATGTAAAAAAAGATAAATAGCATGTAAGTTCAGGCATTTTTAGGAGTGTTGAATTGAAATGGCTATTTCATTTATTTGAATTGTGAAAAAGATCTCGCAATGTTCGTGTTCATTCATCCAAAATTGGTTAGGAAAAAAGGTTCAGGACATATTCTTCTTCCATAATTTTTTGCATTTAAAACTTCTCCTACTATAATTCTTCAGTTCTATCAAATTTTTATGACTCAGTTTGATCCCTCGCAGGCAACTATATAAGCCAAACATTCTGCAACTCATTTGCATGTAAGCCAATTATTTGACTATACTTGAATCTGTAGCATAGTCAAATAATTGTAACAGCACTCATAAATATGAGCTGTCATTTTATATAGTAGAATATCTAGTACTACTTTCAAACAATCTTTATTTAGTAAAGATTATAAATAGTACAAAATAAGACATCCAGCCATTTAACATTTTTTGTCAACTTTTTTTTTGTAAAGATTATTTTCATTATGCGGTGATAGAGACCACAGGGGAAAAGCTATGATTAAAACGTTTACTGAATTTGTGGAAACAGACGATAATATTAGCAACATCATTAAAATCATGATTTATGCTTCAGGAAAACATCAGGTCAAAGGATTGAGCTTTTGGTATTCTAAACTGTTTCAGGAAAACAAAAATTGTTCTGTGCATCAGAAAACTGATATGTTTTGTGGAATTTCTTTTGGCAACTCAATCCTGATATAATAATTAAGCAATAAAACATTAAGTCTAGTCAGTCAAAATCACACCCTTCTCCAAAACAAAAAAAAAAGTGCTCAACCTAGTACCATATGGATAATATGTAAAAATATGATGATTTCTAAGAAACATACCCAGGCACAAGCGGGTAGGTGGACACGCCCCATTCGTTCTTAACCATGTGAAGGTCCGAGTGGCATATTCCACAATAAAGAATTTTGAACGTTACATCTTTCTCTCCTGTTGCTCTGCAGACATACCATTTTAGCACAGTCCAAGTAGTTAGAAAAAAAAAAAAAAAATATATATATATATATATATATATATATATACATACACACACACACTTTATTCTATCAATATAGGCTGTATAGCTCATTATTTTGATCCTTACTTTAGGGAAAACTTTATAAAACAAAAAAGCAAAAATTCTCTCACAGAGTTCAATATAACACTACTGTTTTTTTCAGAAAAATAATGTCATTTTTGTGTGTATTAGTGCGCCAAATGTCTTGCGGTTAAGATAGCGTTTTTTAGAGTGAGATTGGGAATTTTGATTGTCACACTAATGGAAGTATGTGATTTAATTTATTCTTGCATAAAATAAGTGGTTTATATTGGCACATTTGATAGCCTTATAGCTCAATTGATTGACACTTATTGATGCTTTCAATTGTGACATTCAGGTTCAAATCCTCTCCCTCTCAACTATCAATGTATAAAAACAAAAACAAAAACAAAATTGGCAACCCAATCCTGGGTGTTATTGTGTGATCAGATTGTAGTATTTGCATCATGATCAACCACAGGAACTTAATGATCGAAAATAAATAAATAAATTAGTTGTACCAACCACAATGTTACACCAAGCATGTTGTGAATTTAAGTGTATAGCTGGATGTAATATAATGATACAATCTGATATCTTAGTCAAGATACAAATCTCTGCTACACTTGTTATAACAAATTAACATACATTCGTGGTTTTAGATTTTTCCCAAATGAGTATAACACTTTTTTTTCTCTTCTTTCTTTTTGGCTTATCCAAATGAGTATAACACATAGCATGTACTTGTGTTGAACTGTTGATAGTCACATATAAACATTTCCCTTTTCAATTCCTTACATTTTTCAAGAACTAAAATATAAATGAAACAGACAAGATGGGATGTTTGAGAGAGAGAGAGATGACCTTCTAGAGAATTTGAAGGGAGAGAGTATCCCAGAAGAATCCCTGGCTGCCCAGCCAAAGGCCTTCCTGGGGTGTTCAACCTCTGGTGACTTCGCCATTCAAGTTTTCTCTAACCTTGTCACACGTACAGTACAAATTAAGCAACAACTGAAACAAGAACAAATAGTAATATGATTTTATAAGCACAACGAACATGGGCCATTGGGGTATATAGAGAGAGAGATATTATGATTGAATGGCTGGCACTGTCTGGTCCACTAATGAGTGCTCAAAACTCGTAACTCAAAACACATAACTAAAAAACATAAACTCATTTCTCAAAACTCTATCTCACTCAAAACCCAAAACTGAAAATTTTTGTTTGGCTCCAATATCTCAAAACCGTGCCCCACATCTCAGTATTCAATTTTTTCACTTTTTGAGGTTGGTTTTCTCTCGGGCGTGTCCTCTTCTCTCTCCTTTCACCCAAAACACTATTTTGTCTTCCTATCTCCACACACACACACACACAGACACAGACACACCGAATGTAAGAGAAAGGTTTGTGGTTTTTTCTTTTCCTTTTCCTTCTCTATACTTCGGCCTCCATATCCTGAAGACCCCACTCGCCTGCAAACAGCCAACTGATGAGTTCCTTTTCTTTCTCTGTTTTATGGGCTATGGTGGACGAGGTTTGCAACCTCAATTAGACAGAACCTCAAGTTTTATAGAATTACAAAACAAAGTTACAAAATAAAAGTGATGACTCAATCTGATCCAAGAGAAAGAATAAACCCAGTTGTACACTTTGTTATTAGAAAGAAAGCAGCCACTCTTGTCAAGAAGAAATGACCATAGATATTGAATTTATAATAAATCACACACAGAGTCCCTTCAAGTGATTATAAAGGAGTGCTTCAAAATATGAAATTTCTGATAAACCATCAATATAAAGAAAAGAAGGGAGACAGAAGCAACGAAATATTTATTAAAGACTCAGCACACACAATGGCAAACAAAGTCACAAAAAGATGGGATTTTTAGCATAAACCAGTGCTGACCCATACAATAACCCATAACATATACCCGAATCAAAGTTTCTCAGTCCACATTGTTAGTGATCGTGGTGGTTCTAATTCAGAGAAGTTAAAGCAGATTGCTAATAATTGATTTACACACAGTCATGGTTGAGTTGAACACAGTAGCGCGAGGTTGAAGATGACTACAAAGAACAGAACGATGCCGTCTTGATGTGTGAAACAGATCCTATCTTCTTTTCAAGCACGGTTTAACACTAAGACTGTACTACACGATCCTTTAAAGAAAATCTTCACACATTTCATCACAGACAAAGTCGATTATTTTACAAAACCCATCAGACACAAATTTCATTATTTTACAAAACCCATCAATGTTTAGAGAAATTGAAAAGAAAAAAAACAATGAAACACAAACAAAATCAAAACAGAGCACCTGAACAAAAACTTTGAAATACAAACATTGAAATTTAGAGGAACACAAAACAGAGCAAGGTGGGTTTACGGAGGGAGAGAGAGAGAAAACGTGGTCACCTGGGCAGAGGTCGGAGCTGATGAACTGACTGAGGGTGTCGGTGGTGCTAGGTCTTTGCTTGGATGGGTTCTTCTCTCAACCGTGCCTCACGCGTGAGATTATGAGATGAGCAACACCACTGGAGTTTGATATAAAGGCTGGGTCTCAGAAAAAGTCAAGGAAGTGATCTTATGTTGGTTCAGAGAGGTGGGTGAGAAGAGTAGATGAGGGAAAAGGTGGTGTAAAACTCTAGCTTAAGCCAGAGAGAAGCCAAAAAAATAAGAGTTCCAACGGTCTGAAATTTGATGTGACTATACACTGTACCGGGTTCCACATAGTTGAAAGTAATAACCAAAATGCCATCAAACTCTGTTTTTGAAAACTGACCAGGAAACCTGTTCTCAATTTTCATTCTTATATCTCAAGTTTTTGAGAAACAAGTTTTGGAAACAATGACCGAAAGCAACGCCAAACAAAATGCAACTCAGTGGGCCCATGAAATTTGAGTGATAGTAATTAGGATTTAAGGAGTCATCAGATTTTTAGACGGACTTACAGTTACAGACAACGCTAATAATAGTTGGGTGGGGAAACTTTTCATGATTGCAGCTTCTCACTCACTCTTTTATTTCTTACAACGGGTCGAAAATGGAATGACCCGGAAAAGCCATTTTGGCCATTTTATGTTTGTTCCCCAAGGCATCCTAAACGTTGAATGTTGGGTTTGCCTCCTAAATCAGTTAAATGCATTGAACGAGCTGTGGCCACCGACAACAGACATGTGTGGCATGAAATGTTGGATTGTTTGATGGTGAATATTTTGTCTGTCGTTAAAGATTTAGAACGTGTTTAACTACGTACGGTCTATTTAAGTTTATAATGGTGATTGTACGTTTTCTGAAATCACATTTGAAAGAGGTTTTGATTTAAAGCCATTATTTCTTCCTGATCGAGCTGCAACTAGCCAGGGCCTCCACCGTGCATGACAACAAAGGCCAATTATTGCATTCCTTTCACTATTGTCCCAACTCCCAATCCGAAGCATCTAGCTAAAATTATTGTTCCTTTCGATTTATTTATTTATTTATTTTTTAGGAACTTGTCCCTTTTGATTTTGCAAGGGATAATTAAGCTGGTCCCCTCCACTTGCTCCTCTTGTTGCATTTTTCAATCATCAAAATGATCGTCTTCCAATCTTAATGGCCTGTTTGAAAGTTTAGAGTTAGAGAAGAGTAAAGGAACGTAGAGGAGATGAGAGCAATGAAGAGGAGAGTAGATGAGAATAGTTATTCTTCATATTCTTTGAATGTTTTTAAAATTAGTAAGGGAGAAGAGGGTAGTTAGCCTTTCTTCTTATTTGGATGTTTCAAAAATTATGATGAAAATGAGAGGAAACGATTTAAATGGGCAAATTTACTCTTATTTGAAAATGGACTTACAACATTAGTCTATGATTAATTTGTTAGATTAAATAATTATTTAATTAACATTCTCATTCCATGAAATACCACTAATAAAAATATAAAACTACTGTTAACTATTATAAAATAATTTTTATTACCTCAAAAAAATTATAATAAAAATAAATTTTTTTTTTTTTTTAATTTATGGAAAATTTTCAAGAAGCTTCACATAGGAAGCAACCACAACGGCCGCCGTCTTATGCCCCCGATCAACGGTCGGTTTCTGTGCAGAGTTCTGGCATCGAACCTCCGCCAAGTCCTTCAGCTTTGTCATCGGCGACTCATCTTTGTCCTCGTCCACTGAAAGCCCTAGCTCTGCTCTAGATCCAGAGACCAGCTTCATCAATTGTTAATTGCTAAGCAAACAATGAGTTAGTGAGCGAGTGAAGGAGTGAGGGAGTGAGTGAGTGACTCGCCAGGGAGCTCGAGATCGACGAAAGAGGACATCATCTCGGGGCAAGAATTGGGGCGAGAGTAGCAAGCGACACCATCGCTCTCATCGCCATGCCTTGCGCCTTCTTTTCTTTTTGGTATTTTTCTCGAGAAACAAACGGAGCGACGTACAGAGGAATGTGGTGTAAATGTTGTTAGATCGGGGGGGTTGTTTAGCTTTAGTGTCAATGAAATAGCGAGATTCATTTTTTTTTTCCATTCACCTTAAATTTTCTTAGGAAACAAACAAAGATTATTTATATAATCGGTTTGTAATTTTGTTAATTTAGAAAGGGTAAATTAGGGAATTCATTTGATCAATAATTTATTTACTCTACTCTCCCGCCAAATCTCTCCAATTTTGGGGAATTAAAAATGATGAGTTAGAGGTAGTTGAAACCCCTCCAAACCCCTCCCTCTCTTTTCTTAAAAAAACTTTCAAATAAAGTAATTGAATTACTCTCCCTCCCTTTACTCTACTCTCCCTCCTTTTTTAAACTTCCAAACATGCCATAAGGGAATGACTTAATAATTTTTAAGGTCTCATGATATTTATGAAGTCTTAAGTCCGAAGCTTCTAGGGATCTCTCTCATAGAATTCCTCCTTGTTATGAACCGGTGTGTATGAACAGGAAGGACTATATACACTCAAGAAAATAGTCAACTCCTCAAAGAAATCTGGACACCTGCATTTGTCCAAAAAAAATCCTCTTCCGATCCATTAAACGTTTGCCCTTAATATTAAGTAAATCAACTTTTTTCTCTAGTATTAAGTATTTTAACTTATCAAGCAACTACAGCTTTCATAACATCAAAGAAAACTAATGTCTTTATAGGTGAGGTACAGATGCCTCACCATGCCTCATCAAAGAAAACAACTTTTTGTTCAATAATTGATGTTTTTTTTTTCGCTGTGACATATGTCACATTTTGGTTAGGGGCTTGACCTAAGTTTTTTGGGTAATTAAGTCCAATGGGTTGTTTGTTGACGGTTACTATTGTGTTTCGCTTCTCAAAAAAAAAAAAAAAACTATTGTGTTTCCCATAAACAATAAAGTAGGAAAAAATTATTTATAAGAAAAAGTTTTTTTTTTTTTTTTTTTTTTTTTTAAAGTCAATGTTATATAGATTTTCTTATTAATTTATTTTGGCTATTTAAAAAAAAAATGTTATTTAGGTTCTTAAACATATAAATAGAGGTGAAGATATATGCTAGTGTATTATCATGATGACCAAACAAATACAATTAGTAAGATTTAGGAAATGTGTTAGGTAATGCATAGATAAGCATTTCCAATAATAAATCAAAGTCAATATTATGTAGTAAAAATAGACATCAAGAAATAAATAAAAAATGAATAATAAAGGGAGATAAAATTGTTTTACTTGTGTGTGCCGGTGAGGATAAGGAATAACTCATCTTTCTTTCTTTGTAAAAACAAATGCAAAAGATAGAGACGAGATGTCAAGCTCAAGGATTCATACCAACAGATGTGTTTGACACAAGGGAGTCAATTTCATACCGTAAGTTATTTCGGTTTGGCTAGATGAACGAAATATTTTGGTACCAGTTAATACCAGTGTACTGTTTCAAGTTTATTGCTGTGGTGAGCCTTTTTGTAATGTTGGGTTGGACTGCCTCCTGCTGTACTAAGGCCCAAGTGTTCTGAATAAGGGAGTTGAGACTGGTCCAACTGCAACTCACTTTGGTTCAGCTTGTGCACAAACTATGCTTCGTTTGCCAAGAGTTTCGTTCACATGCCCATGGCAAGCGGAGCTACTTTGGATGAGTTATGGCAAGCAAACATGATAATAATAATAAAATAAAGTACTTTTGCCATTAGACAAAGTGAATAAATGATCCCCAATTAAAATGATAATCACAATGATAAGAAACACCTTGTAAAGAAAATGGTGGAAATAAATAGGTAAGACATGGGTTATCAAAAGAAAGAAAAAAGATCAATCCATCATGCCAAGTTATGTTACTGGACCAAGACCAAGGAGGGAATCATTTTCCTTAATGTGAATAATCTCCCTGGAAAATCCTACTGTAGAAATTAATCACTTTATGGGAAGCGGACTTGAATGACTTGTGCTCAAAAGAATCCCTTGCCTTTGATAGAGAGTAGGGCTTTTAGAGGGAGAGAAGGGATCAACCTATTGGTGCATGCTTGCCATTCTATCTCTCTGTTTTCTTTCATTATTTCTAATTTTTCTTTTCTTTTTCTTTTTCTCTTCTTTTCTTAGTGCTTGCTTCTATGTTGTGATTCTTTCCTAGAGGTTACTATTATTGTGATTGTGCCCCCCTTTCTACTGTGCACGGCAAGGGTCCTTTATATAGTGCCCGTCGTGACTGGCTTTTACTATTTTAGCCTTTAACTACCTTTGTCTGGTTTGGGTATCCTTGCTGACCACCACTAGTTTGTCAGTCGCTCAGCTAGCACCACTTACCTGTACTGGCTATGCCACTCCTCATCACTGGACAAAGAAGACTATTTTGTTCGTTTGTTTGCCATGACACTTTTATCTACTACGGTGTGGGTGCTCTCTCTTTCCCTATCCCTCATGGCAGGCACCTAGTGGTTCCAACTCATCCTTACTTTTTTTGGGCAGTATGTCATCCTAGCAGGACATTTCCCCCAAAAGAGCCCGAACAGGAACCCCAGAATAGGTTTTCTCCTCTCCCCACCGCCAGACCATACCCTCTTACCTCTGATCTATGACCTACCACCCCCTGTATTGACTTGGTACAGGCTGGTGATGTCTAAGCCTTGCACGTGCTCTATTTCTATGTATGTCCAAAACTTGCTCATTGCTCATGCATTTGTCGTGGTCTGGAGGCTTGTCTGCTCATTCTGCCACCCATCTTTAACTTCTTATGGCGTGAGTTATTTTCTAATTCCTTATTCTTTATGGCTTACTCCTTTTAAGGGCTGGGGTTTGCTTGATTGTGGGCTCTTCTTCCTTCAGCCTACTCTCTTACCCCTTCCGGTCTTGCCCCAATTTCTTACCGTGCCACTTTGCCATTCTTGCTGTGATGTTCTTTGACCTCAACCTACTGGGTCTCTCTGGGCCTACTGCTTATTCTTCTCTCAATGACTCAATATGGTCATCTGGGCTTTGTATTACATTGCTTGTGGGTTCTTTTGTCCCTTTATTTCCTTTTGGGCATCCTTGGCCCACTAGCTTTCCTTGGCCCTTTTTTCTAACTCTCGTTCCCATGGGCTTTTACTAATTCTTTTGGGCTTCCCTGACCCAATTACCTTATCCTTCATCCTTGTGGCTCATAGGCTTGCTATCAACCCTTTACTTTCTTTGCTTATATTACTTCAGGCCTACTGTGACCAATTCTCACTTTTCTACATCAAATACTGCCCATGAGTTTGCTACTTCTCTCTTTCTGAGCTCTTTTAGGCCCATTTCCTTCCTCAAGGCCCATTTGTTTATTTTATGGGCCTATGATCCATTATTCTTGCCACTTGAGTTTAATGGTTTTTCTATCCACTTACTAACTCTTTTCTGCCCATGTTGCTAGGCTTCTTCCTTCTACTGAGCTTCCTAAAATGAGCATGAACAATCGCTATTTATATATTTCTATACATAATTATATATTTTTATTATTTATGTAAGTAAGAAGTTATTAATTTTTATGTTTATCAACATAAAATTTAAAATCCACATATTTTATAAGCCTACATATTAGTTTAAGTATATTTACGAATATATTAGATTAAATAAAATATTTTTTAATTTTATATATATATATATATATATATATATATATATATATATATATATATATATATATATATATATTTGTACTGGCCAAAACGCCAAATACTAGTTGGTATAAGTCAGTACAGCTGAAATAGGCCAGTACAACTCAGTATTTTTTTCGGTACATTTTGGAGGAGTATCGGTACCGATTTAATGGCTTGTTTGGTATATCTCCCCGGTATGGCCGATGAGAATTAGGCAGTCTCTTGCCATATAGTCACTTCTTCTGTTCACAGTACTATTCTGCAACACTTGTTGTATGAGCATTGTGCTAGGCACCTGGTGAAGTGTAGGCCCGTCCGTTTTGCTAAGGAGAAATATTAGTCATGCCCGAGAGTCATTACCAATTTTTGTGGTAGATTTGAGTTTGACTTTCTATTGTTGAGTTTTTTGATAAAGGAGTTGGAGTTTCATGGAGAGCATATAGGAACTTAAGTACAGGTTACACATGCGCTGATTCTGTCATGGGTCCATTTGTTGATACTGCCGGGACCATCACCTTATTAACCGGTTTCAAGGAGAGGGGGATTACTTACTTGGCAGCCACCAACGTTGAGTGGTTGCCTTATCTGGCCGACGAGGGCATTAGGTTTATGCACTATCCTACAAACAGGGTGAGAAGACAATTTAGGCTAGATCAAGATATTTCTAATGATCTTTCTTCCCTCATAGAGTCTTCTACTTCCGTTCGACCATTCCTGCGGCATGCTACCTTTAAGTCCTGGAGCAAGCGTTTTACTGCGGTTACTATTCTAGGCTCACAGAGAGAAAGCATTTGTACCCCTACTATGCACGGATACTGGCAGGCTGTGATGATTTCATTTGAGTAGGAATTGATGGGTAGCCGTGGTTTTACTCTTATTCCTCCTTACGGGCTTAGTGCGGTCATTTCAGCCAACCCTCGGTTGCTTTTGCCATCCAAATCTGTTAGGACATATGTGTTTTACATGTTAGGAACATATGTCGTTATTTTATGTAATTGGCTAATCCTTTGACAAAACTCACTTTACTTGTATTTAGGTAGATCTAAGATATGTTTAATGCTTTAAGAAACAAGGTTTCAAGTTCAAGTGTTAAAGCCATGCAAGTTTGTCCAAGAATTAAGTGTGAAAAGTGCTGTTCGTTAAAGCTTGACAGTTAGCATCTATCGAGACTTAGAGCTATCTGAATCCCATGGTTTGACAGCAGCTCGACAAATAAGTATTTGTCGAGGTTTATGAAACTCAATATTTCAGGACTATTTTTCATCCAATCCATGATTATATGTTTAGACTTTCTTTTCTCACAACCCTAAACATATATAATGATTATTTTTAAGGGCCGTAAAAGGTGACACAAGTTGTACAAGTGTTGAGCAAAGTTTTGTTCAAGTAAATTGTGACCGGAGATAAAATTTTCCCTAGTTCATCTTTCTTGTGAAGAAGCTGTTGTGTTTGTACACCGTATGGTTTTATGACCAAGGAGCTTTTTGATCTTCATCGTGTGATGAATTGAAGAACTTTTCAGCCAACAACCTTATTTAGTTGGTGATTGAAGTTGTGTATTGGGATCCGTGCAATTGGTTAGTCAATTACTGAGAACCATGCATTGAAAAAGAGAGATTGTCATTATAGAACAAGTCCAATTGGGTATTAAGGTAAGGGTTCAACTGTAGGTTGGTATAAGGTATTGTGATTCCTTTACTTGTAACTGCTTGTTTTGATAATTGTGGATTCTCGGGAGTGGTGACCTTAAAATTGCCTAGTGGGATTTTTGCCGTGTAGGTTTTCCCCATTCGTAAACAAATCACTGTATCAATTTATTTTCCATTGCATACTTTAGATAATTAGTGATTTATTTGTACTACCACACGTTTTGCATGTTAATTTGATTAATTAATAAACTTGGCTAATTAATCAATTAATATATCATAAGGGATCAATACATTCTTGGCTTATCAAGTGGTATCAAATCAGACACACTTTGATTAGGGTTAATCTTTGCTGTGTGATCCATTGACCCCTGTTTGTCATGGATAGAGGACAGCCTTTTATTATACCTCCTTTATTTGATGACACTAACTATGCATATAAGAAAGTACGCATGAAAGCCTTTTTGCAGTCTTTAGATAAGAAAGTGTGGCAAGCTGTGGAGGTAGGCTGGACAAAGCCTATGAAAGTGTCGGCCGATTAGGATAATGCTAAGATCAAGGAGGAAAACTTCAACAGAAGGGATTGAATGCTTTGCTCAGTGCAGTCACTAATGAGGAGTTCAAGAAGATATCCTCCATTGAAATTGTGAAGGAAGCATGAACCATCCTTCAGACAACCTATAAAGGAACCAAGGCTATCAAGGATTCAAAACTTCAAAGGCTCACTATAAACTTTGAAGAGATCAAGATGGAGGAGGAGGAGTCATTTGATGAGTTCTATGCTAAGCTCAAGGACATAGTGAACTCAGCTTTTAATCTTGGGGAAACCATTCCTGAACCCAAGAATGTGAGAAAGGAGCTCAGGTCTCTACCCGAGAGGTTCCATGCTAAGATCACCGCCATTGAGGAATCAAAGGATATTGACAAAATTCCTTTGACTGAGTTGGTTGGAAATCTGCATACCTATGAGTTAGGTTTGTTTAGAATTGGGAAATCGAGTAAAAGCAAGAGCATGGCACTAAAGGCCAAGAGCAGTGAGGTGGATGAGTCTTTAAACGATGAAGATTCTAAGATGAAGTCCTCCATCACTAGGTAATTCAAGAAGTTCATGAAGAATGCAAATGGGAAGGACTTCGACAAGGATCGTAGGCAATCTAGCTCCTCATAGCTTAAGAGCCAAGACAAAGGGTAAGAAGGATGCTAGGGATGGCAGTCAGTACATTGTTCTCTCAGGACCAAAATGCTTCGGGTGTCAAGGCTTTGGACATATAAAACAAGAGTGCCCTACATATCTCAAGACCATTGGAAAGAGCAAGGCACTTGTTGCTACACTAAGAGACACCAAGCTTGAGGATGATTCTGACAATAAGGATGACGGAATCCTAAATGCCTTCACAGCCACTGTCAATCCTATTGAGGGGATTATTGAAGATGTGGATGAAGTAGAAGAATTGGTGGAGTCTAAGTTTGAGAAGATAGATAAACAAGATGACATCCACATAGCCTATGCAAAGCTATACAAAGTCTCTGAAAAACATGAGAAGCTGTATAGGTTGACCACCAAGAAGCTTAGTGATGTGGAGCTTAAGCTAAAGGAAATCTCTACAAAGTTTGATGAAGCCAATCAAACTATTGGAGCATTAAAATTTGAGAACAATTTCTTGGTTGAGAAGATCAAGAAGCTTGAGGTAGAACTATTCCAAGTCAGAGCTCAGCTAGAAAGGATTTCAAACGCTAAGCTCGATGAGATGCTCATTCTTCAAAAATCTACTTCTAATCAAACCGGTTTAAGGTATGATTTCTCTTCTCCTGGTATTGCTTCTTCTAGTACTACTATTTTTGTTTCTCCTGCTAATAATATTGAAATTGTGAATAATGTTGTTAAAAAGGAATTAGCTAGTGAGAACATATACAAGGGTAAATCTATCTTAGGAGCACCCCCTAAGCTGGATAAGAAAGAAGTTAAAAACCCTAAGGCGAAGAAGGCTAACTCTCAAAAGCCTAAACAGAAGAAGCAGTATCTTTGTCATCACTGTGTAGCAGTTGGTCATACTCGACCTAATTGCTATAAGTGGTTAGCCACTCAACAGAGCAACGGCATGATCGCATTGGGAAACCAGAATCAGTTTCCATCCTCTTTTGCTCCCTTTGGAGGTCTTCTTAAAGCCTTCATGTTCCATTTGAACTTGAACGGTTTAAATTCCTCCCCCTCACTATCGGTTCAAGGGTTCACTCAAAGGAAAAGTTCTTCCAAGTTATGGAAGGAAAATGGCTCCAAGTGATTCTATCACTTTTTCTCTCTCTCCCTCTTCTTGTTTTTATGTTTGCATTACTTGTATGTTTTGCTTTCAAGTTTTGAGTCAATCTAGTTTTTATGCTTTGTTTTGTTTAATGTGTTTTTGTTTGTCTTCAGTTTTGTTTATTTTTTTTTTCATATAAAAATTAAAAAAAATTGAAAAATCAGAAAAATACAAAAACAGTGTGTGTATGTGTACATTAGTACTTGTGTACCTTGGATGGTCATTGAAATAGAGTTTTCTAAACTTTGTATCTTTTGTAACTTAGATGAGCATTTCTATGCACAACTTAGTTTTGTGGTTCATGTTTGTGATGAGTAAGATTAAGTGATCTCTTGTACTTAACACTCGTATCACTCCTTTTGACAAGAAGGATTAGAAAATTCTAAGAGAAAGGCATAAATGACCATCTCACCACTGTTGCCCGCTAATCATGAAATGACATTTGTATGCTTCAGCATAACAAAAGTGCAATGTCAAAAAATTAACATCATTAGGTATTTCTTTTCTATCTCTTATATGCCCATGCATGATTTACTTAAAATGGAAAATATGCAAAGAAAATAAAAAGCAAAAAGAATAAAAATGCTTTATATATGATTGCAAGTGTGTATTCTAGGAGATGTGAGAGTTATAGGATGTACCTCAAAGGTGATAGTCTCCATCAAATAGTTATGATTATGTGTGAGTTAAAGTGATTTTCTCATATCTCAAATCTTCATAACATGTAGACAATTATGCAATTTTTTAATGTTTTTCACACATAACATGCAATATTCTTTACTACTTTCGATACATGTGCAGGTACAATGTAATTTGGTCATCACAAGATTTACATGTGTTAATGTATGCTCTTTAAACTGTCTTGACTTTTTTTTTTAAATATAAAATTGGTTAGAATTGTTTAGTGTGTGTGTGTGTGTTTTGGGATCTATGTGCTTAACATTTTTATTGTTAAGAGATGATTTTAAGAGTTCAAAATGTTGTTTGGTTCCTTGATTGAGTTGGATGTTTGATTGCATTCATGTCTGTCTTTTTCTCTTCTTTGAAAAACTGTTTTTTTAGCAATCTCGATAGCTCCTCGACACCTCTCGATACCTAGCTTATCTATCAAGCTCTTCAATTGCTTGGTATCGCAATCTCGACACCTCTTGACAGCTAGGTGGATCGATCAAGAAACTTTCTGTCCCCTCGATAGCTCCTCGATAGATACCTTGATCCATTGAGCTTTTTTACGAAGAATTCTGTTGTTTGATCCTCGATAGCTGGCTCGACAATTAGGAGACGCGTTTTAAAGCTCGATAGCTCCTTGATACATCTCGATCGATCGAGCTTTATGAGGTTTCTATATATTTGCATGTCGCGATTTTTGATCTTATTTCTTCGATTTCTCTTGACAGTTTCTCATCTCTTTCACTCCCAAACACTATCAACTTAACCACTTCATCTTCCCTACTCTTTCCTTGATCGTTTGCTTGCATTTTTCATAGGTATGATCTCTTTTCTTGTCTTTCATCATACATGTTCATGCATTCTGACCCAAATTTTGGGATTTGTTGAAAATTTTGGGGTTTTTCGAAATTGATGAAGTTTTGGTGAAATTTTTGGGTTGGGTTATATTTATGTGATCTTAAAACTTCATGCATTGCATCTCATGTACATTACAACTATATTTTCATGCATTTAGATGTGTGTTTTATATGTGCAATTGATTGTGTGCTAGTAGGATTGGATTGGGCTGAGCCCATGATGCAATTTCCTTTGCATGTCACATGTTCATGCATTCCTATGCATACATTCTTTCTTTTCACTATATTTTGATATATTTTTGCTGCTTGGGACTTTTTTGATTGTTTCTTTCTCCCTTTTTCTCTTTTATTTGCGTTAGTATGCTTTTATGGCACCCAAATGCAAATCTACTCTGTCCTAGAACCCTTTTCATTTCGGGGCATCCACTTCTTCTGATCCTACACCATCTCATGTTCGGTTTCATGATGAGAAGGCCAAATCAGACTTCTTTGAGAACTTTTCGCAACGAGGCATTCGTTCTAAATGCCGAGTCATCTTGTTGGACTTCTTCGACACTGACCTATCCATTGTCATTCACAGTAGAGGTTGGGAGTCACTGTGTGACATCCTAGTCACTTGTCCATCTGTGTTGATCCAAGAGTTTTACTCCAACATGCATGAATTTGATTTTTCAGTACCTCTTTTTGTTACTCGCGTTCGAGGTACACGCATTGTTGTCACACCGGATATTGAATCCGATGTGCTCTATGTCCTTAGGGTAAAGCATCCTGACTACCCTGGTTGTGATCGTCTTAAGACAATGTTTAAAGACGAGCTTATTTCTTATTTTTGTGAGTGCCTTTCTAATTGGGGTGAGTGTCAGTTCACTTATTGTTCGGGCTTTGCTAAAGGCCCTCGTTTTCTTAACATGGTCATGACTTTTATTTTACATCCCTTATCTCACTATAACTCTATTACAGAGCCCCATGCTTGGTTTTTGCTTTCTCTGTTAGAGCATCTTACTATAGATTTTCTCTCTCATTTCATTCTTTCTATCTTAGATGCCTATAGGGATTCAGCGACCCGTGATAAGCTCATCTTCCCTTAAGCTATCACGAGGATTTATGCCATTTTTCTATTCCTTTTCCCCTATCCGACCACTTCTCTGTTATGGGTGCTATAGATGCCATTACCGTTAAACAGAGCAAGGCACAGTTTCGGTCGATGCAGTCTGGGTCAGCAGCTCCACCCACTCCTTCGGCTCCATCTACATCTGCTCCCTTTTCTTCTACGAACGGTGTGACTCTCGGGGATATCATGACGCAGCTTCAGCGCATGGATGCTTACCTCGACACTCTTAGTGATGAGTTATGTCAGGTGAACATCTATGTTGGTCATATTGCACGACGCTAGGCGATCATGGGTGGCATCATTACTTCTCCTCCACCTACTCTAGAGGCTTCTGAGAATGAGGATAATGATGATGTTGCTACTGCTTCTGATGATGAGGATGATGGAGATGCTAGCTCTTTCAGTGCTGATAAGATGTCTACTTGACACTCTTACCCTTTGTCATTCGTGACAAAAAGGGGAAGTAGTTTTGATTATGAGAGTAGTCATAATTAAGGAGAGAGTTGGTATAGGAGATTTTTGTTGTTAGGGGGAGTGTTGATATTGAGGGATATAGTGAGGATTTTATGTATCTTTTTCTTTTCTCTCCTTTTTAGATACATTTATCTCTTGTACATGGCTCTTGTGACCATTTTGACATACATTGTACTTATGTTCTTTATATATTGATGTATGTTCTTTCACCTATCTTTACATATGTTGTTTATTTTCTCTCTTTATGCACATGCTTCTTATACATTGTATGCAATTTATTATTTCTGTTTCACACTAAGATGCCTTGATGAGTTTTGTTTAAAGTGTTTCAGAAATACAGGTTGTCAAAGTCTACTTGCCATAAACTCTTTTCTTGCAAAGTTTTTTAAGAGTTTGTGTTAGGATAGATTTTATTGTATTAAAAAAGTGAGTATAAGTTGAGTGATTTATGACTTCTCTCATATGTTCATTTGTTTGTTGTGGTTTTGTCACGGATTGCCAAATGGGAAGATTGTTAGGACATATGTATTTCACATGTTAGGAACATATGTCGCTATTTTATGTAATTGGCTAATCCTTTGACAAAACGCACTTTACTTGTATTTGGGTAGATCTAGGATGTGTTTAATGTTTCAAGAAATAAGGTTTCAAGTTCAAGTGTTAAAATCATGCAAGTCTGTCCAAGAATCAAGTGTGAAAAATGTTGTTCATTAAAACTTGACAACTAGCATCTATCTAGACTTAAAGCTGTCTGAATCCAGTGGCTCGACAGCAGCTCGACAGATAGGTATCTGTCGAGGTTTATGAAACTCATTTTTTTAGGACTGTTTTTCATCCAATCCATGATTATATGTTTGAGCTTTCTTTTCTCACAACTCTAGACATATATAAGTATTATTTTAAGGGCTGTAAAAGGTGACACAAGTTGCATAAGTGTTAAGCAAAGTTTTGTTTGAGTAAATTGTGACCGGAGATAGAATTTGCCCTAGTTTATCTTTCTTGTGAAGTAGCTGCTATGTTTGTATACCGTAGGGTTTTGTGACTAGGGAGGTTCTTGATCTTCATCGTGTGATGAATTATAGAACTTTGCAGCCAACGACCTTCTTTAGTTGGTGATTGAAGTCGCGTACTAGGATTCACGCAATTTGTTAGTCACGTACTAGGAGCCGTGCATTGAAAGGGAGAGATTGTCACTATATAACAAGTCCAATTAGGTATTAGGGTAAGGGTTCAACTGTAGATTGGTATAAGGTACTGTGATTCCTTTACTTGTAACCGCTTATTTTGATAATAGTGGATTCTCGGGAGTGGTGACCTTAAAATCACCTGGTGGGGTTTTTGCCGTGTAGGTGTTCCCCATTTGTAAACAAATCACCATGCCAATTTATTTTCCGCTACATACTTTAGATAATTGGTGATTTGTTTGTGCTACCACGCGTTTTGCATGTTAATTTGATTAATTAATAAACTTGACTAATTAATCAATTAATATATCACAAGGGGTCAATACATTCTTAGCCTATCAAAATTTGTGTTGGCATATGCTAGGAAGCAGAGTCGGTCTGCCATTTTTGAGTGGGTTGAGGAGGATAGATGGTGGTTCTGGCATGCCGGTGATTATCTCGCGGGTTTGGAGAAAAAAAGTAAAGGTGACAAACATTCCTGTGTCGGGTAAGAAGGGTTTTGCCAAGCCCAAGTCCGCCAAAAAGGGTGATGATTCTTTTGAGGCTTGCTCAGACGTTGTACCTTTCGAGAGTCTTGTCATGGACTTCCTTTAACTTTCTTTGGGCCTCCTCCTGCCCTACGCATCTGGACAAGACCCCACCTGGCATCCTGCAGTACAACTTTCCTTTTTCCAAGGCATAATCTTTTAGCACTTTTAGTTTTGCAACGTTTTCTTCCTTCATCAAGGCCTCTTTTATGGGAATCCGCCAATCTCCTTCACACTATTCCTCTTGGAACCTTTCCTTCAACATCTCAATAATAGACTCTTTCTTCTTGTTGACTTCTATTCGGGTGCTATCCCTTTAAAAAATTATTTGTGAGCCTAATGCGGACAACGCATCTGCAAACCGGTTTTTGTTCCTTAGAGCATGCTCTATTTCAAAGGTTGAAAACTTTTCCTCCATCTTCTGGGCCATTGCTCTGTACAAGGCTAGGCTGGGATCCTTTAAGGAGAAGCTCCATTTGGTCTAGCAGACCACTAGGTTTGAATCACCTATTACTCTTAAATGCTTAATTTCCATTTCAAGGGCCATGGCTAACTTGGTTAGATAGGCTTCATATTCTGCCATGTTGTTTGAACAAGGGAATTCTAATTTGAACGATGTTGATGGCCATTTTGGAAGCCTAAGTGGGAAGGGGAAGCCCAGCAACACAGACAGAAAAGAGTTGACAAATAGATAGAAAACCCATTAAGCCCAAGCGGCAGAAATAATGGATCACAGGCCCATGAGATAAACAAATGGGCCTTGAGGAGGTAAATGGGCTTAAACAAGACCGAAAAGAGAGAAAAAGCAAACCATAGGTAGTATATGGTGTGAAAAAGTGAGAATGGGCCATGGCAGGCCCAAAGTAATAGAAGCAAAGAAAGTAAGGGGTTGATGGCAAGCCTATGAACCCCAAGGATGAGGGATAATGTAATTGGGCCAGGGAAGCCTAAAGAATTTAGTAAAAGCCCATGAGAATGCAAAGTTAAGAAAAGGGCCGAGGAAGCCCAAGGAAAGCAAACGGACCTAAGACGCCCAAGGGAAAACAAATGGGACATAGGAGCCCGCCAGTGATATAATCAAAGAACCAATGGCCATATTGGGCCATTAGGAGAAGAATAAATGGCAGACCCAAAGAGGCCCAGCAAGATTGAGACAAACAATTTCGCAGCAGGAATGATAGAGTGGTATGGTAAGAGATGGTAGCAGGAAAAAGGGTGGGTTGGAGAAAAGCAAAGCCCACTGTCAAGCAAGCCCATTCCTTAAGTAGGGTAAGTCATAAAGGAAAGGTGAACCAGAAAATAGTCAAAAACGGACGGCAAACTATACCAACCAATCACGGCAAATGCATGAGCAGCAGACAGATTTTGGACATACATGGAAGAAAGGCATGCGCAAGGCCTAGACTTCACCGGCCTGTACCCAGCCAATACAGGACACGGTGAGGTTATGGTTCAGAGGTAAGAGGGCATGGTTTGGCGGTGGGGAGAGGGGAAAGACTTATTTTGAGGTTCCTGCTCGGGCTCTTTTAGGGGAAGTGTCTTGCTGGGATGACATACCACCCAAAAGAAGCAAAACTGAGTTAGAACCACTATGTGCATGCCATGAGGGATAGGGAGAGAGAAGGCAACCAGACCATAGCAGAAAAAGGTGCCAAGGCAGACAAATGAACAAAATAGTTTTCTTTTGTCTGGCGAAGGGGTGTGGCGCACAGACGGACCAGTGGTGGTCGGTAAGTACACCCAGACCAGACAAAAGTTGTTGAGGGCCAAAATAGTAAAATCCGATCACGGCAGACACTATAAAGGGAGTCCTTTGCCGTGTACAGAAGAAGGAAAGACAAGCATAAGGGGATTAGGAATTTCAAAACCAGGAAATAGAAAACAAGTATTAAGAAAAAGAAACAGTGAAAAAAAAGATAAGAAATGGGAATTTTAGAAGAGAAGAAAAAGAAAAAGATAGAGAGTGAGAGCGGCAGGCATGCAACAATAGGTTAATTCTCTCTCTCCCTTTCAAAATCCCGCTCTCTTCCAAAAAAAAGGGTTCTCCTGTGCACCAACCATTTAGGTCCGTTTCCCTCAAAGTGATTAATTTCCACGGTAGGATCACCCTAGGAGATTATTCACTTTAAGAAGAGGCGTTCTTCCCTCTCTGGCTTTTATCCTGCGGATTAGATTTAATCTGATTTCTTTTCCTCTTTCGGTTAACCTATATATTACCCACTTGTTTCCCTTATAATTCTTATAAAATAATTATTGTTAATTTGTGATTATCTTTCCCCTAAGTAAGAATTATTTGCTTACCTTAATAAAGATATCAAAGTACTTCATTTTATTTTATTATTGTCATACCTGCTTGCCACAATTCATCTGAAGCAGTTCTACCTGCTGTAAGCATGCTCCTAGTAGACGAGGCATAGTTTGTACACAAGCCGAACCAAATTGAGTTGCAGTTAGACCGGTCTCAACTTCCTTACTCAGAATATTTGGGCCCAATACCACAAGAGGTAGCCCAGCCTGACTCAACCAAAAAAGGCCCACAACATTAAATTGGCGACTTCGCTGGGGAGTTGAGAAGTAGATATGGACAGAAGCCCTTGCAAACAAGTGCCTCCAAAGTCCAGAACAACGCGAAATATGAGAGCCATGCCCTCACAAGCAGAGTCTAGGCCAACAACACCTCACCAACAACAACCTAACCAGGCAGAAGGTGCCAATAGAGTGGGGGCTGGACCTCAGCCACACCCAAGAATCCCTATTGACAATGCCAACATCTTCATTGAAGTTTTGCAATCCCTACAACACTTACATCAACAAATGATGGAAGAAATCCGTCAGCTGAAAATAGACAAAACAAAGGAGAAAGGAAGTCAGCATGACCCAGAACATGCGGCAGACAAAAAAGAGACACTAGCAGGAGGCGTCCCACAGAATGTGGAACAACGTTTCATCACTATGGGAGAAGTAGCGGCTCTCCGGAAACAAGAGAGAACTAGAGCACCTAAGGAGAGATTCTATGCATGAAGGCCTCCTTACCCACTAAGGGTACTCAGCAAGCCGTACCCTGAGAGGTATGAGCCACGGGCCTTTGCATAGTATGATGGTAGGAAGGGAAGTGCAATTGAGCACATAAGCAAGTTCATTGATACTCTTGGTCCTTACGCTGCAGACGAAGACTTATGTCTTCGAGAATTTTCCAAATCACTATGCGACCAGGCATACACCTGGTACATTGGCCTAAAGCCAGGATCAATCCCGGCTTAGGATGACATGGTGGATGTATTTTGCACTAAGTACTTACACAGAGAAGAAACAGTAATGCTTACAACCCTGCAAGCGACCAAGCAAAAGAATGGTGAAGATTTGATGGAATACATCAAAAGATTTAGGGACATAGCACTAGATTGCTATGATCATTATGAAGAAAGAACGTTGGTGGAAATGTATATGACAAACATGATCAGGGAGTACAGAGCAGTCTTGGAAAACTTAGAAATCTCCTAATTTGCACAGTTGTTGCAAAAGGCCAAAAAGACTGCCCAGTTCGTGAAGTCAAGTTCGGACAAAAGAAACGCCTCGCAAGTTATGGTAGTATCTACTAGCGAGCGGAGGAGGAAGACTGATGGGAAGGAATATGATACTCCCCCACCAATACCATGTACGCCAAAAGAATTAGATGTGCTGCTAGACAAGTGGATAGAAGATGGAGTTTTCAAGCCTAATCAAGTTTCTAGGGAACCCACAGAAGAGGAGTGGAGGGACCCGCGCTTTTGTCGTTTGCACAATTATGTGCAACATCCTATCGCAGAGTGTTGGGCGCTTTGCAGATTAGTGCACTGCAGGATCAAAGAAGGGACTCTAGAACTATCCCAGCAAGAGGTTCAAAGAAACCCACTCCCAAACCACAAAAGGAAGGGTGTAGCAGCAGTAGTGTTTTGCGCGGATCCAGGGGAAGACGAAGAAGAAAATCCAGCCTTGCCTGCCGCAGCAATTACCACTTTATAGTGAAGCTCCAAATTCAAAAATTTGTTTGACTAGTTGGGGCTCACAGCAAAGGAAAGAAAGATAGCTATGAAGTCTCTGATGAGTATCGCCTCTGGGGTAGGAGTATAATGCTTAATAGTAGAAATCCCAGATGACAGAGCCCTCTTACAAGAGTCGACGGAGATCACTTTTAGTAATGAGGATATAGAGGTGGGATACCTAGATCATCGGAGGCCACTCTACTTGGCGGCATCTATAAATGAAATCCCTATCATGTGCTTTTGAGGAGGCCGTGGTTGCACAAACGCCGATTGGTCCCGTCCATTTATCACCAGTGTGTGAATGGAAGATTGAATGGCAGGATGATATGCATAGCATCAAACCCCTTGCCGTTCGAACAAGCGGAGACTCATTTAGCAGAAACTATGTTCTGTGACCAATGGGCTCTGTTTGGGGAAAGCTCAGTATCAAAGCCACGAGGTATCTTCGTGCCTAAGTAGGAAGATGTCCAAGGTGACTCAAAGCCTGACCTAAGGGAGTTGCTTACACGAAAAAAGAAAAGAAAAGAAGCACCAGCCGCAGAATCAGATGACACACCCCAATGTGTCAGGGTCCGAAGCCCTGATGGCAGAATTGTGTACAAATTATGAAGGTGCGCGGGGTCCACGAGCGAAATATAAGCGGGCCCCACTTAAGAGTGGCAGCACAAGAGTTTGGCGTGTTGCGTGGCATAAGAAGGTTCAGGGGAAGAAAGTAATGAAGAAAAAGATGAAAAAATCGTGGCAGAAAAAGAGGTGCTAGGTATGGCAGAAAGAGTTGGAGGAGGTTGACCTAGGGTTTGGTTCACAAGGACCAAGGCCTATCTCGATTAGTGCAAATCTGACAGAAAGGGAAAAATCAGAGCTGATACTGCTGTTGAAAGAATTCAAAGACGTTTTCACTTGGGATTACCTTGAAATTCCAGGGTTAGTCCCTAGGCTAGTGGTGCATACGTTGAATGTGGACCCAGAAGCCAAACCAGTAGCCCAGCCAGCCAGGATATTCACATTGAAATAGAAGGGCAAATAGTCAAAGAAGTACAAAAATTGCTGGCCGTAGGATTCATCAAGCCTATCCAACACCCGCGTTGACTATCCAATATAGTACCAGTAAAGAAGAAGAATGGACAGATAAGATGTTATATGGATTTCAGAAATCTCAACAGAGCCTGTCCGAAGGACGAGTTCCCCCTGCCAAACATGGACTTACTAATAGATTCTGCGACAGGAAGTGCCATGTTTTCATTCATGGATGGTTTTAGTGGCTACAATCAGATCAAAATGGCACTAAGGGATGCAGAGAAAACTGCTTTTAGAACACCCATGGGTAACTTCTACCATACAGTGATGTCCTTGGGGTTAAAAAACGCAGGTGCAACTTATCAATGAGCAATGACGACCATATTTCACGACATGATGCATCGAGAACTAGAGGACTACATGGATGACATAGTGGTTAAATCAAGGAGGAGAGAAGAGCACTTCCACGTACTAAAAAGGGTATTTGAAAGGTGCAGGGCCTTTAAACTAAGAATGAACCCCCTCAAGTGCGCATTTGGAGTATCCTCTGGGAAATTCCTGGGCTTTCTGGTTCACAACAGGGGAATAGATGTGGACCTGACCAAAGCCACAACTATAGCCATTATGAGACCACCGGCCATGGTAAAAGAGTTGAAAATCTTCTTAGGGAATGTCTCGTATATTTGAAGATTCATCCCTGGGTTGGCATCAATCACCTCTATTTTCACCAAATTGCTCAGGAAAGGGCAAAGCTTTGAATGGGTAGAAACGCAACAAATGGCCTTTAAGAGGCTAGAGCAGATCATGATGACCCTCCCAATGGTATAAGCCCCAGTTTATAGAAAGCCATTGCTACTCTACTTGGCCACCAACTCTTATGCCATTGATGTATTAATCGCCCAAGAGGATGGAGGTGGTGTTGAGCAACCAGTGTACTACATCAGCCGTGCCTTAAAAGATGTAGAAACTTGTTACCTAAGGGCAGAAAGGGCGTGTCTGGCTATTGTGTATGCTTCGTAGAGGTTACACCATTATTTCTTGGCCTATGAAGTATGGCTGATAACTAAGTCCCATGCCATCGAGGCTCTGTTGCAGCAACCAATCCTCTCAGGCATAATATCTCAGTGGTTGTTGCAATTATCATAGTATGACTTGAGAATGGGGACACCCAGGGTGGTGAAAAGCCAGGCAATAGCAGATCTATTAGCACAGTTCCCAGGAGAAGAAGAATTTTCACTAGATGATGAAGTTCCAGGGGAAGTAGCCATGGCAGAAGAAGTTAGAGAGCCATGGGTAATGAAATTTGATGGGTCTTCTACCGCCCAATCAGGGGGAGTGGGAGTAGTTTTGTACCATAAAGAAGATGAGGCAGTAGCGTTATCATTCAAACTGGAATTCCCCTGTTCAAACAACACGGCAAAATACGAAGCCTACCTAATTGGGTTGGCCATGGCTCTTGAAATGAGAGTTAAGCACTTGAAGGTGATGGGTGACTCAAACCTGGTTGTTTGCCAGGCTAAAGGGATCTTCTCCCTAAAAGAACCTAGCCTAGCCCCATACAGAGCAATGGCCCTGAAGATGGAGGAGAAATTTTCAACCTTCGAAATAGAACATGCTCCAAGGAACGAAAACCAATTTGCGAATGCATTGGCCGCACTAGGCTCGCAAATAATGTTCGAAAGGGATAACACCAGGGTGGTGGTCAACAAGAGGGAAGAATCCATGATTGAGGTGTTGAAGGAAAGATTCTTGGAGGAACGGTGCGAAGGGGATTGGCGGATCCCCATAAGGGAAGCCTTGATAAAAGGAGAAGGCGCTGCAGAATTGAAGTTGTTAAAATACTACACCATGATGAGAGGAGCACTGTACTGTAGAATGCCTGGTGGGGTTTTGTTCAGGTGTGTAGGGCAAGACGAAGCCCATAAAAAGTTGAAAGAAGTATATGACAAGACTTGTGGATCCTGCGGGGAGGTCAGCCTTTACCGTAGACTTCAAAAGGCAGGTTTCTATTGGCCAAGCATGGGTAAAGACGTAGACCAAGTCCAAACCCAATGTGGGACTTGCCAGCTTACGGCAGACAGAGAAAAAAGTTACGCTGTGTTCATCAGCGAAGACTGGAGAAGCCCATTCGTGCAGTACTTGGCAAAAGAAATCTTACCACAAAGGCACAGTGAAAGATACAAGCTTAGGAGGCTGGCAATGCGTTACTTTTTGCATGATATGGTCTTTTTCAAAAAAGTGTACGATGGTGACCCCTTAAGATGTTTGGGTCCTGAAGAAGCGAGAGAAATGATAAAAGAAGTGCATTCGGGAGAGTGTGGGGAGCACCAGGGAAAGAAAAATCTCTACAAATGCTTGCTGCTACTGGCTTACCATGAAGAAAGATATGACATAATTTGTGAAAAAGTGCCACAGTTGCCAAGTGCAAGCTAACTTGATTCACACTCACCCGCAGAACTTACATAGTATGGTCACCCCATGGCCCTTCCACACTTGAGGGCTTGATTTGGTAGGACCAGTTAACCCACCATCACGTGGATACATATAGATACTAATAGTTACAGAATATTTCACTAAGTGGGTAGAGGCAGTACCACTCCGGAAAGCCACATGAGGAGCAGTGGAAAAATTCATCAAGGAAAATATAATTGTGAGGTTTGGAGTACCCCACAGGATTATCAGTGACAATGACACACCCTTTGTCAACAGTAATGTAAGGAAGATGCTGGAGTTCTACCAAGTCAAGCATCATTGTTCATCGCCCTATTACCCTCAAGGAAATGGGCAAGTAGAGGCTACAAACAAGGTTCTCATAAAGATCATCAGTAAAATGAGCCAAGAGTACACAGGTGGATAGGCAACACACCTGCCAAACACCCTTTGGGCTTACAGAAAATCATCAAAGTTTGCCACGGGATTTTCACCTTTTTCCCTAGTATATGCGATAGAGGCAGTGAGCCCAGTAGAAGTGATGACTCCATCTTTGAGGGTTATGCAGATACAGGGGAAGGAAAATGAGGAAGAAGCCTTTATGGCAGAAAGGTGTGAAGATCTAGAAGGACTTGATGAGAAAAGGGAGGAAGCCTAAAGGCGTAGCCGCAGATACAGACAAATGATGACAGAAGCCTATGGCAGGATGACTAAAGAGAGGGTGTTTGCAGAAGGACAACTTGTGCTAAGAGTGGCAGACTATGTCAAGCGAGGTATGACAAGACTATCTAAGTTTGCACCAAAATGGGAAGGACCCCTCGTGATAAGAGAGACACACCTAAATGGGTATTATCGTCTAGCCCAGATGGATGGCAAGGACCTAATGGATCCCATCAATGGGAAATGGTTGAAGCGTTATTAAGCATAAGTCTGCCACCTCCTTCTTCAAAGTCTCAATTTGTGTGTTAATAGCTTCTATAGCAGGTTGAACCTTCTTCATGAAAAAGGCTCGGGCAATCTCACGGAGATGATCTAGGATGAACTCCACAGCAAAACCCTTACTGATCAGCTCTTGAACTACATCCCTCCACTGCAGAATCCTCTCGGAGGAGACAGTATCAACGAAGTTATGTTCAATATCATTCATTACGCTTCCCAGCAGCTTCAAGAAATGCTCCTTGGCAGAACGACCAAGGCGAAATCCCTGCATAAAGTCCCCCCGGCTACTGAAAACTGCCTCTAGGTGAGAAGTGCAATCTTGGGGAACCCTAAAACCATGAAAGTCCACACAAGGAGGGCCAAAACCCTAGAAGTCTGCAGGATCCAGGTCGTTAATCTTAGGTTGATCAAAACGTGCAAAAAAGGTTGTGGCCTTACACACGGGGTCTGGAACTATGGCAAAACTACTGCTTACCTCAAACTGAGAAGTGACAGTAGGCAACGGACCTAACAAGGAGCATGAAATGTAACATGAGAAACCGTGAGCTAAGAGCAATAAACTTGAGAGAAAGAAATAAGGGAGGAGATGAGAAACTCACAGGACAGTGGGAATGGGGGCTATAGGTACGACAGAAACAGGTATAGAAGGTACGGTAGAAATAGGTACAGAAGGTACGGTAGAAACAGTTACAGAAGGTGCGACAGAAATGGGCGCTGTGGGAATAGTAGAAACGGGTGCTATGGGTGTGGTAGAAGTAGCGGATGAAGGCATACCAATGTCAGCTGCGATCCCTAGCCCTTTAAAAGTCTATGTAAAAGCAGGGAAATAGGCATACAAATAAAGGGAGATTACAACAAAAGGGGAGACGCAAGTACATGCGTGTAAGGAAGAAGATGACAAAAAAAAGGGGGAAGAATGAACTTGGCAAAAACAAAAATAGGAAGGAAGGGAGAAAGGCACATACCCATGAATTCGGCCTTGGGGGGAACATTCTCTTCTTCATCAGAATCAGAAATCCTCTTCTTCAAGACAGGTTCATCGTCCGAGTCCTCAAGGACGTCTTCAGACCCCTTAGAAGACAAGTCCACATCAGGACCACGTGTGGCAGAGATGGGGATGGAAAAAGGGGTAACAACCAGTCAAGAACCATCATTCACAGCTTGAGATAGAACTGCAAAGGGGTTACTGGTGGAGATGATGAAGGGTGTGACAAGAGAAGTAGCCTCAGTCTGAACAGTAGTAGGAGGAGTGGCCACCTCTCAGGGAGTAAGTGTCTCGGCAGGAACAAGAGTGGCCTTACTAACCTTCCCAGTATAAGTACCCTCGTCTATGGATACCCGCTCAGTGGGAAGGGTAGTAACCTCAGTAGGAACTCCGTGTACAGTAGCAGAAGAGGCAAGTGTTGCAAATACTATATCAGCCCCATCAAAGTAGCCTCCCATGGGTGTACCCATGGAGGCAGAAAGCTCCTTGGCCATGGGGTGGTATACAGAAAGAGGCTCGGGCTCATCGTAGAAAATGAAAGGAAAATGATATGAAGATCAAGGGAACTTCTAAGTGGATGAGTCAAACAAAAAACATGCAGCAGATGAAACACGTGCAAAGAAAAAATAGGAGGAAGAAGAAAAGAAGGGAGATGTACCTCAAACTCAGGTTCATCAAGCAAAATGGGGCGGGTGACTAATGCATCCTCCTTATGCTTGCACTGCAAAGGAAAAAGAGAACAAGAGATAATGTTAAAGAGAAAAGTTAGCACACATGTCAGGATTAGCCACAGGAAAGTCGAAAGTACATAAAAACAAAGCAGAATTAGAGGTAACTTACTCTCCGCTCAGTAGCAAACACAGGGTGAGAGGTTGTCTTTCTCTTGCTGCCTTGTGTCCTGCTGGAAGAGGGAGCATCTGAAGATGGCCGTGGAGTAACAGGTTTGGATTTGCTTGTAGACTTAAGCTTGACAAGACCCTTCTTAATTGGCACAGAAATATTCGTCACTTTAACTTTCTTTTCCCAACCCAGAGGATAATCACCGGCGTGCCAATACGACCCTCTCTTCTCCTTATCCCACTCAAAGATAGCAGACCGACTCTACTTCCTAGCATATGTTAACACAGACTTAGAAGGCAAAAGTAATCGAGGATTAGCCGAGATAATTACACTAAGCCCATCAGGAGGAACAAGGGAGAAACCACGACTACCCATCAACTCTTTCTCATGAAGTCATCACGGCCTGCCAATATCCGTGCATGGTAGGGGTACAAAGACCTTCCCTCAGTGAGCCTGGAATGGTAACTGCAGTAAAACTTTGACTCCAAAATTCAAAGGTAGTGGGCTGCAGAAAGGGTTGGACAAAAGTGGGGGACTCCATTAGAAAAGAAATGGCATCAGGAATGTCCTGGTCTAGTCCGAATTGCCTCCTCACTCGATTGGTGGGATAATGAACAAATCTCATTCCTTCGTTGACCAAATAAGGCAGCCACCCAGCATTGGTGGCCGCCAAGTAAGTAATCCCAGCCTCCTCAAAATGGATCAAGGGAGTGGTAGTCCCAGCGGTTTCAACGAACAAACCCATAGCAAAATCTACACATGTATAACCGATACCGAAATTTCTATAAGCTCTATAAGAAAATCCGACGCCTTGATCAAAGGATTCAATAGCAGAATGTCCAATTGGCTTCAAGCCAACCCAGCGAAAGGCCAATGGAAATTCTGACTCAAATCTGCCACAAAAATCAGTAATGGCTTGCGGACACAACTGATACTTATCTTTAGCAAAGTGAAAGGGCCTATACTTCAACAAATGCTTAGCACAACGCTCGTACAACAGGTGTTACAAGATAGTACTATGAACAGAGGATGTGACTATGTGACAGGAGCCTGCCTGGCTCTCATTGCTTCGCAGGATGTCCAATTGAACATACAACTGCCCCAAGAACATAGGAGCCAACGACAAACTAACCCCAGCAATAATCTTGATGGCTAAATGGAAATATAAAGGCTTCACGACATAATGGGGGTGAGACCCAAAAACAAACTTGCAGAGTCAAAACACAACAAAGGTCGCACGGCGGGCAGACACAGAGAATTTAGAAGAAGAACTAACCTAATAAGACAACTTGGCATTCTCACTTATTCTTTTCTTCAATTCAACCTCCACGGCCTCCTCCTCTAGAGAAAGCTCTAAGGTGGCAAGATCAATGTCGCCAAGGATGGGCAAGACTAATTGGTTGGCTACATTCTCTAAGGTCACAATGACCTTGCCGCAGGAGAAGAAGAAGGTATGGGTGGTGGTACACCACCGACGGACCAAGTGACGAAGGTTGAAAAGGTATCGAAAGTTGGATAAACAGCAGGATGAAATGATGGCCTTCAAAACACCGACTCGCTGTAACAACCCCATGAAGCCGGTGTCGGATAGCTTGTTGTCCACCCATTTTTTCCAATCCAAGGTGGTACCTGATCCAAACTCGAAATTGATAAGCACGGGGAGCGAAGTGCCCTAGCGAATGACAAGATCAGGGATTGAGGACGCCAACGGGGCCCAAGAAATGTCCGTATTTCGCCGGCAAAGAGCAAGCCACACACGGCCCAGCGGCAGTGGCGTGTAATCACTGGGAATGTTTGGAAAATGGGGATGAATGTCATACCAGGGATAAATATGTGGAGCGCACTCACTATCTGGGTCACGCTGCACTTCTTCCTCGTCGGAATGGTCCGACTCAAAATACACAGCCTCCTTGCCTACATCATGTGTGGTGGGAGGAGCAAAGATAACCTCTTTTCCTTTACGGTGGGAGGAGACCTGGCTTTTCGCTAGCGTTATTATGCAGGAATATGATCGGAGAAAACGGATGGGGTGTTTGAGGAAGAGGAAGTGGAGAAGAAAGGGAAAACAGAAAGAGAGTTTTGGAAAGGAAGAAGGAGTTTGTGTTTGGATTACAAATGGACTCCCTTTTAAATACCCAGGTCATTAATGCCGGCACGAAAGGAAGCGACAAGTCAGCCATCAGAAAGGGGATGAAATTAATGAAGCGGCGATTGTGTTTCAAAATAACTGCTAAGCTGGGAAATTCGAAAGGACAACATTGTTCACGATAGGAATATATATATATATATATATATATATGAATATATATGTATGTGCAAGGTAGGGACCATTGTTCAAAAAGCCCGTGAAGGAAAAGGAAATGGAAAGACAGAAAGGGCAAGTAAGTCTTTTATTCACATATAAACCGCGGGAACGCTTCATATGTTCAGGGGACTAAATGTTGATGGCCATTTTGGAAGCCTAAATGGGAAGGGGAAGCCCAGCAACACGGACAGAAAATAGTTGGCAAATAGATAGAAAACCCATTAAACCCAAGCGGCAGGAATAATGGATCGTAGGCCCATTAGATAAACAAATGGGCTTTGAGGAGGTAAATGGGCTTAAAGGAGCCCGAAAAGAGAGAAAAAGCAAACCATGGGCAGTATATGATGTGGAAAAGTAAGAATGGGCCACGACAGGCCCAAAGTAATGAAAGCAAAGAAAGTAAGGGGTTGATGGCAAGCCCATGAACCCCAAGGATGATGGATAATGTAATTGGGTTAGGGAAGGCCAAAGAATTTCGTAAAAGCCCAAGGGAATGCAAAGTTAAGAAAAGGGTCGAGGAAGCCCAAGGAAAGCAAACGGGCCCAGGATGCCCAAGAGAAAACAAATGGGACATAGGAGCCAGCCAGTGATGTAATAAAAGAACCAATCGCCGTACTAGGCCATTAGGAGAAAAATAAACGGCAGGCCCAAAAAGGCCTAACAGGATTGAGGCAAACAATTTCACAGCAGGAATGATAGAGTGGTATGGTAGGAGAGGGTAGCAGGAAAAAGGGTGGGCTGGAGAAAAGCAAAGCCCACTGTCAAGTAAAGCCTAGTCCCTAAGTAGGGCAAGCCATAAAGGAAAAGGGAACCAGAAAATAGTCAAAAACGGATGGCAAACTATGCAGGCCAACCACGGCAAACGCATGAACAGCAGACAGATTTTGGACATACATGGAAGAAAGGCATGCGCAAGGCCCAGACTTTACCAGCCTGTACCCAACCAATACAGGACACGGTAAGGTCATGAGTCAGAGGTAAGAGGGCGTGGTTTGGGGGTTGGGAGAGGGGAAGGACCTATTTTGAGGTTCATGCTCGGGATCTTTTAGGGGAAGTGTCTTGCTAGGATGATATACCACTCAAAAGAAGCAAAGTTGAGTTGGAACCACTAGGTGCATGCCATGAGGGATTGGGAGAGAGAAATCACCCAAACCATAACAGGAAAGGGAGCCATGGCAGACAAACAAACAAAATAGTTTTCCTTTGTCTGGCGAAGGGGAGTGGTGCACAGACAGACCAGTGGTGGTCGGTTAGTACACCAAAACTAGAAAAAGGTTGATAAGGGCCAAAATAGTAAAATCCGGTCACGACGGGCACTATAAAGGGAGTCCTTTGCCGTGTACAGAAGAAGGAGAGACAAGCATTAGGGGATTAGGAATTTCAAAACTAGGAAATAGAAAACAAGTATTAAGAAAAAGAAACAGTGAGAAAAAATATAAGAAAGGGGAATTTCAGAAGAGAAGAAAAAGAAAAAGATAGAGAGTGAGAGCGGAAGGCATGCACCAATAGATTAATTCCCTCTCTCCCTTTCAAAGTCCTACTTTCTGCCAGAAACAAAGGGTTCTCCTATGCACCAACCATTCAGGTTTGTTTCCTTCAAAGTGATTAATTTCCATGGCAGGGTCACCCTGGGAGATTATTCACTTTGAGAAGAGGCGTTCTTCCCTCTCTGGCTTTGGTCATGCGGATCATATTTAATCTGATTTCTTTTCCTCTTTCAGTCAACCCATATATTACCCACTTTTTTCCCTTATATTTCTTATAAAATAATTGTTGTTAATCTATGATTATCTTTCCCCTAAGTAAGGATTATTTTCTTACATTAATAAAGATATCAAAGTACTTCATTTTATTTTATTATTATCATATGTGCTTGCCACAACACATCTGAAGCAGTTCTTCTGCCGTAAGCGTGTTCCTGGTAGACAAGACATAGTTTGTGCACAAGCCGGACCAAATTGAGTTGTAGTTGGATCGGTCTCAACTCCCTTACTCAGAATATTTGGGCCTAATAGCATAGGAGGCAGCCCAGCCCGACTCAACCAAAAAAGGCCCTCAACAAACGATAGTGCCACAGCCTTGTCTTCTTCATGAAATAAAACTACTTTCACTCCTCCTAATTGGGTGGTAGAAGACCCATCAAATTTCATTACCCATTGCTCTCTAACTTCTTCTGCCATGGCTACTTTTCATGAAATTTCATCATCCAGCGGGAATTCCTTTTCTCCTAGAAATTGTGCCAACAAATCTGCTATAGCCTGGCTCTTTACTGCCTTAGGCGTTCCTGCTTTCAGGTCGTACTGTGATAATTGTAACAACCACTAGGATATTCTACTAGAGAGAATTGGTTGCCACAACAAAGTTTTGATTATGTGAGACTTAGTCATCAGCCATACCTCGTAAGCCAAGAAATAATGGCGTAGCCTTTGCGAAGCATACACAATAGCTAGGCATGCCCTTTCTACCCATGGGTAACGATTTTCTGTATCTTTTAGAGCATGGCTGATGTAGTAAACTAATTGCTCAATGCCATCTCCATCCTCTTGGGCAATCAATGCACCTATGGCATACTGGTTGGTGGCTAGGTAGAGCAACAATGGCTTCTTGCGGATTGGGGCTTGCACAGTAGGAAGGTTCATCATAATCTGTTGTAGCCTTTTAAAGGCCATCTGCTGTGCTTCTCCCCACTCAAAGCTTTGCCCCTTTTTGAGTAATTTGCCCAAAGTAGAAGTAATTGATGCTAATTTAGGAATGAATCTTTGGATATATGAGACTTTCCCCAAGAAACTCTTCAACTCCTTTATTGTACTGGAGGTTTCATGGTTGCTATGATCGTAGCTTTGGTCGGGTCCACGTCTATTCCTCTACTGTGGACCAAGAAACCCAAGAATTTCCCCAAGGACACTCCAAATGTGCACTTGAGAGGGTTCATCCTTAGTTTGAAAGTTCTACACCTCTCAAATACCTTCTTCAACACTTGGATGTGTTCCTCTCGCTTCTTTGATTTTACCACTATGTCTTCCACACAGTCCTCTAGTTCTTGATGTATCATGTCGTGAAATATAAGCCTTGTATGGTTTGTTTTGTTTCATCACTCAATTTCCGTCACTCATCACTCATCACTCTAAATACTACACCCGTTTGGCACCATCACTCAATATTTTTCACACTATTTGTGGGTCCCATATCTGTCACTCATTGCAAGCTTTTTTTTTTTAATATTTATTTATATTTATTTATTTATTTATTTTTAACCCAAACTCACCGAACCTAGTGAAAAAAAAAGAAGAAGAGAAGAGAAACCCAGAACAGACCGAAGTGAAAGAAAGAAGAAGAAAAAAAAAAGGAAAAAAGAGAAGAAACCCAGAATAGACCGAAAAAAAGAAAAGAAAAAAAAGAAAAGAAAAGAGAAACCCAGAATAGACAGAAGTGAAAGAAAGAAGAAGAAGAAGAAAAAAAAAAAAAAAAGAGAGAAGAAACCCAAAACAGACCGAAGTGAAAGAAAGAAGAAGAAGAAGAAGAAAAGGAAAAAAAAAAAAAAAGAACCGAATAGCCAAGAAGAAAGGAAAAAAAAAAGTCAAAAGTGGTCAAAAGTTGCAGCTGGGTACTGTTTGTGGGTTCCCTTTGTGTGTTTAATTACAATATTGCCATTGAGTTATGAGTTATGAAAACTAAAAACAGCTAAAATGTGTTTTCAGTTTCCATAACTTATAACTCAAAAATCAGAGAATTGAGTAATGGAAACAGAGTTATCGTTTACCAAACAACCTTTTTGTCATGGGTCTCGCCATTTTTGAGTTATGAGTTATGGAAACTGAGAATTGAGTTACGAAAACAGGTAAACCAAACACCCCTATAGCCGTCATTGCTCGTTGATAAGTTGCACCTGCATTTTTCAACCCAAACGGCATCACTGTGTAGTAGAAGTTGCCTATGGTTGTTCTAAAGGCAGTTTTCTCCATATCCTTTGGTGCCATTCTGATCTGATTGTATCCACTGAATCCGTCCATGAATGAAAACATGGCGCTCCCTGCTGCAGAATCTATCAGCAAATCCATATTTGGTAGTGGGAATTCGTCTTTAGGGCAGACCTTGTTGAGATTTCTGAAATCTATGCAGCACCTTATCTGTCCGTTCTTCTTCTTTACTGGCACTATGTTGGACAACCAGCGCGGGTGCTAAATGGGCTTAATGAATCCCATGGCTAGCAATTTCTGTACCTTATGGACTATTTGTCCTTTTATCTCGGTGTGGAATATCCTGGCAGGCTAGGCCACTGGCTTGGCCTCAAGATCCATATTCAGCATATGCACTACTAGCCTCGAATCCAACCCTGGCATTTCACTATAATCCCACATGAAAACATCTTTGAATTCCTTCAGCAACAATATTAATTCTAACTTTTCCTTTCCCGACAACCTTGAATTGATTGAGATGGGCCTTGGTTTGTGCGAGTCGGTCCCCAGGTTAATCTCCTCCAACTTTTCTTTTGCCACAACTTGTGCATCTTTTTCTACCATGACTTCTTTCTCTTCATTACTTTCTTCCTCTAAGCTTTCTTGAGCCATGCAACACATTAGGCTTTTGTGCTGCCACTCTTGTCTAGGGCCCGCTTGTATTTACTTGTAGGCCTCGCACATCTTCATAATTTGTATATAATCCTACCATCAGATCCTCGGACCCTGACACATTACGGTGTATCGTGTAACTTTACAGCGGGTGCTTTTTTCCTTTTCTTCTTTCATGATAGCAACTCCTTTAGATCAGGTTCTGGATCACTTTGGATGTCTTCCCACTTAAGTATGAAGGTGCCTCGTGGCTTTAATACTGAGCTTTCCCCAGATGGTGCCCATTGGTTGTAGAACATAGTTTCTACTAAATGAGCCTCTGCTCACTCAAATGGCGAGGGATTTGCTGTTATACGTATCATTTTGCCATTCAACCTTCCCTTTATGCACTAGTGATAGGTGGATGGGACTAACCGGTGTTTGTGCAACCATAGCCTCCCCAAAAGCACATGATATGAGACCTCTGTCCTTACCATGTGGAACCAAGCTAAGGAAGCTATGGGGCCCACCTTTAACCATAGTTGGATGTGGTCTACGGTGTATTCACCCCTTCCTCCGAACCCTGTCACTTCCATTTGGCACCCCTGAATATTTCTTTCTAAAATTCCTATCGCTTGTAGAGTGCTTAATGGAATGAAATTTACAGAAGCACCTGTATCCACTAAGGCTTTCTTAATAGGGATTTGATTTATGAATGCTACTAAGTAAAGGGGCTTCTTGTGGTCTGGGTACCCCATCTCCATATCCTTATCACTAAAAGTGATCTCACTCGATTCCTGCAAAAGGGCTCTGTCATTTGTGACTTCTGCTGTTAAACATTCTATTCCTACCCCGGAGGCAATGCTCACCAGGGCCTTTGTGGCTATCTTTCGTTCTTTCGTTGCAAGCCCCAATTGGTCAAACAAATTCTTGAATTTAGAGCTTTTCTGTAAGGTGGTAATTGTTGCGGCAGGCAGGGTTGGATTCTCCTTTTCGACTTCTCCTGGATCGGCATAAATTACTATCGCTGCTACACCCTTTCCTTTATGGTTTGGGAGTGGGTTTCTTTGAATTTCCTGCTGGGATAGTTCTAGAGTCCCTTTTTTGATCCTACGGTATACCAGTTTGCGGAGCACCCAACATTTTGTGGTAGGATGTTGCACGTAATTGTGCAGACGACAGAAGCATGGGTCCCTTTGCTCTTCCTTTGCGAGTTCTTTAGAAACTTGATTAAGCTTGAAGACTTCGTCAGCTATCCATTTATCGAGGAGCACATCTAACTCTTTCGGGGTACATGGTATTGGTGGGGGAGTATCGTACTCCCTTCCGTCAGTTTTCCTTCTTCGTTCACTAGTGGATACTACCATAGCCTGTGGAAAGTTTCTTTTGTCGAAACTTAGCTTCACTGACTGGGTAGTCTTCCTGGCCTTTTGCAACAACTGCGTAAACTGGGAGATTTCTAAGTTTTCCAAGACGGCTTTGTACTCCCTGATCATGTTTGTCATACACATTTCCACCAATGTCCTTTCTTCACAATGATCATAGTAGTCGAGTGCTATGTCCTTGAATCTTTTGATGTACTCCATTAAATGCTCACAACTTCTTTGCTTGGTTGTTTACAAGGTTGCAAGTGTTACTATTTCTTCTCCATGGAAGTATTTAGTGCAAAATACATCCACCATATCATCCCAAGTTGGGATTGATCCTGGTTTTAGGCCAATGTACCAGGTGTATGCCTGGTCATATAGTGATTAGGAAAACTCCCAAAGACATAAGTCCTTGTCTGCTGCATAAGGGCCAAGAGTATCAATGAACTTGCTCACGTGTTCAACGGCACTTCCCTTCCTTCTATCGTACTGCGCAAAGACCGGTGGTTCGTACCTTTCGGGGTATGGTTTGCTGAGTACCCTTAGTAGGTAAAGAGGTCTTCGTGCATAGAATCTTTCTTTAGGAGCTCTGGCCTTCTCTTGCTTTAAGAGGGCTGCTACTTCGGCCATAGTGATGAAACGTTGTTTAGCATTCTGCGGGACACCTCCTGCTGGTGTCTCTTCTTTGTTTGCCGCATGCTTCGCGTCATGCTGACTCCTTTTCTCATTTGTTTTGTCTGTTTTTAGTTGATAGATTCCTTCCATCATTTGCTGCTACGAGTGCTGTAGTGACTGCAACACCTCAATGAAGATGTTGGCATTGTCTGTGGGGACTTTTGGCTGTGGTTGGGGTTTAGCCCCCATTTTGTTAACACCTTCCGACTGGTTAGGCTGCTGTTGGTGAGGCGTTGTTGGCCTAGATTTTGCCTGTGAGGGCATGACGCTTATGTTTCGCATCGTCCTAGATCTCGGGGGCATTTGTTTACGACGGCTTTTATCCCTATTTGCTTCCTAACTCCCTAGTGAAGTAACCAATTTAAATATGGTGGGCCTTTTTGTAATGTTAGGCTGGACTGCCTCCTATTGCACTAAGGCCTAAGTGTTCTGGATAAGGGAGTTGAGACCAATCCAACTGCAACTCACTTTGGTCTGGCTTGTGCACAAACTATGCATCGTTTGCCAAGAGCTTCGTTCACAAAGTGATAATAATAATAAAAGAAAGTACTCTTGCCATTAGACAAAGTGAATAAATGATCCCCAATTAAAATGATAATCACAACGATAAGAAACACCTTGTAAAGAAAATGGTGGAAATAAATAGATAAGACATGGGTTATCAAAAGAAAGAAAATGGCAAGGGTCCTTTATATAACGCCTACCGTGATCGGCTTTTACTATTTTGGCTATTAACTATCTTTGTCTGGTCTGGGTGTCCTTACCGACCACCACTGGTTTGTCAGTCGCTCAACCAGTACCACTTACTTGTGCTGGCTGTGCCACTCTTCATCACTAGATAAAGAAGACTATTTTGTTCGCTTCTTTGTCGTGGCATTCTTACCTGCTACGATGTGCGTGCTCTCTCTCTCTCCCTATCCCTCATGGCATGCACCTAGTGGTTCCAACTCATCCTTACTTCTTTTGGGCGGTATGTTATCCCAGCAGGACATTTTTTCCAAAAGAGCCTGAGCAGGAATCTCAGAATAGGTTTTCTCCTCTCTTCATCACCGGACCATACTTTCTTACCTCTAACCTATGACCCACTACTCCCTGTATTGGCTGGGTACAGGCTGGTGATGTTTGGGCCTTGCGTGTGCTCTACTTCTATGTATGTCTAAAACTTGCTCGCTGCTCATGCGTTTGCTGTGGTCTGGAGGCTTGTCTGCTCATTCTGTTGCCCATCCTTGACTTCTTGTAGCGTGAGTTGTAATCTGATTCCTCATTCTTTATGGCCTACTCCCTTTAAGGGTTGGGCTTTGCTTGATTGTGGGCTCTTCTTCCTTCTGCTTACTCTCTTACTCCTTCTGCGGTCTTGCTCCCATTTCCTGCCGTGCCACTTTGCCATTCCTGCTGTGATGTTATTTGACCCCAGCCTGCCTAGGCCTCTTTGGGTCTGCTGCTTATTCTTCTCTCAATGACTCAATATGGTCATTTGGGCTTTGTATCACATTGCTTGTGGGCTCTTTTGTCCCATTTATTTCCTCCTGGGCATCCTTGGCCCACTAGCTTTCCTTGGGCTTCCTTGCACCTTTTTCTAACTCTGCGTTTCCATGGGCTTTTACTAACTCCTTTGGGCTTTCCTGGCCTAATTACCTCATCCTTCATCCTTGGGGTTCATAGGCTTGCCATCAACCCCTTACTTTCTTTATTTGCATTACTTCGGGCTTGCTGTGACCCATTCTCACTTTTCTACATCACATACTGCCCATGGTTTGCTACTTCTCTCTCTTCGGGCTCCTTTAGGCCCGTTTGCTTCCTCAATGCCCATTTGTTTATTTTAATGGCCCATGATCCATTATTCCTGCCACTTGAGTTTAATGGTTTTTCTATTCACTTACTAATTCTTTTTTGCCCATGTTGCTGGGCTTCTTCCTTCTACTGGGCTTCCCAAAATGAGCATCAACAATCGCTATTTATATATTTCTATACATAACTACATAATTTTTATTATTTATGTAAGTAAGAAGTTATTAATTTTTATGTTTATCAACATAAAATTTAAAATCCACATATTTTATAAGCCTACATATTAGCTTAAGTATATTTACAAATATATTAGATTAAATAAAATATTTTTTAATAATATATATATTTTTTGTACTGGCCAAAACGCCAAATACCAGCTGGTACAGGTCGGTACCGCCAAAATAGGCCAGTACAACTCAGTATTTTTTTCGGTACGTTTTGGAGGAGTATCGGTATCGATTTAATGGCTTGTATGGTATATCTCCCCAGTACCACCGATACCGGTACGATATTGACTTCTTTGATTTGACAACAACTATAATTAGATCTTGGTCATCTGTCACATTAGTAATGTGCTAAAGAATTAAAGAAACTTCAATAAAGATAATAAACATGAGGTTGTTACTTGTGAGATATTAAGTGAAATATAAAAGATGAAAAGAGATCAGTTTATAAGGAGTGCGAGAGCTCTTGGAGAGTCCCGCTGAATTAAGAAGAACCAATTTCGATGTGATTTTAAACTCAAGTAGGGACTTTCGGGAGAATGGACTAATCTAATTTTGCACCAAACTAGACAATCGGGTTAAACTAGCTCAATTTGGTTTGTTAATAAAAGGGGAATTGTGGCTTTTGGATCTACTAAAACTTTGTTTGGTTGCAACTAAGGGGAAAGAAAAGAAGAAATTAATAAAGGTAAAAGAATGGATAAAGAAAGGAAAGGAAAACACTTTCCCATGTACGTTTGGAAATAAGAAGAAAATAAGAAAAGAAAAGAATATAATTAATATGCTTTCCTATGTTTGGTTTGTAAGGGGAAAGGACATGAAAAGATAGATATATGCTTTTTTTACTTCTATATCCACGTGAATTTGAAAGAGATGAATTTAAAATCTTGAACAAAATAGTAAATTTCATGCCTTGAAAAGTCGAAGTGTTAGTTTTTCTCTTCCCTTAGTTGCAACCAAATAAAGTTTTAAGGTTTGACAGAGATGAATGCACGCCCAATAGATGCAAGGCCACTTCTACAAGTGTTTGGTTATTGCATGGTGTCTTATTCTTGGGGGTTATGGCCATTTGCAAAATTTTAATTGTCTTAAGGTCGATGAGAAAAATCATTTTATTTAATATGTCAGTGAGAGTCTCCTTGTACTTAGTTTATACACTTGTAACCAGAGGCGGAGCCACATAGTGGCTTGGGGGGGCCGTGGCCCCTGCAAAATTTTTTTTTTTCCCATTAGACTATGAAGAAAAAAAAAAAAGGCCCCCCCAACATTCCACAGCCGGCCCCCCCACCCATTTCTCACCAATTCTCCCAGCCCTCAATCAAAAATTAGAAACACCATCAAATTAAAAAAAAAAAATTTTATCTGTTCTACTTTCAAGCAAAAAAAAAACCCAAAAAAAATTTGAACTAAAATCTGAAAAAAAAAAAATACATATATAACAAAACCAAGCCCATCCATGGCAAGCCAAGCCCACGGCAAGCCCATTACAGGTAGCTCGCTCACGGGCCATGGCAAGCCCATTCTCAACCAAAAAAAAAAAAAAAAAAAAAAAAAATACAGAGTCAGAAATTGAACCCAATCAACCCATCATGTCGCTGGCGCCTGGCATCACGTCGCGTCGTCGCTGGCTGGCAGAGAGATCAATCCCAATACAAAAGCAAACCAAACAGGCAAACACAGAACTCAGCAAACCAAACACAGAGCACAGAGGTGTTTATAAAAAAAAAAAAAAAAAATCCCCAAAATCAAACCCAGTAAACCACTTACCCACGGACGGTCACGTTGCCGCCGTCGTCGCCGCAGCGAGATCATTGTCGTCGTCGTCGTTCGCCTGGTCGCCCCTCATCGCAGATCGGAGATCGGAGAACGGAGAACGCAGATCGGTGTTCGGTGTTCGCCGCTCGGTGCTCCCTCCGGCCCTCCGTCAAGGTATTTCGGTCTTTTTTCTCTCTGACTCTTTCTCAGTCTCTCACTCTTTAATCTCGGTGTTCTCCACTTCTCCTTCTTGCAGATCGACATCGTAGAGCCTCTGCGCCTCTGCGTCTACTCCAGTGAGCGGTGCTGTAACTGCTGTTGCCTCCTCCGGCAGTCCGGCCCTCCGTCAAGCTCAAGGACTCAAGGTTTCTCTCTACCTCTCTCTGTGTTTCTCCCTCTTTTATCTCACTGAATGATTAGTAAGGAATAAAATGAAACTTATAAATGAAACTCACTAAGTCACTAACTCAGCATCTTTTTTTTTTTTTTTTTTTTTGATGTGGAACTGTGATCTGTGAGAATATGATTGGCCTTTCACTCTTTTTTTTTTGTTTTTTTTTGTTTGTTTGTTTGTTTGTTTTTGTCTTTTTAAATTTGGCTGTCCAGTCCACACACTGACACTGTGCTCCCTGGCGTGTAAGCGTGCATTCATAACAAAATTTTTTTTTGGGTCTTGTTGTACAGCCAGAACAATGTTTGTGTGTGTGTTGTGTGTTGTGTGTTGGGTTGGGCTTGTTGTATCCTATTTGGTTTGGAATTCTTTAAGGCTTAGAAACTTTGAATGGATTTTGAAGTTATTGGGCTTGAGCTTCACATATTACCCAAGTTTTAATTTTGGAATTGAAACTTGGAAAAAAACAATTTAAAATTTTTTTAAAAATCATATAATATAAATAATATCGGTTTTTTTTTTTTTTTTTTTTTTAAAGGACTTCACCATCCAACTTTTATTGATTAATATTATTTTAGTTGCGGTCCATTAGCTAATGGATACAATAGATAGTTAATTAGTTACAGTATCACTATTATACTATAATTAGTTAATTGTATAATTAATGACAAATAAATTAAAGCAGTATAGTTTATTGTTAAGCTAAATAACAATAATTAAAACTATATAATTAAATTAACCAATACATTATAAAAGACAAATTAATTAAATTATTTTTGTTTTTGTTTGAGGGGTTATTATTAATTAAAGTTGTATTAAAAATGGGTTGACTATTAAATTATAGTGGAAATTTTGTTTTTTTCTTGAGTATGAATAACATTCATATAATTAAGTAAAAATTTCTAATTAAAATTTTATTTTTTTAAATTTTTTTCAGGTTAATTTTTGAGTCATATTCTTAAAGCTAAAAGAATTATGAGCAAACGAAAAACAATTGATGCATTCTTTAAGAGAAAAGATGTTAGCAATTCAGAAATTAGGACACCTGTAGCTGTTGAAACAGATGTTAATACTTCAATGCCTGATGAACATCCCTCCAAATGTCCAAAACTTCAATTTGAAGAGATAGATCGTGATCCAGGATCACGTAAACAAATATGTGAATTTCCTATCAACAAACAAGATGAAATCCGATGAGCTTATCTCGAAAAAGGTCCATATCAACTTGTAGATATAGACTATCCATACAATGATGATACTCATCATCGTCGATTTCAATCTTCATGGTTTACGTCACATAAGGATTGGTTGGAATACTCACCTTCAACGGATGCAATATATTGCCTACTTTGCTACCTTTTTAGTAAGAAACCAATAGGTCGTCCCGGATCAGATGTATTCATTTCAACAGGTTTTAATAATTGGAAAAAGGTGAAAGTTGGAACGAATTGTCCTTTAATTCGTCATGTTGGGAAAGAACCAAATTCCCCACATAAAATTGCTGTGAAATGTAGTGAGGATTTAAAGAATTATTCACGACATATTGACAAGCTAATTGAGAAACAAACGTCAAAAGAATTAGAGAATAATCGGTTGCGGCTCAAAACCTCAATAGAGTGTGCTCGATGGCTAGCATTCCAAGCTTGTGCTTTTAGAGGTCATGATGAAAGTCTTGATTCAAAAAATAGGGGTAATTTTATTGAATTGATAAAATTCACATCAACTTTCAATGACAAAGTAGCTAGTGTTGTTTTGGAAAACGCTCCAAGAAATGCCAAATATACATCACCCACAATTCAAAAAGAGATTTTGCATATTCTTGCTAGTAATGTGCGAAATGCTATTCGTGAAGAAATTGGGGATGCAAAATTTTGCATTCTTGTTGATGAAACCCGGGATGAGTCAAAGAGAGAGCAAATGGCCATCATTTTGAGATTTGTTGATAAAAGAAGGTTTTATTAAAGAGCGTTTCTTTCATATTGTGCATGTTAGAGACACTACTGCATTGACTTTAAAGAATGAGATATGTGCTGTCCTTTCTCATTACAACCTCCACATTGAAAATATTCGAGGTCAAGGATATGATGGGGCTAGTAACATGCGTGGTGAATGGAATGGATTACAAGCTCTTTTTCTTAAAGATTGCCCATATGCTTATTATGTACATTGTATGGCTCATAGGTTGCAATTAGCTCTAGTTACAACATCTAGAGAAGTAAAAGATGTTCATCAATTCTTTGATCATTTGGTTAATATTATCAATATTGTTGTTGGTTCTAGTAAGCGTAATGATGAATTGCAACATGCTCAAGCAGAACAAGTTGAGAATATGATTGCTTCTAATGAAATTGAGACTGGAAGAGGTGCAAACCAGATTGGTACTTTGCAACGAGCTGTAGATACTAGGTGGGGATCTCATTTTCAATCTATTTGTAGTTTGATTAGAATGTTTGATGCTACTTGCAAAGTTATCAACACTATCTCTGAGGAAGGGGTTAACTATAAACAACGCGGTGATGCCGAGGGAGCTTATCAGGTATTAACATCATTTGAATTTATTTTAATCTTGCATTTGATGAAAGAGATAATGGGAATTACTAATGTTCTTTGTCAAGCTTTGCAACAACATTCTCAAGACCTTTTAAATGCCATGCATTTAGTTTTAACTACAAAATCACTTATTCAAGAGTGGAGAGATGATGGATGGGAGCCTTTACTTGCTAGTGTTATATCATTTTGTGAGCAACATGAAATTGATATTCTTGATATGAATGCTCGTTACACTAAAGGTCGAGGTAGATATCGTCGTCAAGATGATGATTTAACAATGGAATATCATTTTAGAATTGACATATTTACAGTTGCAATAGACTTTCAATTGCAAGAATTGAAAAGTAGATTTTCTAAGCTAACAACAGAACTTGTCATTCTTAGTTCGGCTTTAAATCCCAAGGATACTTTTAGATTATTCAAAATTGTTCATATATGCAATTTGGTTAAGAAATATTATCCTCAAGATTTCACTGAACATGAACAAGAACTTTTGGAGTCTCAATTGCAACATTATGAGCTTGATGTGATAAAACATCCAGATTTTCAGAATATGAGTACAATTTCCGAGCTATGTAGGGGATTACAAATTTCAGGAAAGTCTAATATCTATTTTTTGATTGATAGACTTATTCGTCTTGTGTTGACCCTTCCAGTTTCTACAGCAACTACAGAACGAGCTTTCTCAGCTATGAAGTTGTTAAAAACAAGACTTCGCAATAGAATGGAAGATGAGTTTTTGGCAGATAATATGATAGTTTATATAGAGAAGGAAATTGCAGGGAATTTCACTATAGAGATGATAATGGATAAATTTTATTCTATGAAAAATCGTCGTCAGGCATGATTTGATCCGATTGATGACCTGACCTGACCCGAAGAATGGGAGATTTACTAAGGCTTAGTCCATGGAGCGGAGGCTTGGGCTGACACAAAATTTTTGGTCCGTTTTTGTAGCTCATTGTGAATCCTGTGCGGAGGATATAAAAGCCGTTTTTTTTTGTGATTAGGGTTTTGTCATCTTGTTCTTTTTGAGAAAGAAAAACACTGTAACCGCACATTGTAATTTTCTTTTATAATAGTGAAATCCCTGCAACTCTGTGGACGTAGGCAAATTGCCGAACCACGTAAATATTGTCTTGTGCGTGTGATTGTTTTTCTTTTGGCGTTTTTTTTTCTCTATTTTTTTGTTTCTCTCAGGTTTGAAATTTCGGTTGAATTCCCAACATGTTCAAGTATATGATGATATATGAAAGTTGATAATTTTGTATCCAATAGACTTCAGAATTATATTTAGTAAATTTTTATTACAACCCGGCCCCCCCAAATGTTCATTCCTGGCTACGCCCCTGCTTGTAACCCTCATGGGATTGCAAGCATTCCAAATCTTATTGGAAGGCTACTCGTGAAGCCCAAAGTTGGGTGTCAAAATGCCTTTTAGGCCCTCCAAACCTGAACTGCTTTATCTTCACCAAGAAAAGATACAAATAAGTTTAATCCATGCGTTTGGACTTTGTTTGTATGTGTGTCATAAAGCGTGGGGAAAACAAATTGAGTCATACAAAATAATATATTAACTCAATGGCAGGAGTCCTTTTCAAATGAGTAAATCTAGGCTACGAGTTTTGTTTTGTTTGGTTCTCCCTTTGTCGTTGTTTTTGTTCTCACTCAGCATACAAAACTTTCACTTTTACCCAATTTACGTGTCCATAATGATCTCTCTCTCTCTCTCTCTCTCTCTCTCTCACACACAATCATACTCTTGATCTAATAATGGGGAAAGAGATTTCAAGGGACACAATAACGTCCTGTTATTTAAAACACAAACAAACAAGTCAAATTTTTTATTATCTATGTAGAAATGAGACTTAATACATTGATCCCTTGTTCAAAAAACAGATAAACAAGACAGGGAAATAATGGAACTGAGACAACTGAATACATATCATCAACTTGTCAGTGAGCCATACTCAAAAGCTAGGCAGCAAAAAGTCAAGAGCTTGACTTCAATGTGTTCGCGATGTCAATGACAAATCGATATCTGACATCCGCTTTCCCAAGACGCTCCATAGCAGTATTCACATAATCAATTGGTATAACCTCAATGTCAGCAGTTATGTTGTGTTTGGCTGCAAAATCAATCATCTCTTGTGTCTCCTTCATGCTCCCAATGCAACTACCACCAACTAGCTTCCTTCCTGTTATTCCATAACACTTATTAATACAAAAGACTCAGTGGAACTACAGATATAGCAGCCATACGAGGGTTGATGAAAAAATATGAAATGACAGCACCACATGAATTCCAATCAGTAAGCACTAAAGCCAGCAATTAGGCTTGTACAACACGGTCATAAATTATACATAGATTCTTATATACTTATTATATTAACAATACCATATGCCCTTTTCTTTTCGAATATAGAAAATGTTAAAAGCCACATACTTACCCATGAGTAAAGGAAAGACCGGTAATTCAAGCGGCTTCTCTGGTGCACCAACCATAACGAGCTTTCCTTGTGACTTTAACAGACCAATTAGAGGTAGGAGGGGATGCATAGCAGAGACTGTATCAATGATACCATCCAATGTGCCTTGGGCAGCCTAATATGGTCGATAAAGTTAGAATCTTTGATACAAATTACATTATTACAGTAACTCACATTCACATATAATTGTCAGTGCAATATGTTAATAACTTAGTACCTGCATCTCATCTTGGTCTTTGCTAACCAAAAACGAATCGGCACCAAGATGTTCCAAAGCTTCCTTCTTCTTGTTAACTGAAGTACTGATCACTGTCACCTTAACCCCCATAGCTTTGGCAAACTTCACTGCAACATGGCCTAGACCACCAAGACCAACCACACCCACATGCATACCAGGTTTGTCAAGCCCATAATATCTCAAGGGACTGTACACTGTGATCCCAGCACAAAGGAGAGGGGCACCAGAATCAAGTGGAAGGTTGTCTGGAATACGGACCACATAGTGCTCATCGGCAACCATGATGTCCGAGTAGCCTCCTTGTGTGATGGTTCCATCAAAGTACTTGACGCCATAGGTGAGAATCATATTGGGGCAGTAATTCTCAAGTTCGTTGGCACAGCTATCGCAAGAGTGACATGCTCCAACCATGCAGCCAACTCCAACTTTGTCTCCAACTTTGAACTTTTGTACCTTGCTTCCCACTTCTGTCACTACACCCACAATCTCATGCCTGCATTGTCCAATTCAGTTCACATGATTTTCATATGGGATAATAAAAAAATTTAGAAATTAAGTCAAATCCATTCACTGATTTCATCCAACAGACACATAGGAAATAGCATCGAACTTGGCATGTTTTGGTGTGTTTAATTGAAAAGGTTCTTAGATTTGAGAGAAGTGCAATATAAGTGCTAATTCATCCGCAATTGATTCCATGATTTTATGAGTTTCAAGTCTTCTCCAACTGTAAATTCAATACTAACAATTTTCTATTATTCACTGCAATCCTAGCACTGCAGCACATAGCTTCTATATAAATTAAAAATCTGGTTGTGCATTTCATTTGTAGTAGACTAATCTTACACAGATAATGTGGAGGCTATGGAAACTTGGATTTGTAGAATAGTCAAATAAGTGGTGCGCTAATAAAATGGGTCATATGTATTTTGTATGGCTATAAAAGCACCAGATGATGATTGATTGATTAAACTTGGGAATGGATAAAGCCAAAGTCTCTACATAACTAATATCGTCTAAGAGGCCTTGCTAAATGCCTACACACACACACATACGCATATATATATATATATATATATATATATATATATATATATATATATCAGTATCTCTGTATCTTTTACCTCGAGCAGTTTGCAAATAATATTTGTTAATATTAGCAAGAACTAAATTGAAGAAAATAAAAGTGCTTGTTCAAATTTATGTTGAAATATGAGGTTCTGATCAAGAACAAGTACAGAGTCAAGCTTTCACCGGCAATGGTTGCAAATCTTGAATTGTGTATTATAATGGACCAAATATAAGGCCTAATATTAGGTCTAGTATAATAATTATGATTGGTAGAAAAACTTATTATTTTTGTATGATTAGTATAAAAATTTACTTTTTTGTGATCTGTTTATTTTTATAAAATGGATAGGTAAAGAAATAAAGCGAAATAATGATTGAGCCGTTTTCATTCTACTAATTTGATTTTTTTTGCTTATACAAGAGTAGAAAAAAATTTAAATCTTACCCAAATTAATTTTTTTTATGTAATAAAAATTAATTTTATCTTTTACTTTTTTATCTACTAAACACATACGTCAAAATATTTTCAACTCCTTATTTTTGAGAATATATATATATATATACATATATATATATATATATATATATATATAAGAAAACTGTATTGTACTGTCCATATATATAATAATACTATAAATGATAATAGACTAATAGTCATGGAAAACCTACCCAGGAACTAGTGGGTAGGTAGACATGCCCCATTCATTTTTGGCCATGTGAAGGTCAGAGTGACATATTCCACAGTATAGAATTTTGAATGTTACGTCCTTCTCTCCTGTTGCCCTACGAGTTCGAAAATATCAATTTAGTACACATACAATGAACCTTCATAAAATAAAATTCTCAAAAAAAAAAAAAAAAACCATAAAATCAATAGGAGACTGTTGGTTAATTATTTACCAATCACCATAAGCACCAATTCAACTAAAAAAAAAAGGGGGACATATCTCCATGCACACCATGTTTAATTGATCAAATAAACTCATTGATTTTTTGGTTATATCGTCTCTAAAATCTCGCAACGATCAAATAACATGAAATGATAATAAGAATAAAATAAGATGAGCTTTCGGAATAATCTCGCACTTGGGTGCTATTTTTATATGAATTTTACGGTAAAATAATCCTGTTTAATTTTGATTGGCTCTTAAAAAAGAGTAAAAGAAGACTACGCTATTTTCTTCGAAAGTTCATGTTTGTGGCTGAGTTTATAGTTTGACCCAGGCATGCTACCTTATCAATTAAAAAGTATAATAGAAAATAATGACTACAGCGTACAGGATGTACTTTTTTCAGAGTTTATATAGGTAACCTGTGCTTTGGGAAAATTGTTATTAATTATGAAAGTTTGGATATTACTTTTATACCGTAAAAAAAGTTAATTATTATTTTTTTTATAAAAAATTTTTAAATTTTTTCCTAAACTAATATTTTAGATTTGTTTGAATACAGTTTATTTTGCTAAAAACTAAAAATTACAAATTGAAAATATTATAGCAAAATAATTTTTAAATGTGTGAATAGTGCCATGTGACCTATTTTTATTTTATTTTATTTTGAATAAAATGGTTACGGGTTTTGTGAACGGTGCATGAATAGTGCACTTTATTTCTAAAAACTGAAATGCGTGTATAAAAAAAGAAAAAAAGGAAAACTCAAAATGTCAGATGCAGAAAAATTCATCCGAATCTAAACATATACTTTATATAGAACATCTGTTAACATTTCATTATTGTTTCACAATCTTTTTATTTATTTATTTTTTTATATATAGATAAAAGATAGAAACTTGTTTCACAATCTTAATGTGAAGTAAAATGTTTCACATAATTTTCATAGTCTTATATGAGATGTACATAATTTACACATGATATAAAAGAGTGTAAACACTGTTAAATGTGAAATTGTCGGACTTTGTGTCGTGACACTCAACCTCAAAACAAATTGGTAATAAAGAAGACATATTTGTTAGAGCATGAGTTATGTTATTTTACCTCAAAATTAATTAATGTTGAGAAAGACAAATTCAAATCTTTTACGGCAATTAAAATTGCAACTAACATACCTATTTTTCAATTAATCGTAGGGAACCCATATTACAGTCTCTCCCAAAAAAAAAAAAACAATCAAAAAGCCAAATTACAAAATACAAAATACTTTATTTTCCATTTTCTTAATACTTTTTGAGAATCAAAATGATAGACTGAAGTGAAAAATGAAACAAACAAGAGTAGTAGTAGGAGAGAGAGAGAGAGAGAGAGAGAGAGAGAACCTTCTTGAGAATTGGAAGGGGGAGAGGTGCCCAGAAGTATCCTTGGCAGCCCAGCCAAAGGCCTTCTTGGGGTGCTCAACCTCTAGTGATTTTGCCATTTCTCTTTTGTCACAAGTAGAAAGAAACTAAGAAGGCAGAAAGAGAAAAGCTGAAAGAGTAACTAGAGACCAGAGAGGGATAGAATTGCTAATGACCAGGGTCCTAAATTGTGTGAGATATATTTATAGGGGTATGAGGAGGAAATGGTTGGGTTTTCTCTTTGCGCTGGGCTGACGTATTGGGTGAGCTAACGATAGTTTGATGTAGGACAGGTGGACATTCTGACTACTTTCGTTTTTCCGACCGGCCATTTACTGGGAGGAGTTTCCACGTTTTATCTTAGCTTGACACTTATCTCTTATTTGATAGAACTAGCAGACTTAATAATGATGTACTACATACATTTTAGCACAATTGTCTCGTGTAAAAGATACCTTTCACTTTCAAGCTCAAGGAGAACATGTATGTAGAACCTCTCACTTTACGCGAGACATTTTAGAACAGATTTTATTTGGATTTTAGGCCTCACCATTTTGGATTTTGCGAGTTATTTTCTAAATCGATTTGACTATTTTCACCTAACTCACTGTTTGGCTATTGAAAATTTTCAATCACATGAGAATTGTGATAGAAATTGTATTCCCGAACTCTCTCAAACACAAAAGGTATGTAGGAAAAATTCGGTACACTGTTCTATGAGCATAAACTTACTGTTTAGAAAAGACAGTGGCTTGATCTCACTAACGATACTTCACATTATCTGGGACTAGTGTTTCCATTTCCCTCTTTACTCTGTATACAATGGTCTTACTATGAATAAAATATTTCTATCATTTATCTCAAAAGAAAAACAAAAAAAGAAAGAAGTAAGAGGGTAGACATTAAAAAAAATGTAACAAAATAAAACTTAGATACAATTCCTTAATTACAGTACATTAAGTTGTCCAAATAAATTCAAAGACTTGTCTAATTAAATTCAAAGATTTATATACATTGAATTTAAATGTCCATGGAAAAGGATAAGATGATCAACCATGTATTTGACTTTAATAAGAAATTGTATCCTATTAAGCTTTCTAATATGCCGCACAATTCATGGAATAACTGAAATTCATATTCAAATTTTTTTTTTAAAAATTCATAAATTTTATCAAAATCAAAAAATGGAATAGTTAAGAAAAATATGAAAAATTAATATAAGTTACATGACAGAATCCTATCATGTTAGATCATTATTTTTAGGAAAATCTTTTCCCTAAATTGGGTTAAATAGTATTCTCTGATGATGCTTGGAAAATTACTAGTGAGGTACACGGCAAACACGCGATCCAACGACACCCGCGCAACACAAAAAGAAAGGACATAACAGAGAGCACTGGTGTGGTGCCGGCCAAATACCCTCCGAAGGTCAAGTTAGAACTTCTCGCAACTTTAGAGTGCTAGAGAGGGGTCAATTCTGCGGCCCTTGGTTGGTGAGGGTATTGGGGCTTTTATAGTAGTAGGGCATGAGCGTTCCCTAATCGGATTAGAAGTATTTTCCTTTTAGGAACCTCCTTGGAGAGTGATTTACAGGATCCTTTCCTTATGAAAATCCCTTTAGATTTGGTGAAGCGTGGGGAGCAAGCTATTTCGTGATACGTGGGTGGCAAGCAAATATTTAACTAATGCCGTCAGTTTAAAAAATCCTTTAGCTCCAATCTTGTCATCTCCTGAGGACGTCAGCCTACTTAAGGCATCAGCTTATTAAGAACGTCAGCTTTCTGGGAGTCTTTTAAGGCTTCCTATGGCCAATGACGAAACGTATTGGAACTCGGCTGAAGCGACATTCCCGTCGGCCAGTACCGTCGCCGTCGCCCTATGTAGTTGTCGGTCTATATTCTTTTTTGTCCCTACATCAGTTGCCCCCTACTCCATAATTTCGTCGGTTATGGACTGTCGGTTTTGTGGAGTCTTGTTGAATTACCATTTTGGGCCTAGAGAAGCGGGAAAATTAATTGATGAACTCCTCGTCCCGAGATACGTTTATTGCTCTGAACACGTGTCGTCCACTTGTTGGCCCCGTTCCTGATGAAGGCGTCGCTTCGTCTTCAGTGCGTTTTTCCCTCCTATATATACAGTGCTCATTTCTCATTTTTTCCTTATTTCATTTTTGCTGATTATTGAGAGAGACAAAGAGAGAGACTGTCGCTTGTTACTTTCATCGTTTTTAGCTCCCGTCAACAAATCTTCCGTCCCCTCAAGTTCCGTCAGTATTCAGACCTTCCTTCAAAGTAAGTTTCCATTTCCTTGCATTTTCTATTTGTAGTTAAATAATTATCTTGGTGAGGATGTCAACTTAGGTACTTAGACTGGATCCGTCACTTGTAGATAGTCAAATGTCAAGTGACGCGATGAGTGAGGAGTCGTCAGTCCACGAAGGAGCGGGGTACGACGAGGCTTTCAGTTCAGGTGTTGAATCTGAGGATTTCTCACCTTCGTCAAGGAGAGAGACGTCCGTCCAGTCCCTTGACGGCGAGGATGAGTGTTATGCCGAGGACTTAGAAATTGAAGTAGGGAAGGAGAGCTGGGTTGATGGTGGAGACGCCCTCGATGGGGAGGAGAATGACGGTGATGAGAGTGACGATGGGGGAGGGTCTAGCGAAGGGGCCATCGCAGGTCTTGGAGATAATCGTCCCTTTATTCTTCCTGCGGAATGGGCTGTCAACAAATTTCTACCGTCGATGAGTGATAAAGTTTTTAGTGAATTGCACATCAGGTATCAGATCCCAGAGCACATCCTAATCCATCTCCCTTATGAGAACGAGAAGTGTTACACGGGGAGGAAAGCGGACGTTGGGATGTGTGACGCTATGTTTGCTGCCGGGCTTAGGCTTCCGCTGGCGGCACTTCACCATCAGCTGGTTGATTACTTAGGTTTTTCCGTCAGCCAAATTGCTCCCAATGCTTGGAGGACTTTTATTGGAGCAGAGGTTCTGTGGGGGAGTCTTAGTGGAGGGAACCGTCAGCTCATGCTGGACAAGTTCTTTTACTGTTACAGGCCTCATCACATATCCCAAGGGGACATACCACTTTGTTGTCAGGGAGAAGGACTTGAAGTTGGTGTCCGACATGCCAGACTCTAATAGGAATTGGAAGAACAGGTTCTTCTTTGTTGAAGGGACGGACTGGGTATGTCGTGAGGAAGAGTGGGCAACGATGCCTCATGGCTATTTTGATAATACATGGGCTTACGTCAAAGAATCAGGTTAAAAACGTCAGCTACCCCTTTATTTGTTTTATTCTGACGTTTCTAACACCGTCTTCTTTTTCTTGATTACAGCTACTGCGTGTCCCAACATATCTGACGAGCAATTGGGATTTATCCAACGGATTCTTGAAATCCCCTTGGATTAGAGAAAGTGCCGGGACTTAATCAACCTCGACACTCTTCATTTGTACTGCGAAGGTCCTGATCCGTCACCTGAAGCTCGGAAGTTAGGCGAGTACCCCCGACGGCGTAAGTGAATTCTTTACATCACATCTAGAACTGACGTCTGTTGTTTTATTTTGTAGAGATGGACGTTGCCAAGCAAAGGATTAGGGCGGTGGCGGCCCATAAGAAGGAGGAAAGAATGACGAAGGGGGCAGAAGTGGGAGACTCGTCAACTCCCGAAACCGTCAGCAAGACTTCAAAAAGAAAGGCTGACGGTGATGGCACCCGTCCCTCTAAGAAAACCGTCACCATCGTAGGTGACGCCTCCTCGAAGGGGAAATCGGCCTTTAAGCCAAGCCATGGTGCAGGCAAAGGTCTCATGGTTCCTCCACCGGGCAGTTAAAAGAAACTGCCTGTCTTACTCCGTGAGGATCCAAAATACGCTTTGAAGAAGCTTTCTTCAATTATTGGCAGCGAGGACTATGAAGACCTTGGCAACCACTTGATGGAGGCCATGGGGGAGACGGGCCTCTTTAGCATTGCCCAGGTAAGAGTCCGTCGTAATCTTGCTCGTGGATGATATTATCATTATTAAATCTAACTCCCTTTTTTCTTTAGGCCATGCTCATGACTAAGGGATTGATGGAACGGTCTCTCCATCACGAGATGACGCTCGGACGGGTCCGCGAAAAGGCCAAGTTGGCGGAGGAGGAATTGTTCGAGCTGAGGAACTGGAAGGTGGTGACGGAGCAGAAGCTCAAGCTTGCAGAACGGTCCTGAGATGAATATCAGAAGATGACAGAGGAGCTGAAGAAAGTCTTGGAGGACAAGGAGAATGACCTTCATCATGCCAAAGAAGCAGCCGTCCTGGAATATCGTGACTCCAATGCCCTATTATCAGAGCTCGGAGTCTCATATAACGACGGTTTTGATGACGCACTTGGTCAAGCCAAGGCCTTGTATCCAAAACTTGACTTTTCATCCGTCAACATCACCGTTCCGGAGGCTACGTCCATTCATCCCAAGCCGTCAGATGATACGAATGAGCTTTTTGGTGAGGAAGTGCCCATCTCCGTCACCCCTGAGATCCCGACGGTTGAAGGAGGAGAAGCCCGTGAAGCCAAAGACTCCGCTGCTCTTGGTGTTTAATAAATTTTTATTTGTTTTGTTCAAGTATTTTGAGGACAATTTGGTTTTGCCTGTTGTGTACCAGGTTAAGTTGTATCTATTTTGTAGACAATTTATCTTGCTTATTTAAACCTTTCATTAAGGCATCTTAATCATTCTGTTGACGATGAGTCCGTTTACTTTATTAAAAATGTTCACGGGCAATTTGTTTTGTAGGACCCATCCTCTTTAAATAGTGTAGCCTTGAGTGTTCGTCCACTTTCGTGGGCTAGATTTTGGCCTCTTCTGAGGTCCTACTTTGATGGTTTAAATAGCTAATATTAGCGGCGTCTGTCCACCTTGTAGATTTTGTAAAACTATTCATCTTTGTGGGGTCCGTCCATTCTATGGACTGGAATTTTGACCTTTCGTGGTCTGTCCACTTTGTGGATATGATTTTTGACAATTTGTTGGGTCCATCCACTTTATGGATTTCGATCTTGACCCTTCGTGGAACCCGTCCATGTTGTGGACTTGAGTATTGCCCTTTGTTGGGTCCGTCCAAGTTGTGGACTTGAGTATTGACCCTTTGTTGGGTCTGTCCACTTTGTGGACTTGTTTAATGACCCTAGTCATTGGATCTGTCCATATTATAGACTTTAGTTTTGACCCATTGTGAGGTCCGTCCACTTTGTGGACTTGTTTAAATTTTCAACCCTCGTCATTGGGTCTGTCCACATTGTGGACTATAGTCTTGACCCTTTGTGATGTCCGTCCACTTTGTGGACTTGCTTAAATTTTCAACCCTCGTCATTGGGTCCGTCCACATTGTGGACTGTAGTCTTGACCCTTTGTGAGGCCCGTCCACTTTGTGGACTTGTTTAAATTTTCAACCCTCGTCATTGGGTCTGTCCACATTGCGGATTGTAGTCTTGACCCTTTGTGAGGTCCGTCCACTTTATGGACTTGTTTAAATTTTCAACCCTCGTCATTAGGTTTGTCCACTGATAGTAGTAATCTTATAATATTAATAACACATAACATAGTCTGAATGTTCCTCCATAAAATTTAAAGCTGTAGAAAAAGTACCTGCCCCCTTGGGCTTAAAAGGGTACTGAAAGTCATCGTAGCAAAGCTTGTTCAAACAAAAATAATCAAAAATTTTAAAGAAAGACTAGTAAAAATAAATAAACTGGGGGATAGGGGGAAGTCGACCATCATTTCTATTGGTAGTATCTCCGAAGGTGTTCCGTGTTCCATGGGTGCTGAAACTTCCTTCCGTCCATTGTTTCGAGGTGGTATGTTCTTTTCCTCTGCCATGACGTGATCCTATAAGGCCCTTCCCAGTTTGGTCCAAGCTTTCCTTGTGAAGGGTCTTTAGCAGCGCTCATTACCTTTCGTAGCACCAGGTCTCTAATCTGAAAGTCTCTATGCCTGACCTTGGTGTTGTAGTGCTTTGACATGAGGTTCTGGTATCGTGCCAACCTTTGCTCTGCCACTGCTTGGGCCTCGTCCACTAAGTCTAGTTGGAGGCGCATAGCTTCTTTGTTTTTGTCTTCCATGTAGTTCTGCATGCGATAGCTGGTAAGACCTACCTCTGCTGGGATCACTGCATCAGCTCCGTATGTAAGTCGAAATGGGGTCTCTCCAGTGGGTGTCCTTGCTGTCGCCCGATACGCCCATAATACGCTTGGTAGTTCGTCAGGCCAGATACCCTTTGCCCCCTCGAGCCGGGTCTTGATGATTTTTAGCAAGGTCCGGTTCGTGACTTTGACTTGTCCGTTGGCCTGCGGGTGTGCTGGAGATGAGTAGTGATTCTTGATACCTAGTTCGGTGCAGAAGTCCCTGAACGCGCCATTGTCGAATTGCTTTCTATCATCAGAGACAAGCACCCTCGGTATCCCATATCTGCAGATAATGTTCCTCCATACAAATGAACGGATGCTCTTTTTCGTGATAGTGGCTAAGGGTTCTGCTTCCACCCACTTGGTGAAGTAGTCGATACCGACCACTAGAAATTTTAGCTGTCTAAGGGCCGTCGGGAAGGGGCCCATAATGTCCAGTCCCCATTGGGCGAATGACCAAGGGGCCGTCATAGGTGTGAGCGCCTTTGATGGTTGCCTGATCAGATTACTGAACCTCTGACATTTATCGTAGGCCTTGACGTAAGCCTGGGTGTCTTTGAGCATAGTGGGCCAATAGTACCCAGCTTGGATCAACTTGTGTACCAATGACCGTGCCCCTGAGTGATTTCCACAGATCCCCTCGTGAACTTCTCTCATTACATAATCTGCTTCGTCATGGCTCAAACACCTCAGGTACGGTCGAGAGAAACCTCTCTTGTATAAGACATCCCTGATTAGCACAAATCGTGAGGCTTGGACTTTCAGCTTCCTTGCGGCGTCTCTCTCGTCCGGCAGAATGCCTGACCTTAGGTATGCTATTAAAGGCGTGGTCCAACTCTCTTCGGCAGTTATTTCCTGCATTTATGCTCCCTCATCAATAAGCGAGGAGGTTTGGATAAAAGATAATACCTGTTCGGATGCATTCATAAACTCTGCAGAAGCTACTTTTACAAGACGGTCGGCGCATTTGTTTTCCTCCCTTGGGATTTGAACGAACTTGACTTCGAGGCCGTTGATTCGACTCTTCACTTCCTCCAGGTACTTCTTCATTCTCTCATTTCTACACTCATAATCGCCGTTAATCTGGCTTGTTATTACCTGGGAATCCCAATGCAAGATCATATTTTCGGCACTTGCTGCCTTTGCGAGATCCAAACCAGCTACCAAGGCTTCATATTTGGCTTCGTTGTTGGTTGTGGGGAAATCTAGCCGGATCATGCATTCGATTTTATCCCCCTCTGATGTTTGTATGACCACACTGGCACCTCCTGAGCGCTGATTTGATGATCCGTCTGTATGGATGCTCCATAGTCTGTGTCCTTCTGCCCCCTTGTCTTCTGACTGAGTATACTCAACTATGAAGTCTGCCACTATTGGCCCTTTTACTATGGTTTGTGGACGGTACTGCACAGCGAATTCGCTTAGCTCAATTGCCCATAAGGCCATCCTTCCGGCCGCCTCTGGGCTGCTCATTGCTCTTTTCAAAGGTTGGTCCGTCAGAACTATGATGGTGTAGGCCTGGAAATATGGTTTGAACTTTCGCGCAGCCGTTACAAGTGCAAAGGCCAACTTCTCCATCCTGGGGTATCTTTCTTCCGCTCCTCGGAATGCCCTGCTTTTAAAATAGATAGGTCGTTGCGAGCCTCCCTCATCTCTTACTAAGGCCACGCTAACTGCTGCTTGTGAAACCGCTATGTAGAGGTATAGTTCTTCTCCTGGCATGGACGGGCTGAGTAGTGGTGGGGATGAAAGGTATTTCTTCAAGTCCTCGAATGCCTTCTGGCACTCGTCCGTCCACTCAAAAGATTTTTTCAGTACTTGGAAGAAAGGCAGACACTTATTCATTGCCTTGGAGACGAACCTGTTTAAGGCCGCAACTTTTCTGTTCAAGCTTTGAACTGGCTTCACTGTCCTCGGGGTTTCTAGCTTTAATATGGCTCGCACTTTCTCCGGGTTGACCTCTATACCTCTGCCCAAGAATTTCCCGGCTGTCACCCCGAACACGCACTTGCTTGGGTTCAGCTTCATGCTATATGATCGAAGGGTGTTGAATGTCTCCTGGAGGTCGTTACTGCCCTCCGACCTTTCAGGTCCCCCCCCCGTTCGGAGCTGTCCCCCTGGTTTTCCTCTTGGACGTTGTGTCCTGCGTCTCTTTGACGTAATTGCTCCTCCAGATCGTGATTTTGTTTCGTGAGGCGCTCCACCGCAGCCATGAGGGTCTGGACCTGTCTTTCTAATGTGGTGGATCTCGGTGGCTCGTCTCCTTGAACGTTGTTGGTAGTGGCCATGGAGCGTGTGAGTACCATGCAACTCTTGTGTCCGGGAAGCGATAAGGTAAACCAAACAGTTCAGTTGTTCCCACAGACAGCGCCAACTGAGGATGCTGTAAATCTCACCAGTGAGAAGCACGATCCTAACGCTCAAATGAATCACCTACAAAAAGAAGAAAACAAAAAGACCTTGTAGAAGGCATCGGTGTGGTGTCGGCCAAATACCCTCTGAAGGTCAAGTTAGAAGTATTCTCACAACTCTAGAGTGTTAGAGAGGGGTCAATCATGCGTACCTTAATGCAAGAGGGTATTGGGGCTTTTATAGTAGTGAGGTCTTGTCTCCCTTCCTTGTAACCCAAGTTCTTTCCTTATAGGACTCTTCTTTAAGGAATCCAAAACGTGGTGGATAAATTATTCTTCCATGAAGAACTTTTTGCTTTAAGGTGCTCCTTCAAGAATCTTCCCATGCTTTGCCATATTCTTATTGGGTCCTTATTTTATGAGGGGTTCTACGCAAAGGATGGGCTCGACTTTCCTTTGGCCCATGGATAGAGATCCGTTAGGCCGACTCGTCTAGGCCCATCAGGCCTTATCTTCTGTTTTTATCCTCTTCACCTTCCATGGATTCTGTTACACCGACTTCTTCTTTTTCTTTTTAATCGAGTATTTTGTTTTTTTGTTTGTTTGTTTTGAGTACAGATAATAATTATGATAAAATCTGGGAGATAATTAATACAAACACATACCAACAAGAAATGGAATCCAAACAGTCCGGGCCTACCATATGAGATACATATATAGTATATCATATTTGGCTTTCTTTACAACACCGGGTGAGGGGTCAGTTCAAAGTATAAGTAAAATACAGTAAATATACATATTAAAAAATAAGCAATATAATATAAAATAAGCAATATTTAAAATAAAAAAAAAAATTGAACGGAATCAATTAGGCTCAGATTGTAAAATTATCTCTGTTAGGAGACTAAATTTGGTACGAATTCAATTTATCAAAATTAACTAATTAAGTGACAGAGTTATTAAAAGATAAAGGAAAGAAAAAAAAAAAGAAAAGGAAAAAAAAAAAAGCCAGACACAATAATGCACTTGTTTATGATTCTACTTATGATTCATGTTTAAAACTTAATTTAGTGATTCTTGTTAGAGGGAAATTCTAAGGTACCCCTACTATCTTTTGTGGGTATGGTACCTATAAGTAAGTGCCAAACGTGAAATGACATGCCAACCATGGAGACAATAATAGACCCCGCTAATATTAATGTCATTGTGTTTTGCATTATTTTTTTTTTTTTTTTTTTTTTTTTTTTTTTTTTTTTGTGTGGAGAAACAAGTAATGTCTTTTACTTAAACTAAATCACTGATATATATATATATATATATATATATATGTACACAACACAGGTAGTGTTTGGTTTCAATAGAAATTCCTAGATAGAGGCAAAGGAGCTAAGGATAAAATAAAACAAAACAGATTATGTGATAACTATAGGAACATTTGAATTTTGAGCAGCAACGTGATCCTTAGAAAGTGGCTTGGCATTATCTTTAGCCATATTTGAATCCATATCAGTTATCCTAACAGCCCCCGACAAGCTAATGGGAGGAGGAATCACCATGAGCTTGGAAGTGAGATGTGCAAAACGAGCAGAGGATAGTGCCTTTGTGAAAATGTCTGCAACTTGATCAATAGTGGAAATAAACTTGACTGAAATAGCACGATTAAACACCTTTTCTCAAACAAAATGATAATCAACTTCAATGTGTTTTGTTCGGGCATGGAATACAAGGTTAGACACCAAAGCAAGTGCACTGACATTATCACACCATAAGATAGGAATTGAAGGAAGTGGGACTTGAAGTTCCTTGAACAACATGCACAACCAAAATAATGTTGCAGTAGTTTAAGCAAGAGACTGATACTCAGCCTCAGTGCTTGAGCAAGAAACAACTGCTTGCTTCTTTGCACTCCAAGAGACCAAACTCTTGCCAAGAAAAACTGCAAATCTAGAAGTAGAGTGTCTATCATCGGGATCACCTGCCCAGTCAGAATCACAAAAGGCAGACAATTGTAGATCACCCTTAGTGTAGAGTAAACCATAGTCAGCAGTGCCTTTTAAATACCGAAGAACTCGTTTGGCATAGGTCCAATGTGTGGATGTAGGTGAATGCAAGTGTTGACAAAGTTGATTGACTACAAAGGAAATCTCAGGCCTTGTAAGTGTACAATACTGTAAAGAGCCAACCACATGACAATATTCTGTAGGATCAAGTAGACTTTCACCATCATACCGTGAGTGTTTGGAGCCAGAAGGACAAGGAGATTTAGCTGCTTTGGCCCTAATCATATGAAACCGAGTGAGCAAATCAGCAATATATTTAGCTTGACAAAAATGTAAACCATGCTCAGTTCTTGTGGCTTGAATACCAAGAAAAAAACTGAGAGGACCAATATCCTTAAGGGGAAATTCAAGTTGCAACCTAGAAATTAGAGAGTTGATGAATTCAAGATGTGTCCCTGTAACAATTATGTCATCAACATAAATAAGCATAAAAATCTTGATGTCACCATAGTGATATGTAAACAGGGAAGTGTCCACAAGAGAAGTAATGAAGCCAATATCCAAAAGACAGGATGGGAGCCGATTGTACCAAGCTCTAGGAGCTTGTTTTAAACCATAAATAGCTATATGTAATCGACATACATAGTCAGGATGTCTTGTATCAACAAAGCCTTGAGGCTGTTCCATAAACACTTGTTCAGTTAATGAACCATGGAGAAAAGCATTGGAAACATCCAACTGTTTGATAGGCCAATTATAATTCACTGCCAATGTCAAAATAATATGAATAGTCATGGCTTAATGACAGGACTAAAAGTCTCAGTATAGTCTATCCCACATTATTGCTCAAATCCTTTTGCAACCAATCTTACTTTGAAACAATCCACAGAACCATCAGGTTTTTGCTTAATTTTGTAAACCCACTTGTTTCTAATCACATTGTGATTATTGCGTTGGGGAAAAAGTGTCCAGGTCCCATTACTTATCAAAGCATCGAACTCCAATTTCATTGATCTCTCCACCGGGCATCAGAGGGAGCCTTACTATAGCAACTAGGTTCAATCTCACGAAGAATTGTATGAAAAAGATGGAAAGGATGTTTGGTGGAGGTGAATAATTTATAATCTGGGAAGCTCTTAGGTTTAAGAGAGCTAGTTTGGGATCTAGTGGTCATACGGTGGGATGGATTTGAAGAAGGAATGTTAACAGTAAGAGCACTTGGCAAGGAAGATGCTGGTACGGCCAAATCAACTAAATTGGAATGAGATGGTAAAATATTAGGTAGAGATGCAAATGAGGTTGGGCATTGGGAAGAAGTAGGGGATGGATTTGTAGGTGAGGATAAGGAAGGTGGTGCAAGTGGGGACATAGTAATATCATGTGAGACTAAAGAAGAAGATGGAGAAGGACTTACAGTAATAACAAAAGGAGCATCAGACTGGGCAATAATTTTAGAAGTCATGTTGACAACGGCTTTCTCCATGACTGGAAAAGAATTCTCATCAAATACAACATGGCGGGACAAGCAAACTTCATTGGAGTCAAGATCAAGACACTTGTAACCTGCATGACTATTGTTGGGTTAAAATGAATTGACCCGTTACAAATTAATTAATAACACAAGTTAATTAATTAGTCAAATTACATGCAATTGCGTAGTAGTACAAATAAATCACTAAATAACTAAATGCAATAGAAAATAAATTTGACATATGTGATTTGTTTACGAATGGGGAAAACCACTGAGGCAAAACTCCACTGGGTGAATTTAAGGTCACCACTCTCGAGAATCCACTATTATCAATCATAAGCGGTTACAAGTATGAGGGATCTTACTAAACCCTCTAGCCTATTCGGAAATACCAATCTATAGTTTACCCCAATACCCAATTGGACTTATATTGTAGCGGGAATCTCTCCGTCCAATGCATGACTCCTAGTACGTGATTAACCAATGATGCACAGATCCCAGTATATGACTAACACACCAACTTGAAGTACTAAACCCATCATAGATTTACCCAATTACAAGTAAAGTGTGTTTTGTCAAAGGATTAGCCAATTACATAAATATGTCCCTAACAATCTCCTTCTTTGGCAATCCGTGACAAAACCACAACAAACAAATGAATCATGAGAGAAGTCTTAAATCACTAAACTCATAACCACTTGTTGGATTACAAAATAAATCTAACCCTAACATAAACTCTTGAAAAACTTTGCAAGAAGAGAGTTCATGGCATGGTAGACTTTCACAAACTGTCTATTTGAAACACTTAAAACAAAAACTCATCAAGACATCATGTGTGAAACAGAAATAAAGATAGCATACATAAAGAAACATGTGTATAAAGAGAGAAAAGAAACAACACATGCAGAGGTAGGTGAAGAAAAACATATATCATTATATATATGAAAATAAAGTACAATGTATGTCAATAAATGGTCACAAGACCGGTGTACAAGAGGCTATAATTAAAAGAAAGAAAAGTACATGTAAACCTCACTACATCCCTCAAAAACTATAAACATTCCCCCTATAAACACTCCAGGGTCACATCACCAGCTGCGGAGGTAGAAGGAGCCAAGGAAGAAGGCAAAACAACAGAAGCTATAGGATATGTTGTCTCCACTCGTGGCTATTTTGGTCGAAGATGGGTCTCGCTCCACTGAATAGAATTGGCGCTAATGGCACCCATAATGGTGAAAAGAGGAGAGAGAGGAATAGGAATGGAGAAGTGCCGAAGGATCCGCGTGATAACCGAAAGAAAGATGAGCTTATCACGGGTAACGGTATCTTGATACACATTTATGATAGATGTGATGAGGTGAGAAGGAAAGTCAATGGAAAGATCCTCCATCAAGGAAAGAAGAAAACGAGCATGAGGGTCAGTGATGGAGTTATAGTGAGACAAAAGTGTAAGAGTGAATGTCATTACCATATTAAGGGACCTCAGGCCTTTGGCAAAGCCCGAGCATGGGGTGTTTAACTTACCACCCTATATATAAAGAGTCCCACAAAGTGAGAGATAAGCTCGTCTCTGGACACAGTTTGAAGACACTCATAGCCAAGGTAGTTAGGCTGCGCTACCTTGGGAATGTGTAGTACCTCAGATATAAGATTCAGAGTAACTACGATACATGTACCTTGGAATGTGGTAACAAAACAAGGTACAGAGGTATCGATGTCGTGCATGTTGGAGTAAAACTCTTGAATGAACATGATCAGACATCTCTCGGGTTTCCCACAGAGGGACTCCCATCCCCGAGTCCGAATGACTTTGGGTAAAGCAATGTCGGAGAAGTCCGACAGAATGACCTAGCGTTACGGATGAACACCACGGTTTTGAAAGTTCTCAAAGAAGTCCGTCTTGGCCTTCTCATCACGGAACCAAATATGAGAGGGAACAGGAGGATCAGAAGAGGATGACCTGGAACCATGAAGAGGATTCTGAGCCGGAGTGGATTTACACGCTTTGGGTGACATGGTGCTGTCTATCCGAGAGAGAGAGAGAGAGAGAGAGAGAGAGAGTAGAACACATCATGAACCAGAAAAGAAAAGATATAACGTATGCATGAAAAATGCATGAACATGTGACATGCAAAAATTTAAAAGCATTATGGATAAAAACCCTATCCAAACCTACCAGCACTCAAACAATAATAATCAATCACACATCTAAAATGCATGAAACATTGTTATAATGCAACGCATGAGCATACATTACCAAAACAACACGGCTTTTGAGAATTAGCCTTCTTAGCCCTAGGGTTTTTAGCTTCCTTCTTATCTTACTTAGGGGGTGCTCCTAAGATAGATTTACCTTTGTCTATGTTCTCACTAGTTAAATCAGTTTTAACATCATTGTTCTCAATTTCAACATTATTACTAAGAGGAACAAAAACAGTAGTACTAGTAGAAGCAATATTAGAAGAAGAGAAACCATACCCTAAATTTGTTTGATTAGAAGTAGATTTCTGAATATTGAGCATCTTATCAAGCTTTGCACTTGAAGTCCTCTCCAATTAAGCTCTAACTTGGAACAGCTTCGCTTCAAGCTTCTTGGTATTCTCAGCCAAGAAATTGTTCTTAAATCTAAGTGCTCAAATAGTCTGATTGGCTTCATTAACCTTTGTAGAAAGCTCTTCTCACTCAAGCTCCACATCACTAAACTTCTTGGAAGCCAACCTTTACATCTTCTCATGCTTCTCTGAGACCTTGTACAACTTTGCATAGGCTGTATGGATGTCATCTTGTTCATCCATCTTCTCAAACCTGGTCTATACCAATTCCTCTTCTTCATCCACATCTTCAACAATCCCCTCAGTAGGATTAATAGTGACAGTGAAGGCATTCAGGATTCTATCATCCTCATTGTTGAAATCATCCTTAGGCTCGATGTCGCTGAAAGTAGCAACGAGTGCCTTACTCTTCCAATGCTCTTGAGATATGTAGGACACTCCTATTTCATGTGATCGAAGCCTTGACACCCAAAGCACTTGGGTCTTGCGGGAACAGTATACTGACCGCCATCCCTAGCATCCTTTTTCCCTTTGTTTTGACTCTTAAATTGAGTAGAATTGGATTGCCTTCGGTCCTTATCGAAGCCCTTCCCATTAGCATTCTTTATGAACTTCTTGAATTGCCTGGTGATGTAGGACTTCATCTTAGAATCTTCATTGTTTGAAGACTCATCCATGTCATTGCTCTTGGCCTTCAAGGCCATGCTCTTGCTCTTGTCCGACTTACCAATCCTTGTTAACCCTAGCTCATAAGTTTGCAGATTACCAACTAGCTCTGTCAAAGGAATCTTGTCAATATCCTTTGATTCCTCAATCGTCGTAATCTTGGCATGGAATCTCTCAGGCAGAGATCTGAGCACCTTTCTCACAATCTTGGGTTTAGGAATGGTTTCCCCAAGATTGGAATCTGAGTTCACTATGTCATTGAGCTTGACATAGAACTCATCGAATGACTCATCCTCCTCCATCTTAATCTCTTCGAAGCTTGTAGTGAGCATCTGTAGCTTCAAATCCTTGAAAGCCTTGGTTCCCTCATAGGTTATCTGGAGGATGGTCCATGCCTCTTTAGCAATTTTAGTAGAGGATATCTTCTTGAACTCCTCATTGGTGACTGCATTGAATTAATTCAATGCCCTGCTATTGAAGTTCGCCGCCTTGATCTTGGCATCATCCCAATTGGCTGGCGCTTCATTTGGCTTGGTCCAGCCAATCTCTACAGCTTGCCACACCTTCTTATCTAGAGATTGCAAGAAAACACTCATGCGTACTTTCCAATATGCATAGTTAGTGCTATCAAATAAATGAAGTATAATTAATGATTGTCCTCTATCCATGACAAACAGGGGTCAATGGATCAACACAGCAAATATTAATCCTAATCAAAGTGTGCCTGCTTTGATACCACTTGATAAGCCAAAAACGAATTGACCCATTGTAATAAATTAATTGATTAATTAGCCAAGTTTATTAATTAATCAAATTAACATGCAAACGCGTGGTACCACAAACAAATCACCAATTAAACTAAGTATGTAGGGGAAAATAAATGACACGATGATTTGTTTACGAATGACGAAAACCTACACGGCAAAAACCCCACTGGGTAATTTTAAGGTCACCACTCTCGAAATTCCACAATTATCATAACAAGCAGTTACAAGTAATGGAATCTTAGTACCTTATACCAACCTACAGTTGAACCCTTACCCTAATACCTAATTGAACTTGTTCTATAGTGACAATTTCTCCTTTTGATGCACGGCTCCCAGTACGTGACTAACCAATTACGCGGATCCCAGTACGCGACTTCAATCACCAACTAGAGAAGGTTGTTGGCTGCAAAGTTCTTCTATTCATCCCAACGATGAAGATCCAAAAGATGCTTGGTCACAAAATCCTATGATGCACAAACACAACAACTTCTTCACAAGAACGATGAACTAGGACAAAATTGTGTCTATGGTCACAATTTGCTTGAACAAACTTTGCTCAACACTTGTGCAACTTGTGAACACTTTGACGGCCCTTAAAATAATCATTTTATATGTCTAGGGTTGTGAGAAAAGAAAACCCAAATACATAAACACGGATTGGAGTCAAAACAGATCTGAAATTCTATTTTTTATAAACCTCGACAGATACCCTATCTGTCGAGCTTCTGTGGAGCCACGAGGCTGAATAGCTCTTTAAGCTCAATAGATGGCTAGTTGTCGAGCTTTAATGACAGGGACTTTTCAGCTTGAATCTTGGACAAATTTGCATGGCTTCAATACTTGATCTTGAAACAAAGATTAGTAAAGTATGTTTTGTCAAAAGATTAGTCAATTACATAAAATAGTGACATATGTTTCTAACAAGTAAATCACATATGTCCTAACAACACTCGTAAATAATCGTTTGGAATTTAGGGTCTCAACTAGATGGTCGTTTGAAGTTTCTTAGACACACAATGGGAAATAAACTTTCTACGCACCTAATTTGGTCAAAAATTTTGCCCTTGATCTCTAAAATATCTCCATATTACTTTATCAACCGTCAAAGTCGTGTGATTTTTTTATTCCATATTTTGAATGACCTCTTTTGAAGTAATTTATAATGATGAGCGATGACGTTTTTCCTCAATTAAAAAAAAAGTTTTTATTACGCATAATTAATTTTAGGAAAAATAATAAATTACACCTTTAAATTTAAGAGTGTTTAAATTTTACATTATGAAGTTTTAGAATTTGAATTTTAGTATTCTTTGAAGTTTTGGGGTATTTGGATTTTACACTGACATTTCAGAATTTTAATTTTATTCCCCTAAAGTTTAGAAGTGTTTGAATTTTACACTCTCAAATTTTGAAATTTCAAGATATAAAATCCAAACACTTACAAACTTTGGAGAGTAAAATCCAAATATCCTCAAATTTCAAGGGGGAAAATCCAAATTTTGAAATTTTAAGATGTAAAATTCAAGCACCCCAAATTTTTGGGTTGTAATTTACAATTTTCTCTTAGTTTAAAACACACACAAAAAAAGTAATTAAAATAGTGACTTCAAGTCATGATTTTTTTAAACTTATGGAGTAATTCAATTACTTCTACCAAAAAAAAAAAGTAATTAAATTGCTTTTTGCATGTTTGTAAAATAAAGTGTGTACAAGAAGTTTAACAAAAAAAAAAAAATTGTTCAGATGGCTGGTCAAAGTCGTATGATTTTTTTTTTTTTTTTCCATTTCATATTCAATTATGATGCTGATGCATCTAGCCACTTCTCATGGTCCCATCCCAACTTTTTTTTTTTTTCCTGTCTTCTTGTCTTGAAGTTAATGAGACGAGACTTTTTTCGCTTATAAACAAGTCCAGATTCCTACATCAATGATCAAAGTTGTGAACTGTTTTTTATTCGAGAAATTTCGCAAGACTGCATTTGTTAATTCTTGTATGTTTCCCAAGCTAACAACCTCGGTGCCACAAAAGTCATATGATCAAATTATGAAATAGGGCCCTAATTAACAACCGTGTTTTTGTCATTAATAAGAGATCAGCGATAGTTTCCTCAACAATTTATTTATTTATTTATTTATTTTTAATTTTTAAAGTGAACTTCGCTAGTGAGGGACTATTTGATTCTTAAGTGCTCTAATGAGAGATTCAACAACTTTGATGTTGCCAATAGGTAACTTTAACCCTCAAAGGTAACGAGGATTAAAGTTTAATTGGTATTTTTAGTGTTTTTAACCCTAGTACAATTCAAATTTACTGTCTCTCAACTATCAAATTCTTGAAAAAAAAAAAAAAACTATCAAGGATATCCTAACCTTCCATGGATTTTGTTACACCGACTTCTTCATTTTTTTTTTTTAATCAAGTATTTTGTTTTTTTTCTTTTTGTTTGTTTGATTTGAATACAGATAATAATAACGATAAAATTTGGGAGATAATTAATACAAACACATACCAACAAGAATGGAATCCAAACAGTCTAGGCCTACCATATAAGATACATATATAGTATCTCATATTTGGCTTTCTTTACAGCACCGGGTGAGGGGTCAGTTCAAAGCATACATAAAATACCGTAAATATATATATATATATATATATATATATATATATATATATATATTTATAACTAGTCACTAACACATGTTATGGACATGAAGTTACCTTCCTGTTTGTGAGGTAGACTAAAATGATTTTATAAAAAATTTAAGAAACTACATCATTGCATGATTTGCTTTTGTATGACTTCAATTTGTATTACAATTTAATGAAGAAGTCATTGCTTGAACGTGCAATGGCTTCCACAAAATTTGTTAGACAGTTTCAAATACTGCAAAAAAATAACTCAAAAATTCAGATATTAAAATTTCTAAAAGGTCAAAAAATATTAAAGAATCAAATGATTCACTGCTTAGAAATTATTGAAACAAAACAAAATATATATGATTAAACAATAGAGAAATATAACAAAAAGATGGTTACATCCGAAAGAATAATTTCAATTTTTACAAGCTTTTTTATCTTCTAAAAAACGGCTCAAGAGAGTTTGGTGATTCATGTACGAAAATTACTTTTAAAAAAAATACATGAAAAACCATAAAATATATATTTACCAAAGTAGAGAAGAAGAAAATAATGAAAAGCTCATACCTCTGCTTGGCTTTTAAAAAAAAAAAAAAAAAATTAGAGATTGCTTTAGTTTTATAGTGTTTATGATTAACCTCGCAAATTTGGATATAAATTATCAAAGTTTGAGTTTGAGTTTAATTGGACTTGTTAGAGAGATAGAGTTTCATTTCTTGTTAAGTTTGGATTAAATAAAAATAATTTTGTTTAAAAAAAATTAATAATGATGAGTTTGAGTTTAAGTTGAACTTGTTAGAAAGATAAAGTTTCACTCCTTGTTAAGTTTGGATTAAACAAAAATAATTTTATTTAAATATTGTACTGACATGGAAAGATAAAGTTTCACTCCTTGTTAAGTTTGGATTAAACAAAAATAATTTTATTTAAATATTGTACTGACATGGAAAATTGTGAGAGCTTTAGAGACTTCGATTTTATATATACTAGCTTTTAACCTGTGCAATACACGAGAATATTTTATTTTATTTATTCATTATGTTTTATTTTTAAATGTATTGCTTACAAAGCAACTTATATTGCACTTTCAAAAAAAAATTTTGTTACTTTTTATCTTTAAATGTTTTTCTAAAAAAAAATAGAAAAATGAGAATAATAAAAAATTTTATTTAATCAAATGTATTATACAATGTGTAGAAAGAAAAAAAAAAAAAAGGAATCATTTCACATCTCTTGTAAATTTCAAATACTTATTAAACTTGCATGGTTTTAATATAGAAATCCAAATGTTCAAAAGTTCTACACATTCATGTTGTCACATTTTTAACCTATAGTACTAACAAAAGCATAAAGTACTAGACATAGAATTTCATAAAGCTATATAGAACACACACACACACACAAAAAGAAGAAGGAGAAGATAGATTTGAAAGAGTATGTCTTATCCTTCATATCAATGCATATAGGTTGAAACAAAGGTTCCTCATATTTTTTACTCTAGCCAACATTTTTTGTGATTTGTAACAACTGTTTAACTACCACTAAATATGTAAATTTTTTTGCTAGTGAGTAACTAAAATATAATATAGATTCTACTAATGATAAAATTTCTTGTAATCTTTAAAATGTCATTTGTTAGAGGAGGAATATCAAGACACAAAAAATACTTCCAAGACCTAGAAATGTGACGCAACTCAAGATCTTTTTTGCAATTGCTATAACAACTATTATTTTGTCTAAATTTTTTAAAAACATTTCTTTGACTTTCCTTTATTTTTCCTTTATTTCATATTTTTTGGGGCAAATTTTCACTTTATTAATAATCAAAGGTATGAAATTTAATTATGACCTTTGAAGAAAATCATATAACCGATTGCTCCACAAAAAAAAAAGTGGTAATGTCATTTTCATCTAACACATATATTAGGTAACCTCAATACGATGCTTCATCATGTTAATAATGACAATCATATACAATGTTGGCAAAAGAATGAAATAAAAAATAAAATAAAAAATAGGAAAAAAATTTAGTAAAAGAAAACAAACTTGAAAGAGAAAGAAGCTTAAGTATTTGATATCACAGTTACAGTAAATCCCTTTTTCCCACATACACACCACATGTATGAGAAAATGAAAAAAAGATCTTAAATAGGAGCTATTATGAAAAAAATTATTGTATTCAAGAAATTGACACTCTAATTTTAATCAAAAAGATGAAATGCTTCCAATTAGAGGTATATTTTTCTATTTCTCGTCTTCTTTGTTTCTTAAATTTATCATATATGTGTGTTTTTAGACCCCTTAAAACACAAGTTGATTAACCTAGTTATTTAGCCAAGTGATTACTTAGATAAATTATTCAATTCTAGGTTAACACAAGTAAATCATATCATGTAAACAATGCAGAAAATAAAGAACACAACGATATGATAACCAAGGAAAACCAAACCGGTAAAAAACCTGGGGAGGATTTAACCTAACTATCCTCAAGGTAAAACATATCTACTATGAAAGAATTGAAGTTTTACAATAGCGACTTAGACCACAAACATCCTATTATTACCTCGAGTAGAAAACTTACTACCACGACCATGTGATAGCTTCGAGTTCACGAACTACTTCTTTTCTTGATCCAAAGCAAACACAAGTACTCCCACTTGTGTTCTTCTTTAAACTATTTATTCAGCAACTAAAACGATCACCAAGCTCTCAACATCAATCTTGATCTTGATAACCCTAAGTGTGTATGAAGGCAAACACCTCTAGATCTCACAAGAGATTCACACAGATAGCATAAAAAACAACATAAAAACGTGGCTAGAGTTTTATCTTTTATACTTAAGGCAAAACATAAAACCTTGTCGGGGGCAAAAAAGTTTCCTTCCCGACAAATATGATTTAAGTTGGGTCGGAGGGTCTAAACCAAAACTCGACGATGGGTTTGATGCACGGCCTAAAGGCTATCAATGAAAATCCAAGAAATCCACTATATTTTATGCATTGGGATTAGATTGGAACTGACAAGAGTGGCCCATGAACAATCCCTATAGCGAACACGTCATCATGGTTGAAAAACATGCTGCAAAGAATAACCCAGCAGTAAAGTATGTCTGCAGGAAATAGCCCAGCGGTAAAAATGCTTCTGTAGAAAAATGCCCAATTGTTAAGGTATTCCTACAGAAAATAGCCCAGCAGTAAAGTAAAATGAAACAAAATAAGTCTTCAGTCGTTAGTTACTTTACAGACTAAGAGAAACATCTATGTTTTCAAACTCATCATCCGTTAGCTCGGGAGAGGAGTCTTCTAATACAACAATATGAGGGAAAAACTTTATTGTAGCGGTCACATCATAACCATTGATAGTAAATGAGTAGATAAATATCATAGGTTCCATAATAACAAACAATGGAGAAGACTTAGTGTGAGATGAAGGGAGAGAGAGAGATCTCAGCTAGTGCAGTGAGATCATTATGGTGCCATGGCATGCTCATGAATATAATATATGTAGTGAGTAGAGAGAATCATTTGTGAGTAGTATGAGTAATGAGTGAAAGTGTATAGTAGTATTGTTGGAATATTTTGCTGGGGCAAGTAAGTGTTTAAGAGTAGAGCTATGAGAGAGTATTTGTGAGTTAAGAGCTAGGGAACTTAGTTTCCATGCTTGAAACTAAGAACTCAGAGGCTTTTTCAGAGCTTAGAGAAAGCTTAAGTAGAGAGGTTAATCTTTTATGGTGTAAGTCTTAGTGTCTTGTTGGTTTTTGAAGCATTAATGGAGAGTTCCATTTATATTAGGTTTTTCAGGGGGTGACTAGCAAATAATCTTTGCTAAATCTTCCTTAATCTCCAGAAAATCCTTAGAAAATCGTTCTTAAGATTTTTAGCTAAGAGTAGTAAGCTTGACTTTAGAAGTTTTCTATTGTTTTAGACAATCACAGTTGGGTTTCTAGCTTTAGCATTACATGTTGATTAGCCTTAGCTGATGGATTAAAGCATGCTTTAGGCTAATGATCTTAGATATGCTGCAACTAGAATCAGAGTTCCCTAGGGCAGATTGGACCACCCCAAGCCAGGTGTCAACCCTGGAGCCCTTGCTGAGAACTCTGCTGGGATCCCCTTTGGTGCCCTCCAAACCACATTTCCCTAAGTTTCCCCATTTGGGATTCATGTGCTTGGTTCATGAACCAGAAAATACATATTTTAGTATGAAAATGAGCTGATTTTGTGTCGTTTCAGGAGCTTCACTGGTCTGGTCATGATAGCTTTGGTTTCTTGACTGAATGAGCTGAAGGAGAAAGAAGTAACAGCTAGCTGAAGCTTTCCCAGCTTTTTGTCACATCACCTTCAGCTTTATCTCACTTTAGAGATGATGGGATTTCAGCTTGTGGAGGAAGGATTCATCCCCAGGTGGACACGTGTCTGTCTTCTGATATGATTAGACACGTTGGGACCTGATGGGAAGGGGCTCCAACTGTTTAATCATTGCTGAAATTTGGCTGACCAGTCACATGTTCCTCAATTGCTGAGATTTGTGTGTGGGCTGACCTGACCCAGCTGGGCTTTGTTGATAAGTTTGCTTGGGCTTTGTTAACCCTACAAAATGAGTAGTTTTGCCATGGGTGATATTCATGGGCTTAATAATAGACATAGTTCCCATAAAATTTTGTGAAAGGGATATTCTTTTGGGAAATGAGTAATTTGTATTTCCCATGAGTTGGGGTTTTAACAAATGTTAAAATAATATTTGAATTTAGTGAATATGTGCTAAAGTAGCATTTGGGCTTCATGAAATAGTTGCCAAAAGATTATTTGGGCTTTGCAAAAATAAGTGCCAAATTAACATTTGGGCATTGAGTATAAAGTAATTGTTTTTGCCAAAATGTCATTTTGGGCTTTGTAAGATAATTGCTAGAAGGGTTTTAGGTTTTGTAAAATGGATGACAAATTAGCATTTGGGCTTTTATAAAAATAGCGTAAAGATGATCGCCAAATTAGTATTTGGGCTTTATGTGAGAATTGCCAAGACAATATAGTGCCAAATTAGAATTTGGGCTCTATAGTGCCAAATTAGAATTTGGGCTTTGTGAAAATAGATGCCAAATAGGAATTTGGGCTTTGTAAAAATGATTTTGAGATTTTGTAAAGTATTGATACGTAACAACGGGCTTTGTAAATAGTGCCGCATCTTTGCGGGCTTTGAATTTGCCACGTCGTAGTGGGACATCAAATTAGCCACATCGTAGTGGGACTTTGGAATTAGCCACATCGTAGTGGGACTTTGGATTTTGGGCTTTCTTTGAGTTTTGCCCACAAGCCAAATGATGTTGGGCTTTGTGTGGGGATAGTGTAATTTGTGGCCCAATTTTGATAGCGATATGATGAGCATATTTTGTGGAGAATTTTGATGATATGTGGGATATAATAGGTAATATTTGTGAGAGGGCCCATGGAAATTTATGGGCTTGGGTACGGAGTATTTGTGAAGGCCTAATAATATGGAGAATAATTGGGTGATATACATGAGAAATATTTATGTGGGTTTAAATAATGTGTGGGCTCATGTGAGTGTTTTGTGAGTGGGCCAATAAAATCAAGGCCCGAAAATTTGTACCTCAACATTTAGCCCCCCGAGTCACGTGTGAGCAGTTTCTGCTTTGGTCACACGTGCGAGTTTAAAATTTGGTGGTTATTATGAATAGTGGGCTTTTGCAACTTTCCCATGTCCAGTACCTTCCCACGTTCAGCACTTGGTGGGTCTTCGGTTACTCCTCAGGTTTATGGCATTAAATGCTAGTCTCTTCTCCATGTCTTGTCATCTGTACCCTTCACGCTTACTAGTAAAGGGCTGGCCTTGGCTATTCCTTCTTTTATTTTTTGCTTGGACCGAAAAACAAAGTGAGAAATGTAGAGAGAGCATCTTTTCTTCTTTCCTTTTCTATTTTCGGCCAAGGGTGAGAGAATAACACCAGTTTCAACCAAGGTAGAGAGAGTGATTGAGATTTTTGACCAAACAGAGAGAGAGATAGAGCCTTTTCTTATTCTTTTCATTGCCTTTGACCAAGGGTGAGAGAGAGAGAGAGCGGCGGCCAGGGTTTAGTGAGGGATTGCATCACTTCTCTCTTTCCTTAATGATTTTGGCCAAGTGAGAGAAAGACCCATAATTTTTTCTTGCTCCTCGTGGTGGTCGTGGGTATTCTTTTGCTCCTTTTCTCCTTTTCTTGAAAAAAAAAGTACCTCCGGTTCCATAAGTCATGGCTGAAGGAGAAGAACCATTGGGTTCCAGTGGTGTTGACACTGTTGGGGTGACTGTGCTAGAAAAAGATGCTACGGCTGGGGGTGTAACTATGACAGCTACTGGGAGTGATGATGTGGAGGTTGGACCAGGGAAGCCCTTGGTGCCGTTACAAGACCCGTGGTATTGTTCATCCCTTTTGTTCCCAACGGTTGGGGCCTCTGAGGTTAGTCCACCTAAGGCGCCAAAGATGGATTTTAAAAGGCGAAGCCCCCAGCCCAGAGGTAGCATGGGTCCCAGCTGCCATTGGTATACTTGACTTGTGGTTTCAGCGAAAGGAGTTCTTGTTGGCTCCCATTCAGTTCTTGTGCCCTTTTGGCACTATTAGTGGTTGGTCTGATTGGGTGGAGCAAGAAGTTGCCGATGAAGGTTTTTGCCAAATTTTGAGGGGTGCCCGAATATTTGAAGCCGTGGTCTTATCTCGTGGGTGGAACATGTATAGAGATGTGAGGGCACTCCGGTTCATGGTACGTTGTTGGCATATTGATACCCACACTTTTTTCTTCCCTTGGGGTGAGACCACGGTCACACTTGAAGATGTGGAGAGGATATGCTTGCTGCCCAGCATGGGAGATGTCAATCCTTTATAATTGGAGTTGTCTGATGCAGAATCTGAGATTGCCGATAAATTATTGGAGACATTTGGAGGCACCTCTGCTTCCTGGGGAGGTAATAGAGCTCGGTTTTCCTTCTGGATCTCTGAGTTTAGAAATTTTAGGAATGATGATGTTAGAAGAGCAGCATTCTTAGCTTTATGGATGAGCAAGTGTGTATTTAATACTGCCTCGATTCAGTTTGTGAAGCCTTTTACATTTCCTTTAGCTATAGTGTTGTGTAGGGGCGCATCATTGCCTTTAGGCACCCTGTGTTTAGGCACTTTATATTCTGAGCTAGACAAGTTGCGCAATGATGAGCTTGATGGATCTCCTTATCATATCATAGAGTTTAGTATCAATGTTGTACTATTGCAAACTTTCATGTGAGAGCATTCGAAGGATTATGTCGATGTTGGAAAAGAAGTTGGTGATGTAAAGGCAAGCAATTGGGTGATCGGACTTGCTGGGCTTGATGGTGAGCTTCAATTTCTCGGGTTTGAAGACGGCTTACCCTTATTGATGAAATGGATGGGGCTGAAAGTGTGGAAACTCCCTTCCATTACATTGTTGGATGATGGAGGCCACTTTACTTGGAAGCCCTTCTTATATGTTGTTGCTGGGTTTCAATGTCCAAGCCCATTTTTGAGTGCCAGACCTGGATCCCAGGAGTTTAGGCTGAATGAGAATGAGAAGATCCCCAATCTCCTGCTTATTACATCGCCCTCATTTATCCCATACTCGAGAGGTGACAAATTTGGCTTAACACAGTACAACCCCCATAGGGTCAGGAGACAATTCGGATTTGATCAGGATGTTTCGAATATTAACACCATGGTTTGTGCTTTGAGTAATGCAGTGCAACCATTAGTGCATGGTACAGCCTTAGAGTATTGGGCTAATAGAATAGAGAGGATTTTGGTCCCGAGCAAGCATCGTGAGGGGTATGCAACCCCAAATATGAAATTGTATTGGAACAAAGTAATGAGTACCTTTAAGGGTTACATGAAGAGTCGAGAAGTTGATAAGGTGGTGATAGGTCCTCCTTTGAGAGGGCTTTCTTCAAATGCCCAGCTTATTCCAAACACAAAGGCAGCTTCAGCTTGGGCTGGTAGACAGAACTTGGGTTTTGCTGAGTGGAGAGCTGATCTGAGTGGCTGGGTGGTCCATGGGAGCGATGTTCCCATGGAATGGAGTGAGAAGAACATTGTTGTAAAATCCCCCGAGTCCAACCCAAACACTGGTGCATCCAAAAGACCTTATGGCAAATCGCTTTCATCCGAAGACAAGCCTAAGAAGGTGAGTCGACAAAAATCAAGTGTTGAAAAGTCTAAGGCTAGTAGCCCCAAGCCCCCAGTGGTTGCTCAACCCAGCTTTGGTGCTGCTCAGGTTACTAAGTTCAGTGCCCCAACTGATGCCCCTGCTGGCTCATCATCATCAACAAAGCATTATAGAAGAAAAACCGGTGCTGGTAGGATATAGATCCTTGAAACTTCAGTAAAGGTATCTTTTTGAAATCCTTTTCTTTTTACAGTCTTTCCATTTTGTTTTTCCTTTTTCTTTTCTTCTTTGCCTTCATTCATTGGTGTTAACTATGTGTTTTTATGGCTGCAGTAGTCTGGTGAAGAAATACAATCGGAGGAGCATAATTCTGAGGGTACGATTGCTGATTTTGGTAAACTATTGTTCCTCACTTCAGTTTCTTCTCGCGTTTCCTCTACTAACATCCTTTGTTCTCTAGGTCCAACTGATGAAGACATAGAGATGGCTGGTGAAGGCCCTACTATTGCTGCCATTACTGGAGAAGCTGCTACTAGGGAATCCAGCAAGGAATCTGCTGGCAAGGACTTGGATGTTGCTATTACTATTGGAGAAGCCATTGCTGGTATGCCCAGCCAAGGACGAGCTGTTCTTTCAACTATTCATGATGCACATCATGATAAAGAATTTCCAGGTATGATAACTTTGAATTGTTCATGTGAATAGTAAAATAAGCTTCTTATTCAATAACACTTGGCTGTGCGAATGCTTTTCTGATGTTGCTGGGGATATAACCATGCCTCTTTTCTTTTGTAGAGTCACGGGTTGAGTCTTCTAGTGATGTTGCTAAGGGAATGAGCCTTAAAGAATTTCTGGAAAGATTTGCAGAAGATGAAGAGAATGAAAAAGTGGCAACTGACTTTCATCCTCTTTCAAGTCACACTGTCATATTCCAACGATCAGAAATTCTGGTAGATGGCCAGCCACTGCTGGCAGCAATTATGAGGAAACACCCCCACTTCCTAGCTGGATGTAACTTAGGTGCCCCTTTAAGGAAATCTGGTCTTGAATTGCTTATTGCAGTGCTGCTAGACATGTAGCGTACGAAGCTTGATCGTTCAAACTTCCAAAGAGTACTTGAGTGGAAGAATGCTTTTAAAGATTTGTTATTTATGAAATTCAGCGTTCAATTTATCCTTGACAAGGTTCGGGCTACTGCTGAGGCTTGTATTACCCAAGATGATGAGTTCTCAAGAAAAATAGCTGATCTTGAGAGAGAAATAGCAGCAAAGAGAGATGAGCTTGCACTTTTGCTGAGTCAGAGAGATGTGTTGATGCAGTCATTGTAAGATGGAGGTGCTTCCCCCTCAACGGAGACCTTTGGTGATGGCTTATTTGACTAGCTTTTTCATCATTATTAGTATTTTTGTATTTTGAATAGTTTGTTTTTGGAGTACGATGTAATGAGACATGTTATGTATTTTGGGTTTGTTTGACAATGTAGGCTGTGTTTTATGCAGGGGTGCACCAACCATATAAACTTTGTGTAGTAACTCAATATTTTGCCAGCTATGCAAGCTGTGTCTTTGTTTATGCACAAGTATATGAACTTATTTTGAAAAATACTTCATTTATCAAAGAATAGAGTATTCAAGCTAAAACATGGTCATGGAAGTCATATGCATAGTTTTGAAAAATACCTATGGTGTTCATGACCACTTTGGTCGAAATGCCCAGCTGTTAGGGCTGTGATCTTATAGCATTTTTATGTATGGAAAATAGCATTAGAGTACTTGTAGGTATAAGAAATTCATGTTTAAGGCAAAAGGCAATGCTTAATTCTTTATTGGCATAGTAGAAGTAACTTAAGGCCATACAAAAGAGAGTTACTTGGTACATACTTGAAAGTCGAATTAAGCATAGTACAACTTAAGCCATTTGCCATTGATAGGTTCCGTGAGACTTTCACCCTCCGCTGTAGCTAGACGATAATAACCGCTGGCACTGGCTTCCCTTATGATAGGCCACAAACTGAATGAGCTCTTGTGATATAAATAAATTAATTAATTAGTCAAGTTATTAATTAATCAATTTATCATGAAAATGCGTGGTAGCACAAAAAAATCACCAATAAACTAATTATGCAGCGCAAAATAAATAACACAGCGATTTGTTTACAAATGGGGAAAAACTTAATGGCAAAAACCCCACCGGATGATTTTCAGGTCACCACTCTCGAAACTCCACTATTATCACAACAAACGGTTACAAGTAAAGGAATCCCAAGTGCCTTACCAACCTACAGTTGAACCCTTACCCCAATACCCAATTGGACTTGTTCTGTAGTGACAGTTCCCCTTTCTGATGCACGGCTCCCAAGTACGTGACTAACAGTTATGCAGATCCCAGTACGCGACTTCAATAACACCAACTGAGAAGATTGTCGGTTGCAAAGTTCTTCAGTTCATCCACATGATGAAGATCAAGAAGATGCTTGGTCACAAAACCCTACGGTGCAAATTCACAGCAACTTCTTCAAGAGAAAGAGATGAACTAGGTCAAGAACCTTGTCTCCGGTCACAATTTGCTTGAACAGAGTTTGCTCAATGCTTGTGCAACTTGTGTACCGTTTTACGGCTCTTAAAATAATCCTTTTATATGTATAGGGTTAGTAGAAAAGAAGGCCCAAAGACATATTCATGGATCCTAAGTGTTAGGTTCTAAAGACTTAGGTTTTATGTATTTAGAATTCTAATTTGTATTGTTGGCAAACCATGATCAAAACATTGTATTTAAGTTGTTTTAGAATTGCTCAAAGTTGGTTCTTTGTTGTAAAGTTAGATTAAACTACTGCAGGAATTAAAAAACAGTTTCAGCCCATTTCGATCGATCGAAGCTAAGGCTCGATCAATCGAAAATCGGGTCTGACGTTTTTTAAGCAGAATTTCCAACTCAGCCCTAAGTGTTTTAAAAGGTTTTGGGTTTCTAATTTACCCTAGGTATATAAGGGAAACCCTAGCCACGTTTTAGTGTTGCTCATATTGCGGTTTGTGTGAATCTCTTGTGAGATCTTTGATGAGTTTTCCTTCACATAAACTTAGGGTTTTCAAGGAGAAGAAGTTTTCTACACCTTGATGATCAATCCAGTTGCTGCCATTGAAGCTTAAAGAAACACAAGCGGTGTGCTTGTATTTGGTGGAGAATCCAAGAAAGAAGGAGTCCGTGGATTCGAAGCTTGCACGTGGTCGTGTCAGTAAGTTCTACTATTGGGTAGCAATAAGAAGTCGATCGTGGGGGCTTGTAAGTCTTATTGTATGAACTTCGATTCTTTCAAGATAGTGGATTTCAAGTTTACCATGAGGATAGCTAGGTTAAATCCTCCTCAGGTTTTTACCGGATTGGTTTCCTGGGTGATCATATCTTTGTGTTATTTATCTTTCCGCTGCTTGACTTGATATGATTATTTGATTGTGTTAACCTAGATTTAATTAATTTCACTAAGTAACAACTTGGCTAAATTCCTAGGTTAATCCAATTGTGTTTTAAGAGGTCTAAAAACTAACAAGTGGTATCAGAGCAGGAAGCTCTCTTGTTGTTAATCTTTTGATCTTTGAGCTGATCCTTGACCACTGTTGTCATGGAACACGGACACTCTCTGGTTATTCCTCCTCACTTTGATGGGAATAATTATGCTTATTGGAAACTAAGGATGAAAGCATTCCTGAAATCAATTGATGAGAGAGTCTGGAACTTCATTGAATACGGATGGGAGAAGCCCACTACTCCTGTTAGTGAGTGGCAAACTTCTCAAAAAGAAGCAGCTGCGTTCAATGGCAAGGCTATGAATGCTATCTTTAACGCTGTTTCTATGGAGGAATTTAAGATAATCTCTAATGTTGAGGTTGCTCATACTGCTTGGAATATCCTCCAGACTGTGCATAAAGGCACAAAGGCTGTCAAAATTAACAAATTGCAGTAGTTAACTTCTAAATTTGAAAGCATTAGGATGTCTGATGATGAATCTTTTGATGAATTCTATGCTAAACTAAATGATATTGTTAATTCTGCTTATAACTTGGGAGAAATCTATGATCAACTTAAAATTGTTAGGAAGATTCTTAGATCCTTAACTGAGAATTTTAGACCCAAGGTGACTGCCATAACTGAGAGCAAGGATGTGGACTCCATCCCTGTTGATGAACTTGTAGGATCACTTCAATCTTATGAGTTGGACCTACCCAAGACTAGCAAATCCAAATCAATGGCTTTTAAGTTAGTTGATGATGTAGAGGTTGGTGGATTTGATGATGAGTTCTCTGCTACAGAGATTGCTTACCTTGCCAAGAACTTTAGAAATTTTCTCAGGAATAACAATAGAAAGGCAATAGGTGCAAACACTGCTGAACCTAGAAATTTTAGGAAGAATGATCCCACTAAGGTTAACAATAATGACAAACCTAGAGAAAAAGTAGGTCAATCTTCTAATAATTCTATGGGTCCTTAGTGTTTTGGATGTCAAGGGTATGGTCACATGAAATCTAAGGGTAAGGCTATGGTTGTAACCCTTAGTGATGGTGAAGTTTCTGATGATGAGTCAGAATTTGACGAGGATGGAAACTTCATTGCTTTCACCACTACTGCTCTAGTGAATGAAAGCATATCTACTGAAGAGAACCCTTCTAATGGGGAACTCTCTGAGGACGTAGATCTTCAAGAGGCCTACAATAAACTTTGCAAAGTTGCTGCAAAGGATGCTATGAATGTTGAACTTGGCTTGAAGAAAATTGAATCTCTTGAGCTTGATAAGAAGAATCTGCCTGTTAAACTGTTTGATGCTAATGAACTTTTGAACAATGTGAAAACTGAGAATATGTCATTGCTTGATAAAGTTAAATCATTGGAACTTGATTTATATGTTGCTAGATCTGCTAGTTCTAAACTTGATCAACTGTTGGGTGTTCAAAAGTCTCCTTCTGACAAATCTGGATTAGGTTTTGTTGAAAGCATCTCTGTGTCTGCTCCCCATTCCACGCACTTTGTTCCTTCTTCTTCCTCTGAACCTTCTGTGAGTGAGGCTGTGAGTGAAACTGTCAAACCCCTTGTGAGTGAGGTTGTCAAACCCATAGAATTTTCACCATCTAGGAAGATTAGGGTTGATCTGAATGAGTCTAAACTTAAGGAGTCTACCCTTTCTAAGGACAAGATGCTTGGTAAGCCTACTTGGGTGTGTCATTTTTGTGGGAAGTCTGGACACATTTGTCCAAACTGTTACAAGCTACAAGCTGCTAAGAGAGCAAACAAGCCAAAAGTGTCAGTGCCTCAAGCACAAGATCCTATAGCACTTATTGGTGAATTGGTTAAGGCGCTCAACCTTTATTCAAATCTTGGAGTTGGAAATCACTCTAATGTGAATACAAACTCCAATGCTTGTGGTACATCTAAAAAGTTTTGGATGCAAAAGACTCAAACTAACTAAGTCTTTCTGACATGGTCCTTGTGCTTCATTGCTTTTCCTTTGTGACCATTGTTCTTTGTTCTTTGGTTTTTGTATTTTTCTCTTCTATCTCTATGAGTTGCATTGCATTACATTCATGCATTTCATTCTAGGTGTTTTTTTTATATTCTATATATATATTTAAAAAAAAAAAAGGGAAGGAAAAAGGAAGCACATTGTGTTCTTGTACTATTCTTTTTTTTTTTGAAAACAAGGTTGGTCAATTTATTTTCACATGACATATCTCTTGTACTTTGTTTAACTTTGATAAGCTTATTTATTGCACTTTACTAGTTGAAGTTTTGTAGTGCATGTTGTGTGGGAAAGATGTTTATGGTGTTTATCACTTTGTCTTAATCTTGAAGTCACATGTTGTTTGACTGTTGGACTTGATCTTTTTGAGAAAGGTATAAATAACCATATCACCACTGTTCACTAGCCAATCATGAACACCTTAGTGCATATCAAAAGATTTTGTGCTCGAGAAAGTGTAGCACATGCACAAAAAGAACATAAGGTGAAACCTCGGTTTAATTGATAAATGCTTAAAATTGGTGTGTACTATTAGGCTTAATGCCAAATCACATAATTAAAAATTGGTGTATATTATTAGGCAAAATTCAAGAAACTTACATGATTGCAAGCTTATGTTCTAGGAGATGTGAGAGTTATATGATGTAACTCTTTAGGTGATAGTCTCTTTTGAATTCTATGTGATGAATTTTGTAGACTTTGTGGTTGATTTCTATTCACATATCATGTCACATGTATCTCAAGCTTTTGCTAGTTGCACACACAACACAAGTTAATCTTTGCTAAACATTGTACATATAATTGTGTGTGTTTATGTTCTGACCAACCACGTTTGAAAAATACTTTGAGTTTTATGCAAAAGTGATTTGTTGCTTAAAAAAAGGGGAGATTGGTTAAAATTTAAATTCTTGGAAAAATTGGGTTTAATCTTTGTGTTTTGGAAGAGCATTTCATCTCATACTCATGCATTTTTATTTCTCATATTCAATGCTTTGAGGTAAGTTTTCAAAAATCAGGTTATTTTTTCTAAAAAGCTATTTTTCCAGAATTTCGATTGATCCAATCTGATTTTCGATCAATCAAAATCCTATTTAAAAAATTCAATGAGCCTCTGCTTGGTTCAATTGATCGAACCTGTTTTTCGATCAATCGAACATCTTGATTCAAGTTTTTTAAAAACAGTGTTTTGACTGATTCAAACACTTTTTCAAAAACATTTTCAAACTTTTCTCTCTCTCCCTCCGACTTGGCAAGGCTCCACTGAAGATTTTTTGTCGTTTTCAACCTAATTTTTGCAAGGTTTTTCTCTCACAAGGCCGGTAAGACCTTTATACCCCTCCTTTTGTTCTTATTTTCATGATTTCATGCATTATCTCATGCATTTTAAGGGAATTTTCGGAACTTTTCAAAATTGGGATTTTTGTTGAATCAATACTTTTTTTCTGAAATTGATCATTGGGTTTTGCTTCTATATTGATATATTCATGATATATGTTGGTTAATTTGATCTATTTGGTGTTTTGTGAAAAATTTAAAATTATAGGGTTTGTTTTGAATCCAATTTGGGGATTTGGTTCAATTAGGTTGAAATTGATGAAATTGGCTTGTTAATTTGATGTAGTTGATCATTCTAATCTATTTTCTAACTTGTGTAATAATCAATTGGTCAATTTCTTAAAAAACATTCAAGTGGTTTTAAATTTTTTGGGGTTTTAGTTAGAAAATCTATGCTCAAACCAATTTTGTGAATTTGAACTTAATTTGGACTTAATTTACTGCCTTAGCTCATGCATCATGTCATTTAATCTGTTCATGCATCATATAGTTCTTTTTGTTCTATATTGTTTTTGGTGCTAACTTGCAGTCTGCCCTTGGTTTTTTTTTTTTTTTTTCTTTTTCTCTATTTGCTGTGTGCTCTTGGTCCTTTTTCTAGCACCATGCCTAGGAAGACTAGAACTAATAGGGTTCCCTCTACCCCTTCTATGTCTCCATCTAGGGTTCAGCTTTTTAAGAACGACCGTTGTCGTGAGGCTTTTGAGAAACTGAATAGTAAACGTAAAATTTGGGCTGAGCATTCTGTGATCTTAGATGAGGTGGATCCAGCCATTAGGGCTAATCTTGAGTCAAGAGGTTGGTTGTCCCTCTTAGAGATAGACCATCCACCCTGACCGCCTTGATTAGAGAGTTCTTCTCTAACCTCTCGTGTCACATCTATGATTCCAACATCGTTGTTCGAAGTTGGATACGTGCTGTTGAGTTCACTATTACCCCAAGGGTAGTGGCTCAAGCTCTTGGGGTTCCTGTCGTCATCGATCCTGTCTATCCCTATGATGAGTCTCCTCCTATAGATGTTGTCATGTCACATATCACTGGATCATCTATCCAGTGGGGTTCTGATCCTCAGATCACGTTTTCTGCGCTATCTGAGATTACTTATTTGTTTCTTAGAGTTGCGTGTCATTCCTTGTGGCCTATTTCTCATCTTCACACCATCCCTCTTGAACAATGTGTGTTTTTATATGCTTTCATGTCAAGTGCGTCTATCAGCTTTCCTCACTTGTTTCTTCGTTCTTTGAACGAAGTTCATAGGAGTTCGGCCATAGGGCATGCACTTATTCATCCTATTTTCATTCATAGGATTATGTTGTTCCTTGGTCTAGCTGATTTTCCTGTTGGTAAGCCTGTTCATGTTGTCGGTCCACTAGATGCTACCTTTCTTAGATAGAGGGCTGCTCACTTGAGAGCTGATCCTTTGGGTCCTTAAGGTGCATCTTCTACTAGTGTTCCTCCTCCTCCGTCTTCTACAGGTGCTGCTGAGACTTCTAGTATTGCTGTTGCTGCTGTTGCTAACGTTCCTCCACTGACTACTTCGGATGATTCAGACATTCGACGAACGTTGGATCATGTCTTGATCGTTCAGGCGGCTCAAGGACAGATTTTGGTGGACGTTCTTGATGAGATTCGAGGATTGCGAGTAGATTTGGCACGGTTTCAGAGTACATATGAGTTGTATGAGTTGTTTTTGGCATTCCGTCACAAAAAGAGGGAGTACATATGAGTTGTATGAGTTGTTTTTGGCACTTGTACTTATTTTTGTTTTCAGGGGGAGAGTTTATTTTTTGTTGGTTGGAGCTTGTGGAGTTGTTTAGATTGTATCTAGGTGCTTCACTTTGTACTTTTCCTTTTTAGCTCTTGCTACATTTGTTTTACCTTGTTGGGTTATTCATGATAGAGGGAGTATATTTTGTTGTTTCTAGTTTCAAACTACTTATTGATTTATGTTTATGAGTTCTTCATTGATATATGTCTTTATTGTGTGTTGTTTGAAATCAAGATTTTATTTTTCTTTACTTGTATTTTTTTCCACACATGCGGTAATGCATTTTGTTTAAATGTTTTAGGAAATATACAGGTTGATTCAATTAAGCTACTGTCTACTCTTGCAAATGATGGATAGTAGTTAGGATTGAATTTGAGTTTTATGAGCATTATTTTGTAAAAGGCTTTATTTGTAAACTTTGAGCTATTAAGTTGTGTTCTGTCACAGATTGCCAAAGGGGGAGTTTGTTAGGTTCTAAAGACTTATGTTTTATGTATTTAGAATTCTAATTTGTATTGTTGGCAAACCATGATCAAAATAATGTATTTAAGTTGTTTTAGAATTGCTCAAAGTTGGTTCTTTGTTGTAAAGTTTGATTAAACTACTGCAAGAATGAAAAAACAGTTTCAACCCATTTTGATCGATTGAAGCTTAGGCTCGATCAATCGAAAATTGGGTCTGACTTTTTTTAAGCAGAATTTCCAACTCAGCCCTAAGTGTTTTAAAAGGTTTTGGGTTTCTAATTTACCCTAGGTATATAAGGGAAACCCTAGCCACGTTTTAGTGTTGCTCATATTGCGGTTTGTGTGAATCTCTTGTGAGATCTTTGAGGAGCTTTCGCTCACATAAACTTAGGGTTTTAAAGGAAAAGAAGTTTTCTACACCTTGATGATCAATCCAGTTGCTACCATTGAAGCTTAAAGAAATACAAGCAGTGTGCTTGTATTTGGTGGAGAATCCAAGAAAGAAGGATTTCGTGGATTCGGAGCTTGCACGTGATCGTGTCAGTAAGTTCTATTGGTGGGTAGCAATAAGAAGTCAAGCGTGGGGGCTTGTAAGTCTTATTGTATGAACTTCGATTCTTTCAAGATAGTGGATTCAAGTTTACCTTGAGGATAGCTAGGTTAAATCCTCCCCAGGTTTTTATTGGATTGGTTTCCTAGATGATCATATCTTTGTATTATTTATCTTTCCGCTGCTTTACGTGATATGATTATTTGATTATGTTAACCTAGATTTAATTAATTTGACTAAGTAACAACTTGGCTAAATTCCTAGGTTAATCCAATTGTTTTTTAAGGGGTCTAAAAACTAACACCAAGAAAATCATATTTGAATTCTGAAATTCTTAAACCTCGGCAGATAGGAGGTGTCGAGAAGCTATCGACCAGCTGTCGAGCTTTAATGAATTTGCACTCTTTGCTTAATTTCTTGAACATACTTGAAGGCTTCAACACTTGATCTTGAAACGTAGTTTCTTGAAGTATTTAAAAACATCTTAAGTCTACCCAAATATAAGTAAAGTGCATTTTGTCAAAGGATAAACCAATTACATAAAATCATGACATGTGTTCTTAATATATGAAACACATATGTCCTAACACCTTATAAGATAGGGCCCTTCCCAACTTGGGGAAAACTTAGAGGGTGCTGAGAGATTCCTCTTCATATGATCTGCTGCCTTCAAAACCATTTGCCCATTGACAAAAACCATGGATTTCGTGGCCTTGTTGTAAGCATTGGCCATTTGCCGTTGGTACCACTGGGTGCGGTCATAGGCAAGATTTCACGTCTCCTCCAAGGTTTCAAGGTCTATAGTTCTGATTTCTGCACAAATGGTAGCATCTATGTCTGTTTCTTGTCCGTGAACAACCCTTGGAGTGGGAACCAATAACTCAATGGGAGATATAGCCTCGGTACCATATACAAGAGAGAATGGTGATAGTTCGGTGGCTGTCTTGCTTGAGCTTCGGTATGCCCACAGGGTTTCCAACAGGTGTTCTGTCCATCCACCCTCATATTCATGAACCATCTTGCTGAGAATTCTCAATAACACTCGGTTGGTGGCTTCCGCTTGACCATTGCCTTGTGGACAGTAAGGAGTGGACTTGTGGTGCTTGATGTGGCAATGATCAAGTAATTTTCAGACATCCTTGTTGACAAAAGGAGTGCCATTATCAGTAACAATCTTGTGAGGAATGCCAAACCTACAAATTATGTCTTCTTTAGGGAGATGGCTTTAACCTACTTCGTAAAGTGTTCAGTGGCCACTAATATCCAAATATGACCCTTGGATGGTGGATTGATTGGGCCTATTAGGTCAAGCCCCCAAGTATGAAATGACCAAGGAGTCATCATGTTTTGAAGGTTGGTGGGGTGAGTATGTATGAGATTCCCATGGACTTGGCAAGTATGGCATGTTTTCACACATTCAGCTGCATCTTGTTTCATTGTGGGCCAGAAATACCCCAGATTGAGCAGCTGCTGGAAAAGTCGCCTTTTGCCTTGATGGTCACCACACTCACCCGTATGCACTTCTTGCATAACCGTTTGTGCTTCAGGGGTCCCTAGGCATCTCAAAGGCTCCCCATTGAATCCTTTTCTAAAAAGAATACCTCCTTCCACAAAATAGCGAGCAGCCAACTTTCTCAAGCAATAGGCCTCTTCGTGATTGTTGGCGCAAGATGCCCTCTATGAAATACTCAAGGAAGGGTACACACCAATCATTGGTGGTAAAGGCTACACATGATTCTCTCTTATCAAGAGGATTTTGGCAATCAATACATTGCTCTTGGACTGTGGCAGCTTGTTTGCCCATTTCTGGCCAGTAATAGCTTAACCGTTGGAGGCGTCTGTAGAGACTGACAGAACCGCTGGGGCCACAAGATTTTTCATGAACTTCTTTTAATCGCTTAGTGGACTCACCAGGGCTTAAGCATCTAGCTAGAACTCCTCTGTGTAGCTTTTTGTATAATTCCCCTGCCATTAGAGCATAATCTTTGAGTATCTTCAAGTGCACCTTCTCATCCGGTGATAATAGTGCTTCTTTGATGGAAGACCGCCAGTCTATATGTCCTAGCGGTTGATCAGAGAGTTCTTCCTTCAGAATTTGTACCACTGGGATTGGCCTTTTTACAATAGTGACATCTATAGCTGGGCCTTCGAATCTGATTTTTGATCCTAATGTGGCTAGAGCATCGGCAAAACGATTGTCAGACCTTAAGGAGTGTTCAATATTGAATTCTTAAAAAAATTCCTCCAACCTTTGAGCCATAGCTCTATATGGAGCTAAAGATGGTTCCCTGAGTGCAAAATCTCCTCTAGCTTGGCAAACAACTAGATTTGAGTCTCCAATTACTTGGAGACATTTGATGCCCATTTCACGAGCTATTGCTAGGCCCATGAGATATGCTTCATATTTAGCCATATTGTTAGTGCATGGAAAATCAAGCTTGAATGACATACTCACTGTTTTTCTGGTGTTCTTGGATAAGACTATTCCAGCCCTTTCTTCCAAAGTCGTGGAGGATCCATCAAAATGTAAAGTCCAAGCTGCCACTGCTGCTTCCACTAGTGCAACTGTTGGGAGTTCTCCAGGTACATCATCATTAATGTCCCAGCTGTCTTCGCCGAGAAAGTTTACCAATAAATCTGTGATGGCTTGACCCCTTACAGCTGTTGGAGTGATTGCTATGATCTCATACTCAGATAATTGAAAGAGCCATTGTGCTAGCCTTTCGAAAAGAACTGGTCGCCTCAAGAGTGAGTGGATCAGATGAGATTTTGTTAAGAGCTGTACCGTGTGAGCTAGTAGATAATGGCGCAGCTGTTGGGCAGCATATATTAGAGCAAGACAAGCCCTTTCAGGCCTTGGATAACAGGTTTCTGCGTCCTTTAACTTTCTGCTAACACAATAAACCAGTTGCTCAATTTCTTCTTGATCATCTTAGGCTATGAGTGCCCCTATTGCTTCATTATTGGTAGCCAAACACAGCTTGAGCAGTTTCCCTAGTATAGGTGCACATACGGTTAGTAGTTTGGTCATAAGTTGCTGCAGCTGGAGAAAATCTGGAATTCCAGCGGAAGGTTTTTCCTTTCTTTAGCAGTGGTGCAAAGGCAGCTGTGAGAGCAGCAAGACCCGGAATAAACCGCCGGATGTATGAGAGTTTACCAAGGAAACTTTTGAGCTGTGTGAGTGTTGCAGGTGGCTTCATAGTAGTAATGGCTTGCACTTTGTTAGGATCAACATCTATGCCTCTTTGAAGGACAAGAAATCCCAGAAATTTCCCAGCTGTAACTCTAAAGGCACATTTGAGTGGATTCATGCGGAGCTTGTAGAGTCGACATCTTTCAAAGACCTTTCGTAAGATAGCAAGTGATCTCCTCTGGTTTTTGTCTTCACAACAATGTATCCATATAGTCCTCAATCTTTTTGTGCATCATGTCATGAAAGATTGCGGTCATAGCCCTTTGATATGTGGCATCGGCATTCTTGAGACCGAAGGGCATGACGGTGTAATAAAAGTTACCAATAGGAGTTCAGAAGGCTGTTTTGGCTGCATCTTTGGATGACATTCTGATCTAATTATAGCCGCTGAAGCCATCCATGAATGAAAACATAGCATGCCCAGCAGTTGAATCAATGAGCATATCCATGTTGGGCAGTGGAAATTCATCTTTGGGGCATGCTTTATTGAGATTTCAAAAGTCAACACAGCATCGTATTTGCCCATTCTTTTTCTTGACTGGCACAATATTTGAAAGCCACTTTGGGTGCATGATAGGCTTGATGAACCCAGCTGTGAGAAGCTTCTGGATTTCTTGAATGATTTGGGCTTTAACATCAGGATGGAACGTCCGCATGGGCTGTACCACTGGCTTTGCCCCTGGTTCCACGTTGAGAGCATGTGCTACTAGGTTAGGATCCAAACCGGGAATCTCATGGTACTCCCAAGCGAAGACATCAATGTATTCTTTTAATAATGAAATAAGTGAGCCTTTTCTAGCGGTGGCAAGGCTGCATTCACTAAAGTTGGATGCTGGACATTAGGATCATCACTGAGATTAATTATTTCCAACTCCACATCAAGTGAGAAATTAGCTACCGTTAGGGGCTCTTCAAACAGTTCTACCAGATTGCTGGGCAGATTTTCTTCTATAGCTGGTGTTTCTGTTTCTAGAGTAAAACAGTAAGTTGGTGTAGTACTTGCTTCATTTAGTCCGGAACCCTTTTGTTTGAGATAGCTAGGCCCCGCGTACCGTCATAAATGATACCCCAAACGACCATTCGGCAGCTAAACTTGTACACAACGTGGCTGTAAGGCACCGCTGGAGGTTTCCCCACGTTCTCTTTTCTTTTTCCTTTGATCAAGGAAAGACCTCATGTCTATTTCAGGATTATTCTCAATATCTGGCCAGCTGGGTAAAGGAATCCCAACAGGCCTTGAAGTAGAATCTTCCCCACTCGAGATGAGCTCATCATAGAAAATAGCCTCAAAGTAGTGTGCTTCGGATACATCAAATGGTGTAGGATTAGCAAGGATGCGTATAGGCTTACCATTAAACCTCCCCTTGACACATTGATGGTAAGTTGATGGCATAAGCTTGTGTTTGTGGAGCCATGGCCTCCCAAGTAAAGCATGATAAGAAACCGGTGAGTCGATAACATGGAATCTGGTGAGAGCGAAAATGGGCCCTACTTTAAGAACTAACTGTATGCTCCCAATAGTGCATTCATGAATTCCAGCAAAACCAAAAACCTTAATAGGAGCTCCAGCTATTCTGCTGAGTGGGATCCCAGCTGCTTTGAGTGTGCTAGCTGGAATAAGATTAAATGACACACCAGTGTTGACTAGTGCTCTTCTTATGTGAACATCATTAATCTAAGCAGCAATATACAATGGTTTACTATGATCAGGGTGTTGCACCTCCATATCCTCGTCGGTGAAGGTGATGACATTAGTAGTCTCTAAGAAGGCACGACTGGCATGAGCTTCAGCTGTGAGACAATGCGTTCCAGAGCTAGCAGCGATGGATACAAGAGCTTCGGTTGCTGATCTTCTTGACTCTTTATTGAGTCCTAATTGATAGAACAAAGTTCGAAAGGTGGGGCTTATTTGAAGAGCAGAGATAGCTGTTGGGGGCATGCTTGTACTGTTGGTAGCTTCATTTTCATCAGCCCCGTTATGAAAAAGTACGGCGGTTGTAGCTTTCCCTCTGTGATGCTGAGGCAGTGGGTTCCGCTGGACCTCTTGTTCTCGAGTGAGGTTCAAAGCGCCATCTGAATTTTTCTTGTGAAATGTTTTCCGGATTGTTCTACAATCTCTAGTTCCATGACCCACATATCGATGATACTGACAATAAAGGGGTTTTCGCATATCTTCCTGAGTAGGCTCACAGATAGACTTGAAAGGCCTAAGTACTCCATCAACCATCCATTTGGCAATGATGGCATTCATTTCTTCATCGGTGCAGGGTATAGGAGGATACTTTTCCTCTTCTTCCTTTTCCGCTTCTCCCTAACTATTGGCTCATTGGTGGAGACTGTGAGAGCTTGAGGAGCATTTTTCTTTTTTGGCTTGGGCCGTTCAGCTGTGAAAGGTTTGACTGATACGGTTCTCTTACGAGCCTTATGGAGCAGCTGGGCAAACTGAATAATATGAAGATTCTCTAAATGAGCTCGGTACTCATGAGACATGTTGTCAATGCAAATCTCAACTAGCTCCTGCTCCTTAAACTGCCCATAACAAGCAAGAGCAGCTTCTCGAAACTGCCGGATGAATTCAAGGAGTCCTTCGGAGGACTTTTGCTTGGTATTGTGAAGAGTAAGGATGGTAACCTTTTCCTCCCTATGAAAATACTTTGAACAAAAACTTTCAACCATGTCATCCCACGTGCAATGGAACCTGACTGTAGTGTGGAGTACCATGTGTAAGCACGATCGGTAAGAGATTTTGACAATTCCCTCAAGCAAAGATCACCATTTCCAGCAAAAGGTCCCATATAATCTAGGAACTTGTTGACATGCTCAATCTCATTTCCTTTCCTCCCATCATAAAGAGAGAAGGTGAGAGTTTCATATTTCTTCGGGTATGGCTTGCTTAGTAACCCAGCTGGGTAAGAAGGCCTGCGAACAAAGTGCCTTAGTTCCTTTGGCTGGCTAAGCCTTTCCCTTTCCAACAAAGCGGTAAGATTAGATAATGTAACAAATTGAGGAAAAGGGGCATTTTGCTCACCAGACTGAGGATTCCCAGCGACTAATCCCCTCTCCTGCTGTGTTCTATGATCTGGTCCTTCATGTAACGGCTGAGGCATTGGCCTTTGAGTCTTTCTTAAGACCTTAAAAGATTCAGCAAATTCAAACTGAGCTTGCTGCATTCCTTGTATTGTTTCCAAGAGGAAAGAGAATCGGTGATTAGAATCTTCTTGGTTGACCTCATGTTGGTCAGCTCATTCTCCTTGTAGAGCTTGACTGTGATGGCTTTGTGCTACTGGGAGACTGGTGTCCTTAGTCCCCATTTGTCGGCTGTTCCACAACCTAGGAGGCATGGTGAACTCTTGGCTTCAGTAGACTTCCCAGTGGAGTCGCCAAAATGCCGGGGACAAAAAGTTTCCTTCCTGACAAATATGATTTAATTTAGGTCGAAGGCATTGGCCTTTGATCTGGTCCTTCATGTAACAGCTGAGGCATTGACCTTTGAGTCTTTCTCAAGACCTTTAAAGATTCAGAAAATTTGAACTGAGCTTGCTACATTCCTTGTCTTGTTTCCAAGAGGAAAGAGAATCGGTGATCAGAATCTTCTTGGTTGACCTCATGTTGGTCAGCTCGTTCTCTTTGTGGAGCTTGACTGTGATGGCTTTGTGCTACTGGGAGACTGGTGTCCTTAGTCCCCATTTGTCGGCTGTTCCGCAACCTAGGAGGCATGGTGAACTCTTGGCTTCAGTAGACTCCCCAGTGGAATCGCCAAAATGCCGGGGGCAAAAAAGTTTCCTTCCTAACAAATATGATTTAAGTTGGGTCGGAAGGTCTAAACCGAAACTCGATGATGGGCTTGATGCACAGCCCAAAGGCTATCGGTGAAAATCCAAGAAATACACTATATTTTCTGCCTTGGGCTTAGATTGGAACTGACAAGAGTGGCCCATGAACAATCCCTCCAGCGAACACGTCATCATGGTTGAAAAACATGCTGTAAAGAATAACCCAACAGTAAAGTATGTCTGCAGGAAACAGCCCAGCAGTAAAAATGTTTCTGCAGAAAAAGGCCCAGCTGTTAAGGTATTCTTGCAAAAAATAGCCCAACAGTAAAGTAAAACGAAACAAAATAAGTCTTCAGCCGTTAGTTACTTTATAGACTAAGAGAAACATCTATGTTTTCAGACTCATCATCCGTTAGCTCGGGAGAGGAGTCTTCTAATACAACAATATGAGGGAAAAACTTTATAGTAACGGTCACATCATAACCATTGATAGTAAATGAGTAGATAAATATCATAGATTCCATAATAACAAATAATGGAGAAGACTTAGTGTGAGATGAAGGGAGAGAGAGAGATCCCAGCTAGAGCAGCGAGATCATTATGGTGCCATGGCATGCTCATGAATATAATATATGTAGTGAGTAAAGAGAATCATTTGTGAGTAGTATGAGTAATGAGTAAAAGTGTATAGTAGTACTGCTGGAATATTCTGCTAGGGCAAGTAAGTGTTTAAGAGTAGAGCTATGAAAGAGTATTTGTGAGTTAGGAGCTGGGGAACTTAGCTTCCATGCTTGAAACTAAGAACTCAGAGGCTTTTTCAGAGCTTAGAGAAAGCTTAAGTAGAGAGGTTAAGGCAGAAACTTTTATGGTGTAAGTCTTAGTGTCTTGTTCGTTGTTGGGTGATTAGCAAATAATCTTTGCTAAATCTTCCTCAATCTCTAGAAAATCCTTAGAGAATCGTTCTTAATATTTTTAGCTAAAAGTAGTAAGCTTGACTTTAGAAGTTTTCTGCTATTTTGGGCAATCACAGTTGGGTTTCTGGCTTTAGCATTAAATGCTGATTAGCCTTGGCTGATGGATTAGAGCATGCTTTAGGCTAATGATCTTGGATATGCTGCAACTAGAATCAGAGTTCCCTAGGGCAGATTGGACCAACCCAAGCTAGGTGTCAACCTTGGAGCCCTTGCTGAGAACTTTGCTGGGATCCCTTTTGGTGCCCTTCAAACCACATTTCCCTAAGTTTCCCCATTTGGGATTCATGTGCTTGGTTCATGAACAAGAAAATACACATTGGGCTTTGCAAAAATAAGTGCCAAATTAACATTTGGGCTTTGAGTATAAAGTAATTGTTTTTGCCAAAATGTCATTTTGGGCTTTGTAAGATAATTGCTAGAAGGGTTTTAGGTTTTGTAAAATGGATGCCAAATTAGCATTTGGGCTTTTATAAAAATAGCGTAAAGATGATCGCCAAATTAGTATTTGGGCTTTATGCAAGAATTGCCAAGACAATATTTGGGCTTTATAGTGCCAAATTAGAACTTGGGCTTTGTGAAAATAGATGCCAAATAGGAATTTGGGTTTTGTAAAAATGATTTTGAGATTTTGTAAAGTATTGCCGCATAACAACGGGCTTTGTAAATAGTGCCGCATCGTAGTGGGCTTTGAATTTGCCACGTCTTAGTGGGACATCGAATTAGCCACATTGTAGTGGGAATTTGGAATTATCCACATCATAGTGGGACTTTGGATTTTGGGCTTTCTTTGAGTTTGCCCACGAGCCAAATGACGTTGGGCTTTGGGCGGGGATAGTGTAATTTGTGGCCCAATTTTGGTAGTGATATGATAAGCATATTTTGTGGAGAATTTGGATGATATGTGGGATATAATAGGTAATATTTGTGAGAGGGCCCATGGTAATTTATGGGCTTGGGTACGGAGTATTTGTGAAGGCCCAATAATATGGAGAATATTTGGGTGATATACATGAGAAATATTTATGTGGGCTTAAATAATGTGTGGGATCATTTGGGTATTTTGTGAGTGGGCCAATAAAATCAAGGCTCTAAAATTTGTACCTCAACAAACCCTACAAGTCATATGGGCTAGGGCTAAGTTGGAAAATTCTACAGAAAAACATTCTGCACAAGCTTCGATCGATTGAGCCTTTCAGAAAGTGAATAGTAATTTTCTGCAATTACTCGATTCTAACTTTACAATAAACATACTTTGAGCAACCTAAATCTAGACTCTAAGTTTTGATCATGGTTTGCCAACATTACATATTGAAGTTCTAAAACATTTATATCCTAAATCCTTAGAACCTAACAACCTCCCCTTTTGGCAATCTGTGACAAAACACATAATAAAACAAAATGCTCAAAGTTACAAAAATAGCCTATTACAATAAAATTGCCCAACCAAAAACAATTCAACCTAACTACTATGTATCAGTTGCAAGTGTAGACAGCAGCAAAACTGAATCAACATGTATATTTCTGAAACACTCGATAAAAATATAAACACATGTATGAAAAATACAAGTAAAACAAAATAAATTCTTGATTTTACAAAACATAAAATAAAAGACATATCATGAATAACCTCATAATATAAATCAATAGCCAATGTAGCACAATGTGAAACAAGAAACAGAAATAAAAACATAATGTCTCCTCCTAACATATACATCACATAAAAATAAACACATCAAGATAAATATATCATGAGCCAAAAAAAAAAAAAAAAGTACAAGATGAAGCACCTAGATACAATCTAAAGCTCCCAAGCTCCAAAACAAAAAAAAAAATCTCCTCCTATCTCCATCCATATGTACTCCCCCTCTTTGTGACGAATTGCTAAAGGGCAATCAACACTCATAATCAAAAGAAGGTGGCGGAGGTGACCATCTAAAGCTTGCCAAATCTGTACGCAAAGCTTGAAGCTCTGTGAGCACATCCACCAAAAGTTGACCATGAGTCGCCCGAACAGTCATGATTGTGTCCAACATACGACCAATGCTAGAATCATCCGAAATAGAAGATGGAGGAGCAGCAGCAACAGTCGGATCAACATACGTCTCAGCTGTGGGATCACCTGAAGAAGGAGGAGGAGGAGGTGCAACACCCGAAGAAGAAATGGCGTTTAGAGCTAGCTCTTATCTGAGCAGTTCTCTGCCTAAAGAAGGTGACACCTATGGGAGTTGTAATGTATACAGGCTCAGAAGCAGGAAACTCATCTAAACCTAAATGTAACAAAATCCAATGGATAAAAACAGGAAAAAACAGACCATGTGCAATAGAACTACTCCTATGAACCTCAACCAAGGATTGAATGAAAAGATAAGGAAAACTCATAGGAGCATCTATCACAAAGGCATACAAAAATGCACATCTCTCGATAGGAATGGTGTGCAAATGAGAGATAAGCTAGATGGAATGACAAGAAATCTGGAAAAACAGATAATGAATCTCGGTCAACTCATAAGAGGTAATCCGAGGATTAGTACCCCATCGAATGGAAGTACTAGTGAGATATGACATAATGTTATCAAGTGGAGGGGTCTCATCATAAGGGTACATAGGCTGCTACACCTTAGGCACCCCAAGAGTAGAGGCCACTACCAAAGGAGTAATACTCTTCACCCCATATCCAACTCATCACATACTAAGTGTTGGAATCATTGGAGTGGACAAAAAGGTTCAAGTAGAACTCTCTAATCGTAGCCGGAGGAAGATGATCTATATCCATCAAAGGTAACCAGCCCCTACACTCAAAATTCCTCCAAATTTCCGGATCAAGCTCATCTAAAACAACTTTCCTCTTAGTCCACATTGATCTAAAGATGTTTAGCTTCTCAAAGGTCTCTTGGTTTTTCCTAGTACAAAACCTATCACTCTCAAAAGCTGGAGTAGAAATGGAGGTGGTTTAACTATTGGCTCTAGTCTTCCTAGTCATGATGCTAAGGTTGGAATAGGATAGAAAAAAAAAAAAAAAAAAAACCCAAGGGTAGACTGCATCAAACATGGTTAGAGCACAAAAAAAAAATAGAAAAGAACAATCTAAATGATGCATGAATAGAATAAACGCATGATGCATGCTCTAATGCATTGAGAACAGTTCAATTATACTTTAAAAACACAGAATTGGCTTGAACTTAGAGTTTTAGAACAAAAACCCAAACTTTGAAAAACCCAATTTCAAAAATCCCAACAAATTGATCAATATATCATTACACAAGTTAAATAACAGTATATAATGACATAATTAATCAATTACACAAGCCAATTTCATCAAATTAAGCTCAATTGAACAAGATCCCCAAATCCGTGAGTTTCAAGCCCTGGAATTTTCAATTCTTCCCAAATCACCAAATTGATCAAAATAAATCATGAGAAACATGTTCACATCATCCACTAACAAAAACCCATTGATCAATTGTGAAAGAAATCAACTAAAACATCAAAAACCCCCAAAATTATTTGGTCCGAAAATTTCCCTAAAATGCTTGAAAAAATGCATGAAAAATGAGATTAAACTAAAAAAGAAAGGGTAGAATGGTCTTACCGGTGCTAGACGACAAAAACCTTGAGAAAAATTTGAGGGAAAACAAAAAAAAATTGACTTTGAATTTGGATCAGTCAAAGAGAGAGAATAGCTTTTCGAAAACTTTTGAAATAGTGAAGAACACATGAAAAGCTCATGTTTTAAAAAACTATCTCACTGATTTTCGATCGATCAAAAAATAGGTTCGATCGATCGAAAAACACATTCGATCGATCCAGCATCAATCAAGTAGCGATCGAGCCAAGCAGATTTAAACCAAATTTTTAATCGCAATTTCGATCGGTTGAGCAATAGGTTCGATTGATCAAAAATCTGGAAAAATCAAGTTTTTGAAAAACAGAGCATTTTAATGTAGAAACTCCTCAAAGCACAATATTTTATGAATAGAATGCATGAGTTTAAGATGAAAAGTTTTTCAAAAACCCTTGAATTTGACCCAAACCTTCCAAAAACAAGATTTTCAATCAATTTGTCCTCAAATCTCAAACTTTGAACACATTTTGCATTAAAATCAAGGAAATTTTAATCTTGAATGGCCATAACAAGATCACACACAATATCATGTACTAAGCTTAGCAAAGAATAACTTATGTAGTGTGTGCAACTAGAATAGTTTGAGATACATGTGAGGTGATACGTAAATAGTGATCAATCACAATTTCTACAAAATTCATCACATAAGTTTGAAAGTGACTATCACCTAAATAGTTACATCATATAACTCTCACATCTCTTAGAAAACAAGCTTGCAATCATGTAAGTTTCTTGATTTGCCTCACAATTTACACACCAATTTGATTTGATTTGAAACTTATTAAGATAGCCAAGATAATGTACACATCAATTTTATTTCAATTTGAATTTTATTATAAGCCGAGGTTACACCTTATGTTCTTTTTGTGCATGTGCTACACTTTCTCGAGCATAAAATCATATGTTATGCACTAAGGTGTTCATGATTGGCTAGTAAATAGTGGTGAGATGGTTATTTATGCCTTTCTCTTAGGATTTTTTGGTCCTTATAATCAAAAGCATGTGACTTTAAGATCAAAATCATGTGATCAAAAACTATAAACAACTCCCACACAACATGCACTACAAAGCTTAAACTAGTAAAGTGCAATAAAATAAACTCATCCAATCTAAACAAGGTACATAAACATATTATGTAAAGATAATATGGCCAACCTTGATTTCAAGTCCAAGAAAAATAATGCAAAACACATTTTTCTTTCCTTTTCCTTTTTTTTTTTTTTTTTTTTTGAAAAAATAACAAAACAACCTAGCATGAAATGTATGAATGTTATGCAATACAAATCTTTGAAAAAAAAAAAGAAAAAAAAGAAAAAAAGAATGGTCACAAAGAATAGAAAGATGAAGCATAAGGACCATGTCAGAAAGACTTAATTAGATCGAGCCTTTTGCATCCAAAACTTTTTAGATGAAACTTTTGCATTGGATTTATTATTCATATTAGAATAATGAGTGACTCCAGGATTGGAATAAAGGTTCTAAACCTTTACCAACTCACCAATAAATACCATGGGATCTTGTGTTTGAGGCACAGGTGCTTTTGGCTTATTTGCTCGCTTAGCAGCTTGCAACTTGAAACAGTTTGGACAAATGTGCTCAAACTTTCCCCAAAAATGACAAACCCATTTAGGTCTATCATGCAAGTTATCCTTAGGAAGGGTGGAATTTTTAGACTTAGACTCTTTAAGATCAACCCTAATCTTCCTAGGAGGTGTAACTTCTACTAGTTTGACAATCTCAATCACGGGGGCTCAGAAGAAGAAACAAAATTTGTGGAATGAGTCTTAGGAACAGTGATGCTATATCTTCAAAACCAAGACCAGTTTTGTCTAAGGGAAACTTCTGAATACTCAACATGTGTTCAAGTTTGGAATTAGCAGACCTATTTGTTTGTTCTCTAGCAACAGATAATTCAAGTTCCAAATTTTTCACTTTATCAAGTAATAACATGTTTTCAGTCGTCACCTTAATAAGCAATTCATTAGCATCAATCAATTTCAAGAGCAAATTTTTCTTATCATGTTCAAGAGAAACAATTTTCTGTAGCCTAAATCAACATTCATAGCACCCTTTGCAAATCAACATTCATAGCTTATTATAGGCTTCTTGCAAATCAGCATTCTCAAAGAGATCCCCATCAAAAGGGTTCTTATCAACCACAACACTTTCATCAATTACAGCAGTAGCTGAGAAAGCAATGAAATTTCCATCCTCATCACTACCAGACTCATGATTAGAAACTTCATCATCATTAAAGGTTACAGCCATAGCCTTACCCTTTGATCTCAAGAAAGTAGGACATTCTGATTTCACATGACCATACCCTTGACAACCAAAACATTGTTGACCCATAGAATTATTAGAGGTTTGACATACTTTCTCTTTAGGTTTTTCAGTATTGTTCACTTTAGTGGGATCATTCCTCCTAAAATTCCTAGGTTCAATATTGTTTTTACCTCTTGCCCTTCTATTGTTGTTCCTAAGAAAGTTTCTAAAGTTCTTGGCAAGATATGCAATCTTTGTAGCAGAGAGTTCATCATCAAATCCATTCCTATCAACATCATCAACTGCTTTCAATTATGGCAGTCACTTTGGCTCTGAAGTCCTTAATTAAAGATCTAAGTATCTTCCTAACAATTTTAGGTTGATTATAGATTTCACCCAAATTATAAGCAAAGTTAACAATATCATTCAATTTAGCATAGAATTCATCAAAATATTCATCATCAGACATTCTAATACTTTCAAAGCTAGTAGTTAACTACTGCAATTTGTTAATCTTAACTGCCTTTGTGCCTTCATGCACAGTTTGCAGAGTATTCCAAGTAGTATGAGCAACCTCAACATTAGAGATTCTCTTGAATTCCTCCATAGAAACAACATTATAAATAACATTTATAGCTTTTCTATTAAAAGTGGTTGCTTCTTTCTCAGAAGTCTGTCATTCACTAACTTGAGTAATGGGCCTCTCCCATCTGTATTCAAAGGAATTCCAAACTCTCTCAATAATAGATTCAGGAATGCTTTCATCCTTACCTTCTACTAGGCATAGTTGTTCCCATCAAAGTGAGGTAGGATCACAAGAGAGTGACCATGTTCCATGACAACAGGGGTCAAGGATCAACTCTTGGATCAAAGGATCTAAATGCTAGAACTAACTTGCTCTAATACCATTTGTGCGTTTTTAGACCTCTTAAAACACAAATTGATTAACCTAGTTATTTATCCAAGTGATTACTTAGGTAAATGATTCAATTTTAGGTTAACACAAGTAAATCATATCATGTAAACAATGCAGAAAATAAAGAACACAACTATATGATAACCTAGGAAAACCAAACCGATAAAAAACTTGGGGAGGATTTAACCTAGTTATCCTTAAGGTAAACATATCCACTATGAAAGAATTGAAATTTTACAATAGTGACTTAGACTACTAACATCTTATTGCTAACTCGAGTAGAAAACTTATTACCATGACCACGTGATAGCTCCGAGTCCACGGACTACTTCTTTCCTTGATCCATAGCAACCACAAGTACTCCCACTTGTCTTCTTCCTTAAGCTCTTTATGCAACAACTAAAAATGACCACCAAACTCTCGACATCAATCTTGATCTTGATAACTCTAAGTGTGTATGAAGGCACACCTTTAGATCTCACAAGAGATTCACACACATAGCGTAAACAACAACATAAAAATGTGGCTAGGGTTTTTCCTTTTATACTTAAGGAAAAACATAAAGTCCTACACGTCACATGGGCTTGGGCTGAGTTGGAAAATTCTGCAGAAAAACATTCTGCACGAGCTTCAATCGATCGAGTCTAATTTTCGATCAATTGAGCCTTGCAAAAAGTGAATAGTAATTTTCTGCAATTACTTGATTCCAACTTTACAATAAACATACTTTGAGTAGCCTAAATCTAGACTCTAAGTTTTGATCATGGTTTGCCAACATTACATATTGAAGTTGTAAAACATTTAGATCCTAAATCCTTAGAACCTAACAATATATATATATATATATATATATATTCAACTCTTTTCCTTTCACTTGTGACTTAATTGTCTTGAAATTTCATGAAAACAGATAGCTAAACACACATATAAACTACTAATTTACATGCTTTTTCTAAAGATAACTCGATTGCCCAACCTTTTCATTAATCTTCGTAGTTAAAGTCTAATATAAAGAATATTAAAAATAATAAAAATTATTGTTTCTATAAAGTGTTTTTATAGAATTCAAAACATGGTTTATATTATTTTCGTGTAATCTAACATACACATATTAGTGCGTTTGAGGTCCAAAATATGTAATTAGTTAACTCATGTTAAACATTATTGACATCTCCTTGTTTAAAATAATTTGGCAGTAGTTTATATTGATTTCAACATTCTCAAATAGCAGAGTAGTAGAATTTTTGTTAGACTCAGTTTACTTATAGAAAAAATTGTGTCATCACTGAGTTTTTCTTGGAGTTGTGAATTTTCTCTATTTATTTATTTATTTATTTTATGCAGCATTTGGAATTTATATGTTTGAGTAAACTAATTTTTTAAGAAATCTTTTAATAGCAGGACAATAATTTCTACAAAATTGGCTATGCCTATAACAAATTTATACAATAATAGTTATGTCACTAATACAATAATTTCAATAAAATTGGCTAAGCCACAAATTAAACAACATTGTACTGTGACAAACTAATATTAGTATAATTATTATAAATAAATAGTATCTCTCTCAGCATGTCCACTCAAACTATCACTGCATTTTCTCAACCAATGCATACCAACCAATGGATATACAAAGAAATTATAATTATTCTCCTTAACATTGAAACTCTATAATGCACCACCAATCGGACTATCAAATATGCTAGAACTCTTATGTTAATTAAGAATTTAAGAACAAAAAAAAAAGCCTCATGTTACCCCAATTCTTATTACCATTTACCAAAACCTCGAGTCCTTATGATTAGGGTAAAATACAAAACAAAAAGGATTGAACTGACACATAGGATAACATGAGAATTGTAGAGAGTAAATAGCAAAAAAGCAAAAGCAACATAGAGTAATGCAACTAAACAGAAAAGTAATGCAAAGCAATCCCAATGAATCCAAACGGCACACAAAGGTAGAGCACGAGTAATAGTAAAATCGAAAACAAAAACCAACACGCTGTATCATCTACCCAATGCCGATATGATTCTGGCCAAAACCCATTAAGTGAATACAACATAGCATCTCCTCAATGAAACTGTCTTAGTCCTTGAAAATTGATCCATTAAAATCGCCAATTTGTTGGCATGCCAAAAATAGTGTATACGATCAATACTCAGACATTGTAAACACCAACCTAAACCTTGTAAACGGATTGAGAGGCAGAATCTTGGGAATGGAAAATAAGTGGTGGTTTGGGGATGTTGGAGATGCAAAGGAAGGGTCTAAGGGGAGATTTATGAGGTTTTGAAGGGTTTATTTGAGATTTGGGCAATGAAGAAGAAGAAAAAAAAAGATGGATTGGAGTATATTGGTGTTTTGTCTAAATCAGTGAATATGGGCATAAATAGTTTTTGGCTGCGTTGTTTCAAATTTTGATTTTTTGACATGTGACTGTTTTTAAATTTTTTTTTCCCTATAAAGAATCCTCAAACAATGTGACGTGCGAGCTCTTGAACCTTTAAGCTGTACATGTGGTAGATATTTAGATAGACTTTTTTCCCATGTGGCAACATGGCCTTAATTGCAAGAAAAGGCTTCTGCTATTATATATAGTATATGATATATAGATAAGCAATATTAAAAAAAAAAAAATTTGAACAGAATCTATTAGGCTCAGATTGTAAGATTATCTTCATTAGGAGACTAAATTTGGTCCAAATTCAATTTATCAAAATTAACTAATTAAGTCACAGAGTTATTAAAATATAAAGGAAAAAAAAAAAAAAAAAGCCACACACAATAATGGAATTTTTTTTTCCATTTAATTTTAAATTTCTTAGAATTTCATTATTGGGCACATTGGCAAAACAAAGTTGGAAAGTAGCATCTCAAGTTTTGGGGCCTGTTTGTTATTGTTGTTTAAACAATAGTTTTTAGTGTTTAAACAACATTACACGTATTTTCACATACTTTTTTACCCAAATGTATTTTCAAAAAATACAAACAACGTTACTAGAAATCTCTTACCAAATGGGCTCTTTAAAACTCGAGTCTTAAATCCTCAATTTCTGAAGCTAGGAAACATCTAACGTGGAAAATTTTCCATGTGGAACCTTGTAGAACTCGAGTTTTAGACACTCGAGTTTCGTTTCTTCATTTTCTCCTTCCTTCCTTCGTTCTCCTTGTTCTTCCTTTTCTCTTTATACCTCACCCATGGATTCATCAGATCTCAGCACTAGAGCAACAACCCAAACCCACAAATTCATAATATCTTGGCACCAGAGCAAAAACTCAAACCCAAAAATCACGATCTTAGCACCAGAGCAGCTCCCTAAGCTTGGGTTTGTTGATCTCGGTATCGGAGTGGCTTGGGTTTATTGATCTCGGTACTGGACTGCACTTGGGTTTGATCTTCCTATTTGGTATTGTTGCTTGGTTTTGTTGTTTTCTAGGTTTGTTGTCTTCGAAAGTGGGTTTGGGGTTTTGAGATTTAGAGAAATCATTGGGGAATAGGGTGAAGGGGAAAACAAAGAGGGGAAAAAGGAGAAGGAAAAAACAGAACTCGAGTGTCTAAAACTCAAGTTCCACTTGGATTTTAGACTCCACCTTAGCTATGCCAGCACATAGAACTCAAGTCTTTTAGGTTCAAGTTGCTATAGTGAACTCGAGTCTAAGAAACTCGAGATACCATTTTACTCAATCGTTTCTAACGCATACTAACTAACGATATTCTCTCCCAAATGCATGCTAGTTGGAAAATTACCTCCACAATAATGCACATGTTTATGATTCCACTTGTAATTCATATTTAAAACTTAATTTAGTGATTCATGTAAAAGGGAAATTCTAAGGTACCCCTACTATCTTCTGTGGGTATGGTACCTATAAGGTTGAATTTATTCAATTATTAGTTGGCTTTATTTCGTGCCAAATTTGCTTGTAATTCAGTATTTAGAAACCTTGTATTTAGGTGGGAATCATGTAAGGGTAGTATGTGAGAGAGTGTGAAGAAAAGCTCAAGACTGTGCACTCAGCAAGGCCTTACGATTGGCTTGCGGCTAGCAAGTCACCAAAGGAGGCACATGTGTGAAGCATGCAGAGGTGTTGAAGAGTCACATCAATTGGAGTACTACAGGACAAAACTTCCAGTCTGGCCAGGTAGTTGGCTCGCGACTCAGTCAAGTCGCGAGGTCAACTCGCCAGACCACTCTATTTAGGAAAAATTGACTTTTCACATTCCAAACACACCAGTATTAATACCTCTTATACCCACGAAATGTAGAGAGCTTCCAGAGAGAATTGGGAGAGAGAAACTCTAGAGAAAAACAAGATTGACTCATCCATAATCTTTATACTTTGATTCTCCAAATTCCTCTACTCTCACCCTCTCCATTGTTACATCCTTGAGAGGTACATTAGCCAAATCCTTATCTCACCATACCCATATATGTCAGAAGATTATTTGGTGCTTAGGAAGCAGTTAGGAAGGGACCAATTGATATTGGTTGATGCTATGGGCTATAGCAGAATCTGGTAAACTAGAGAAGACAAAAGTTCGGCATAACGTCGTTGGAGTAATAAGCTTGGAGGGTTTAGGTACACTGGCTAGATTAGACTTGGAGGGTCTTCTGCTGTTCATGTATCCTACCTTCATTCTCTAGTGGATTATTGATCGCTTGGAGGGCAGTGGAGAGGTTTTACGCAGAGGACTTCGGTTTCCTTTTTGATAACACATCGCTGTGTTGTCTTTGTGTTTGCATCCCTTTTCCTTTAATCTTTGCCATTTAATTTCTGCTGTGGTTGTGATTTTATTTGGTTTAGATTGTTTTATCAATTTTGTTTTAGCTTATTTTCATATTCTACACATACATTATTTGATAATAAGCTTGAATTGGTAATTTGTAATTTGGGGGTCTAAACTTTTAAGGTGTTTTACACACTATTTGAACATTCAGTACCTATAAGTAAGTGCCAAATGTGAAATGACATGCCAACCATGGAGACCATAATAGGCCCTGCTAATATTAACGTGGTTGATTCCATTTGCCAGTTTGATCAATTTAATATAAGTGCCAAGACTGCCAAGTAATGCCATTGTCTTTTACATTTTTTCTTTTCTTTTTGGAGAAACAAGTAATGTCTTTTACTTAAACTAAATCACTTATATATATATATATATATATGACTTTTTGTTGATTTTGACATGCTAGCTTTGTAAGCCTCATAAATTTACACCTCAATAAGCCACATGTATCACAAAGCAAATTTTTGCAACACGAGTTAATGGTTAAAGGTGGACAACAACTAAATCCTATCTATACTTAGAAGTCTCCCTTTTCGTATTACCACTAATGTAGAACAGACCACCATGATTTTTCTAAACTCCCAAGCGCGCCTAAAATCACGTAAGGCAAAAAGGCACTAGTAGAAATCATTTGGGCGATAGTCAGAATTGTATGAAATTTGGCAGGTTGAAAGGAAATGGCTTTCTAAGCAATAGTCGTCATTTTGCCATGAGGTACCCCTTAATTTTGGCGAATTCCTTTGTTTAAGCCCCGAAAACTATGATTTTGCTGTATATAGTAATTTTTGTTTCCTTAATAACTTTTTGCTCAAGAGTCATAATATGGTCCCGTTTGTTTTCAGACAATGCTTAAGGTCAATATTTTATGATTCTGTATTTAACTTAATTTTGCCATTTTTGATAAATTTCGGTATTTTGCCACCTAATCTCATAATTAATTCGAATTATGGTTTCAAACGTTTCCTAATCATCTTAAGGTTTTATTTCCTCAGTATCTATATGTTTTGTAGCTGTCAAAAACAAAACAGATTATCATCAATAAAATTGCATAGGTTTTTTTTTTCTCAAACTTTTCTCTAGTGGATTCTAGTTTATCATCTTGTGGATTCAAGAAACCCCTCGTGAATTTGAGGTTTACTACCCAAAAACTAACAGTTTAGTTTTTTTCCATTAAAAAAAGCATCATGTGTGCTTTCTTTAGGCTTTTGTGACATCAACCACCATTTGCATGGAATGCCGTGCACATAGCATTTATGAGATGTAATATTGTAGACTCCTAACCAATCTTTACAAGTTCCACAACTGTAACAAAGTAACAAAACATTGGTAGAAGAATATTACATGCCAAAAATATTCCTTAGTTGCCTGCACATGCTCAGCTAACCAAATAGGGGTTGGTTGTTGTGGTTTGTAATTGTGGAACTGTGGCTTTAGAAGCGTACTCTTGCCTTACGAGTTCAACACTTCAACTAAATCTATTCCAAGTTTTGTCACTGTATAGACTACAAAGCATTGTTTTTTTTTTATGGGAAGCGAGATTTTGGAAGGTGCAAATTAATTGTGAAGACCTAGGATTGTTTCAGGCACTCTAAAGATTGCATTGATTGAACTGAGTTTGGCTTAATGGTTGAGGATGTAAAAATGATAATGGATAACTTCCTCGAAGTGTCTTTGCTTGAAATTAATAGAGCCTGTATTATGTACATGTACATATGAATATGATAACTGTTGTTTCTATTTTAGAAATATTTGAATTTATTTTACGGTATTATTTATTTAGGAAAATTTTTAATTCTAAGAGGGGAAGATGTAAATTACTGAAAAAATTGTCCGTGAATGGTTTTTGTTGTTGTTAGGACATATTTGTTTCACATATTAAGAACATATGTCATGATTTTATGTAATTGGTTTATCCTTTGACAAAACGCACTTTACTTGTATTTGGGTAAACTTAGGATGTGTTTAAATATTTCAAGAAACCACGTTTCAAGATTAAGTGTTGAAGCCTTCAAGTCTGTTCTTGAAATCAAGCAAATAGTGCAAATTCATTAAAGCTCGACAGTTGGACGATAGCTTCTCAACACCTCCTATTTGTCGAGGTTTAAGAAATTTAGAATTCAACTCTGATTTTCTTGGATCCGTGAATATGTTTTTGGGCCTTCTTTTCTCCTAACCCTAGACATATAAAAGGATTGTTTTAAGAGCCGTCAAATTGTACACAAGTGGCATAAGCATTGAGCAAACTCTGTTCAAGCAAATTGTGACTGGAGACGAAATTCTTGACCTAGCTCATCTCTTTCTCTTGAAGAAGTTGTTGTGTATTTGCACCGTAGGGTTTTGTGACCAAGCATCTTCTTGATCTTCATCATGTGGATGAACTGAAGAACTTTGCAGCTGACAATCTTCTTAGTTGGTGTTTTGAAGTCGCGTACTGGGATCCGCGCAACTGTTAGTCACGTACTTGGGAGCCGTGCATCAGAAAGGGGAACTGTCACTACAGAACAAGTTCAATTGGGTATTGGGGTAAGGGTTCAACTGTAGGTTGGTAAGGTACTTGAGATTCCTTTACTTGTAACCGCTTGTTGTGATAATAGTGGAGTTTCGGGAATGGTGACCTGAAAATCATCCGGTGGGGTTTTTGTCGTTAGGTTTTTCCCCATTCGTAAACAAATCACCGTGTTATTTATTTTCCACTACGTAATTAGTTTATTGGTGATTTGTTTGTGCTACCATGCATTTGCATGATAAATTGATTAATTAATAACTTGGCTAATTAATTAATTAATTTCTATCACAAGGGGTAATTCAGTTTGTGGCCTATCAAGTGGTATTATAGCGGGCACACTCTAATTAGGATTTAATCTTTACTGTGTTGATCCATTGACCCCTGCTATCATGGCTGTAACCGGCTTGAAGAGATCTTTGCTGTTAAATACATCTTGTTTCTCTAATCTCTATTTGTTTGGGTGTTTTAGAAAATACAAGTTTAAAAGTTATTTGAATTCTCTTCTGATGACCATTGGAAAAGATCTCAGTTTGGCTAAGAAGAAACTAAACTGTCTCAAAATGAAAATGTGCAAAGGAGTTCGTTTGAGAAGAGTGAAAGTTAAAGGCATAACTCATATAAGGCAGTTGAGAGAAAGTACCATTCCCACTGATTTGTCATCCAAGCACGAAGTGTGTTTTATGATGAAGTCCGCATTTAAAGTGATGGACACGTGTTTGTGGTACCTGGACAGTGGCTGCTCTAGACACATGACTGGAGACCGATCTCTCTTCAAGGTTTTTGAGTCTAAAAAGGGTGGCAATGTCACTTTTGGTGATGGGAGCAAATCACAGATTAAAGGAAAGGGAATCATCTCTCTACCCAGACTGCCGGATATTGCAAATGTTCTATATGTAGAAGGTCTGAGGGTGATCCTGCTGAGTATAAGTCAGATATGTGATCAAGACTTCATGGTGCTATTCTCTAAGGGAAAATGTCTTGTCATGAACGTGTCTGGAAAGAAACTCATAAGTGGTGTTCGCACTCTTGATAACTGTTATGGACTGGTTCTTGATGCTGATATTGTGTGTAATAGCATTCGTTTGCCAAATGAAGATCTATGGTATCAACGGTGGGACATGCTAGCTATAAACATCTTTCTATTGTATCTAAGCATGAGTCAGTGTTGGGGATACCAAAGCTTAGTAGAATGAGCAATGTGGTATTTGGACCATGCCAGCTAGGAAAAAAGACAAAAGCTAAGCATCTTGGAACTCGGACATCAACTACATCTAGACCATTGGAGCTTCTACACTTGGATCTTATGGGTCCAACCAGAACTGAGTCTCTTGGTGGTAAAAGATACATCATGGTCGTAGTAGATGACTTTACTAGGTACACTTGGGTCATTCTTCTACAATCCAAGTTTGATGCTTCTGAGCACATTGAAACTTTGTGTACAAGACTGCAGAATGAAAAGAGTTTGAAAATTGATCAAATTCGAAGTGACCATGGTAGAGAATTAGAGAACTCATAAATGGAGTCATTTTGCACAAGATCATGCATCTCTTAAGAATTCTCTGCTCCTAGTACTCCTTAGCAAAATGGTGTAGTAGAAAGAAAGAACAGGGTGATTCAGGAGATGGCCAGAGCCATGTTATACAATAAGGATGTGGCTAGAAACTTATGGGGTGAAGCCGTTAACACTACGTGTCATACAGTTAATAGGGTGTATTTTAGACCCCGTACCAAGAAGACTCCATATGAGCTATGGAAAGGAAGGAAGCCTCATGTGAAGTATTTTAGGATCTTTGGAAGTACCTGTTTCATTCTAAAGGATAGGGAGAATGTGGGAAAATTTGATTCTCGAAGTGATAAAGGAATATTTCTGGGTTATTCCTCTACAAGTAAAGCTTATTGAGTATACAACAAAAGAACCATGAAGGTAATGGAGACAGTGAATGTTGTTATCGATGAGTCTTCACATTCCAGTTCTGAAAAAGGTATTGAGGAACTAACTAAAAAAATTCTTCCTCCTAAGCCTAGAGTAGTTCAAGAAATTGTTGAACAAGAACCTGCATCTCCTAGTATTCTATGTACTCCTAGTGTTGTGGAAGATTTTGCATATATAACCACTTCACCAAATTCTGAATCCCATGAGGAGAAAGGACCTTTCTCCAAGATTAAGCTAAATCATCCTCCAGAAGATATTGTGGGAAACTTGAATGAACTCACATTAAGGAAACGTACAGTTGATAAATGTGTTGCTAACTTTGTGTCATATTCTTGTTATTTGTCACAGGTTGAACCCACTAAAGTTGTAGAAGCTCTTCAGGATGAAAGTTGGGTTGAAGCAATGCATGATGAACTGCTTCAGTTTCAGAGGAATGATGTCTGGACCTTGGTACCTAGACCGGAGGGCGAACACATCATCGGTACAAAGTGGATATTCCGCAATAAGACTGATGAGGAAGGCAATGTGATCCACAACAAGGCTCGGCTTGTAGCTCAAGGATACTCGCAAATGGAAGGAGTAGACTATGATGAAACATTTGATCCAGTTGCCCGTATGGAGTTCATTAGAATTCTCCTTGCCTTGGCTTGACAATTGAAGTTCAAGCTTTATCAGATGAATGTAAAGACTGCCTTCTTAAATGGGCTGCTTAAAGAAGATGTCTATGTGGCTCAACCAAAAGGATTCATTGATCCACACTTTCCGGATCATGTACTGTATCTCAAGGAGGCACTCTATGGGTTAAAGCAAGCCCCCAAAACTTGGTATAATCAGCTTACACAATACTTGGTGTCACATAGGTTCACAAGAAGAAAGGCTGATCAAACTATCTTCATCAAAAGAGAAGATGGCGAGCTGATAGTTGCTCAAGTCTATGTTGATGACATCATCTTTGGATCAACTAAGGACGAACTTGCTCATGGTTTTTCAAAACTCATGCAGGCCGAGTTTGAGATGAGCATGATTGGAGAGCTGACTCACTTCCTTGGGTTGCAGATTCGTCAACAAAATTCAGGTATATTCCTATCCCAATCTAAATATGTTAAGAATCTTGTGAAAAAGTTTGGCTTAGAATCTGCTAGTTCTGTTAGAACCCTTATGAGCCCAAATGTTAAACTCACTGTTGACTTGTTAGGTAAAAGTGTTGATCCTTCTCTATATAGAAGCATGATAGGTAGTCTTCTTTACCTTACTGCTAATAGACTTGACATTAGTTACAGTATTGGAGTGTGTGCTAGATATCAGGCTAATCCCAAGGAGTCCCACATGACTGCTTTAAAAAGAATCATAAAGTATGTCAAAACCACTGCTGAGTTTAGTGTGTGGTATAGCAAGGACCCAAGTGATGTCTTAGCTGGGTACTCTGACGCTGATTGGGCTGGGAATGCTAATGATAAAAAGAGTACTTTAGGGGTTGTTTCTATGTGGGAAATAATCTTGTCTCTTGGATGAGTAAAAAGCAAAACTCCATTTCATTATCCACTGCTGAAGCTGAGTACATTGATGCTGGTAGCTGTTGCACCCAACTCCTATGGATGAAAAAACTCCTCCATGATTATGGTATTTGTCAAGAGCATCTTACTATCTACTGTGACAATACTAGTGTCATTAACATCTCTAAGAATCCAGTTCAACATTCTAGAACCAAACACATAGAGATTTGACATCACTTCATTAGGGAGCTTGTCGAAAATGGTACTCTCGCTCTTGAGTTTATTCATGCCGATGATCAAAAGGCTGACCTGTTTACCAAACCTCTTGATAGTAAACGCTTCGAATTCCTTCGTCAAAACATTGGTGTTATTTCCATGGGATGATCTTTTTCTCTCTTCTTCTCTCCTCATGCATTTGCATCTAGTTTTATGCTTTACTTTGCTTAACATGTTTTTGTTTGTTTATTTTGTTTTTGATATAAAAATTAAAAAAAAAATTAAAAAATCAGAAAAATACAAAAACAGTGTGTGTTATGTGTACATTGGTACTTGTGTACCTTGGATGGCTATTGAAACAAAGTTTTCTAAACTTTGTATCTCTTGTAGCTTAGATGAGTATCTCTATGCACAATTAAGCAAGTGAGCTTTGTGGCTCTTGTTTGTGATGAGTAAGATTGAGTAGTCTCGTATACTTAGCACTTGTATCACTTTTTTTGACGAGAAGGACTAAAAATCCAGAGAGAAAGGCATTAATAACCATCTCACCACTGTTGCCCACCAATCATAATATGACACCTGTATACTTCAGCATAGCAAAAGTGCAGTGTCAATGACATCTGTATGCTTTAGCATAGCAAAAGTGTAATGTCAAAAGCTTAACTTAAATGAGTATTTCTTTTCTACCTCTTATATGCCCATGCATGTTTTGCTTAAAAAGAAAAATATGCAAAGAAAATCAAAAACAAAAAGATCAAAATGCTTTAAAATGATTGCAAGTGTGTATTCTAGGAGATGTGGGAGTTATAGGATATACCTTGAAGGTGATAGTCCCCATCAAGCAGTTATGATTTTGTGTGAGTTAAAGTGATCTTCTCATGTCTCAAATCATCATAACATGTATACACTTATGCAATCTTGCGATGTTTTTCACACACAACACGCAATATTCTTTGCTATTCTTGATACATGTACAGATACAATGTGATTTGGCCATCACAAGTTTTACATGCGTTAATGTATACTCACTAAACTGTCTTAACTTGGTTTTTGAAATATAAAATTGGTTAGACTTATTTAGTGTGTGTGTGTGTGTTTGAGATCCATGTGCTTTAAAATTTTAATTGAGAGATGATTTTGAGATTATTGTGTTGATTGGATCATTGGTTGAGTTGCATGTTGGATTGCATTCATGTTTGTGTTTTTCACTTTCGAAAAACTGGTTTTAAAAAGTGGCTCGACACCTCCTCGATACCTTCTCGACGCCTTGCTATCTGTTGAGCTTCTCAAGCCTTTTCATATCGTAATCCCAACAGCTCCTCGATACCTAGTGGACCGATCAAGAAAGCTCATGCCTCCTCGATAGCTCCTCGACACCTAGTAGATCAATCGAGCTTTTGTTCTTAGATCTGATGAATTGTTGCTCGATACTTGATCGATACCTCAGCTGTCAACAAGCATTTTCTCGACACCTACCTCGACAGCTTCCTCGACACCTTTCGACACCTCATCTGTCGAGATTTACAGAAGGTTCTATAAAAGCCTCCTCGTGCGATCTGAACCTCATTTCACTCGATGTCTCTCTTGATTGCTCTCTATTCTCTCTCCCAAACTTTCTCATCTCATTCCAATCTTGATCCTCAAAGGTTTCTTCAAGCTTTTTCAAAATTTTCTTCTCTTGGTAAGCTTCTAATCTTTCATTCTTCATGCATTTCATGTTTTGAAACCTAGGTTTTGGGTTTTTTGAAAAATTTTGGGGTTTTTCAAAATTGATGAGTTATCTTTGAAATTTTGGGATGGGTTTTCACTTAAATGAGTTTAAAACCTCATACATTGCATCACATTAGCATTATAACAGTATTGACATGCATTTAGATGTGTACTATTTGTTTGTGTGCTGATAGGTTTGGATTAGGATAAGCCTATGATGCAATTTGTTTTGTATGTCACATGTTCATGCATTTCCTATGCATACGTACCTTCTTTTCAGTATATTTGATATTATTGATGTTGCTTGGGACTTTTCTGAGTGTTCTTCTCTTTTTCTCCCTCTATTTCTGTTTACGTTAGTCATGTCTATGGCACCTAAACGTAAATCCACTCCAGCCCGAAACCCTCTTCGTTCTGGTGCTTCCTCATCGTCTGATCCTTCACCTTCTAACGTTCGGTTCCATGATGATGATGCCTTTAAGGCATTTCCGGAGAACTTCTCTAGACGAGGCATTCATTCGGAACTCCAAGTCGTTCTGTCGAACTTTACCAACACCGACCTTCCCTTTATCATTCACAATAGGGGATGGGAGTCACTGTGTGACGTCCCGTTCACCTGCCCTCTCGTGCTTATCTAGGAGTTTTGCTCCAACATGCATGAGATTGACCGTTCAGTACCTCTCTTCTTCACTCGCATTCGAGGTACGCGCATTAATGTCACACCGCAGCTGGTTACGAATGTGCTTCGAGTTCCTAGGATAGAGTTTCTTGACTATCCTGGTTGTGAGCGTCTGAGGACTGTGTCCAAGGATGAGCTCATGTCTGCTTTTTGTGAGCGCCCTACTACTTGGGGTGAGCATCTGTTTACACCATGTTGACCTTTTGCTAAAGGTTCTAGATTCATGAACATGGTGATGACTTTTGTTTTGTATCCACTTTCTCACTATAACTCCATTACAGAGCCTCGTGCTCAATTTTTGTTATCTCTTCTTGAGCATCTTACTATAGATTTTCATTCTCATTTCATTCTTTCTATTATAGATGTTCATCTAGATTCGGCGTCGCATAATAAGCTCATTTTTCCTTCCGCTATCATGAGGATTTTACACCATTTGTCCGTTCCTTTTCCCTCTTCCGACCATTTTACTGTCATGTATGCCATAGATTACGCTACCGTTAAACGTAGCGAGGCCCAGTTTCGGTCGCGGCAATCGAATTTAGTAGCACCTTTCTCTCGTTCTGCACCATCCCGTTCTGCTCCATCTGCATCCGCTCCTTCTTCTTCAGGTGATGTGTCTTTAGGAGACGTCATGGCGCAGCTGCAGCGCATGGAAGCTCGCTTGGAAACACTCTCTATGGAGTTGTATTAGGTGAATGTTCGTGTCGGTCGTATTGCACGACAGCAGGTGACTATGGGCGGTTTTGCTCCTAAGGCTACTCCTTCACCACCTCCTCTAGTGGCTTCTAATTCTGATGTTGAGGATGATGATGATGATGATGGTGATGACGATGACGCTTTAGATGATGATGGAGATGCTAGCTCTACCGATAAGATGTCTACTTGACACTCTACTCTTTGTCACTCATGACAAAAAGGGGGAGTAGTTTTGGATATGAGAGTAGTCACTCTTAGGGGGAGAGTTAGTTAGTTTTTGGATCATTGTGTTAGGGGGAGTGGAGTGTTGTTCTTTTTTTTTTTAGGGATGTAATGAGGATATTATGTATCTTTTCTTTTCTTTCTTTCTTAGATACATTGTTCTTGTACATGAGGTCTTGTGACCATTTATAGACATATATTGTACTTATTTTCTCTTCTATATTGTTGATGTATGTTTCTCATTCACCTACCCTTTCATGTGTTGTTTCTTTTCTCTCTTTATACACATGATTCTTATTATTTTGTATGCAGTATATTATTTCTGTTTCACACAAAGATGCCTTGATGAGGTTTGTTTAAAGTGTTTCAGAAATACAGGTTGTCAGAGTCTACTTGCTATAAACTCTCTTCTTGCAAATTTTTTCAAGAGTTTGTGTTAGGATATATTTTATTGTATTTAACAAGTGAATATAAGTTGAGTGATTTATGACTTCTCTCATATGTTCATATGTCATGATTTTATGTAATTGGTTTATCCTTTGACAAAACGCACTTTACTTGTATTTGGGTAGACTTAGGATGTGTTTAAATACTTCAAGAAACTACGTTTCAAGATCAAGTGATGAAGCCTTCAAGTCTGTTCAAGAAATCAAGTAAAGAGTGCAAATTCATTAAAGTTCGACAGCTGGTCAATAGCTTCTTGAGACCTCCTATCTGTCGAGGTTTAAGAAATTCAAAATTCAACTCTGATTTTCTTGGATTCGTGAATATGTTTTTGGGCCTTCTTTTCTCCTAACCCTAGACATATAAAAGGATTGTTTTAAGAGTCATCAAACTGTACACAAGTGGCACAAGCATTGAGCAAACTCTGTTCAAGCAAATTGTGACCAGAGACGAAGTTCTTGACCTAGTTCATCTCTTTCTCTTGAAGAAGTTGCTGTGTATTTGCACCGTAGAGTTTTGCGACCAAGCATCTTCTTGATCTTCATCATGTGGATGAACTGAAGAACTTTGCAGCTGACAATCTTCTTAGTTGGTGTTTTGAAGTCGCGTACTAGGATCCGCGCAACTGTTAGCCACATACTTGGGAGCCGTGCATCAGAAAAGGGAACTGTCACTACAGAACAAGTCCAATTGGGTATTGGGGTAAGAGTTCAACAATAGGTTGGTAAGGTACTTGGGATTCCTTTACTTATAACCGCTTGTTGTGATAATAGTGGAGTTTCGGGAGTGGTGACTTGAAAATCACCCGGTGGGGTTTTTGCCGTTAGATTTTTCCCCATTCGTAAACAAATCACCGTGTTATTTATTTTCCACTGCGTAATTAGTTTATTGGTGATTTGTTTGTACTACCACGCGTTTGCATGATAAATTGATTAATTAATAACTTGGCTAATTAATTAATTAATTTCTATCACAAGGGGTCATTCAGTTTATGGCCTATCAGTTGTTGTTGTTGAAGAAACATTTGAAAGGTGAATTGCAGAATTTTGTCACCAAAAAAGACAAATTTGGATGTTATTGCGTGTGGGAAGCATTACCATTTACCAAGTGAGAGTTATGACATGTATGACGATATACCATATTATGGTGTGACCATCTATGATAAATATACGCTAAAAATTTGATGCTCCTAGAGAATGTAATTCCTTGAATCAAGCTTGATAGTCATTAGATTTGACATGTTAGATAACAATAAGAAAGGAGCAGAGTGTTTAAATTTGCAGTGGCATTTGAAGTAGAATTTAAAGATTTAGAAGGCTTTGATATCATGTGAAAAAACATGACAGTATTAATCTATATATATATATATATATAAAACCGAAGCTTTTGAAGTTCCCACAATTTTCCACTTTAGCACGATATTTAAAAAAAAAAAAAACATAAACCTAAAAAAAGAAAAAAAAAAAAAAAAAAAAAAAAAAAAAGAACATAAACGCAAGGGGTTTTCTAAAACCCAAACCCGATATATACACTCTGCCTTCTCCTCTCTGTCTCTCTCAATTCTCAAACCCCTATACTATAGCTCACAGGTGCCGGCCTCCCACTCCTTTAGTGGCTGAAAGTTTTTGATCTTGAGACTTTACCATCAAACTAGATTTTCTCTGTAAACATCACCTGTAAGTTTTTTATTTTGTTCTATAATTTTGGCTGTTAAATATGATTTAGGGTTTCGTTTTTGGTTCTTTGCCTCTCTCAATTCTCAAACCCCTAAACTATAGTCCACGAGCGCCAGCCTTCCACTCCTTTAGTGGCAGAAAGTTTTTGATTTTGAGACTTTACCATTAAACCAGATTATCTCCGCAAATATTACCGGTAAGTTTTTTATTTTGTTCTATAATTTAGGTTTTCATTTTTGGTTGTTAAATATGATTTAGGGTTTCATTTTTGGTTGTTAAATATGATTTAGGGTTTCGTTTGGGAGTGTTTCTTTTGAATGATTAGCTTAGATTGATGGGTTTGGAGCCCGTAGTGGGTTTTATTAATTTCAATTATTGGCCGTAAGAAAATCCATCTGGGATTTTAGATTGAATTTTTATATATGTAGATTGAAAATTGCATCAAGTTTGTGAGTTCAGGGGTTACTTAGTGGAAAAGTGATTACTTTTAAAGTATGAAAGTAACCACTATGTTGGATTTGATTGTCTGAATGGCTTATATGGGTTTGATTCTTTGGATTGATAACATACCAAGGTCAATTTTAGTTTTATGTTTTATGGATAAGATATATTTAAGCTGTTACTGGATGTTTTACTTAACCGTGAATTCCAGCTGAGCTTTTGGCTACAAGAATGAAGCCAGAATCTGTTGCTGAATTGAGTGAGCAAGATGCGGTAAGTCAGAGTTAGCAATTCTTTATTTCCCCCTTTGTTGTGTTTTGTGTAAGGAGTTTTACACCCAAAAAAAGGTGATGGCTTGAATGAATAATACAAGCTAAGGTTTATACTATACTTGATGCTCATCTTTTGGGACAGTAATGATATTTCCTGTCCTTTTATTAGACGAGCATCCTTGGCATGCCCTTGATGTTTTTGTGAGTCATTTGTTTGTGTTTGGATTTAATTTAAGTTTATGGGTTATGGTCAAGCTTGGTTTTATGTTTAGTTTAATTATTATTTCATCTCACGTTTACCATTGTTTTTATTACTTCTTTATCTAATTTTTATGGGTATGTAGAATAGTATTGTGAAAAATACATGCATACACACATGAATTGATATTAAATCTCTTCTTTAGATGAAAGAATGTTTATTAACCAATAAAATCGAGACAGGGTCAAATTTTGCTACCAAAATCCAAAAATAAGGAAGAAAAATATCATCTTGAAATTACTCATTTAAGACTAACTACAAGCAGATTTGTTTCAATGAAGGTTTAATCCAAAATAACTTGAAAATATTTAGAAGCCTATAATTGAACCTATTGAACTCAAATAATACCATATTCTCTCTGATTCATCAATTTAGAACCAAAAAAGAAAAATAATAATAATAATGGATTTGTCGCAATTTGAGCTATTTTATGTTTTAGAGACTACATATGTCTTTACTTCGAACATGGTGAAATAATGGATTTGATAAACAATTCAATAAGGTGATTTGCATTATGATGGAAATGTGCAATTCTATGTTAAGTATAGTTTCTCTTATGTTCTTTATATTTTCCCTATTTTCATGTATTGTGGTTTGCTTCCAACAATTTTATTTTCTGATTGTAAATCATTAGAAAGCAAAATAAATGCGTTTCATTTATTTTTTCTTTTGTGTATTTTATTCACATATTTCAATTAGGTAGTCAAAAGTAATTTGGCTGGTAAAAAGTATTGTTCTTTAGTGCCAAATGTTTGTTTGAATTGGAAGCCTTAAGGAACAATTTTTATGAACAAGGAACCCTCATTTGTTTGGTATATTTTATGTTTAGCTGACCTTTGGTGTTACTACTATCAGTTACATATGGCTTGGTCTTAACGAAAGATTATTTCAAGGCAAAGTAAGTGGGGTTTCTGTACTGCTATTTATCGCTGAGTTGAGGACTTCTTTCATTGTAATTTTGGATGGTTCTTGCTTCATGTTGAACGAAATTTCTTGAATTTGCTGCAAACCTTGATGGGTATTGCTTAATGAAAAGTTATTTGTCTCATATATGTGGTCAACTGCAACTATCACGGCCATTGCTCTTGCACATAGAGGGGTAAGTCCATATGACTTCAATTTTTTTTTTTTTTTTCATCTATCTTTTATAGCAAGGTTAGCAATTTGACACTGACCCAAAAAAATTGAAATAAATACGACTCTAGGGTTACTTTGTCTTGAAGATTTTTTTTTTTTTTTTTTAAATGTATATGATATATGTTCACATTAATGATTTTTTTATATAGCAGATAATCCGTTTGTCTTTTTAAGAAATTTCAATGAGTAATATAATATTTTTTTATAAATCCATTCCTATTCAAGAATTATAGGAGCTTTAAAGAAACAAACAGATTATTTGCAAGCTATTACTGTTACCTTTATATTTTATTACTTTGGTAGTGTGCTTAGCATTTTGTATATCATTTTTTCAAGTATCATGGTGACATTGCTTCTTTTTTTGCTATTGTAACATTGTCATTTTGAATAACTTTTAGAAGTCAACATGAATGATTATCATTAGGTTCTGAATCAATAGTTCTGAATTTGTTGATGACAGTTTTATTTGAGTGCTTTTAGTTTGTCAACGAAATGTTTTTTAAGTAAAAAAAAATTTAATGTATGATAGTCTATCATCCTAATATGATGCCACTCAATTTATTTGGTAGTTTACACTTTAGAGCTTATGACTGAGATTATGCTTCGACAAGTTTCCAATTATTTGAAGTATGTATAGTTTCATTCTCAAAGGTTCTTGCTTCATCATATTGAACTCTACCTGTTTGTGTTTTGAAATTAACTTGAACTCTTATTAAAAGCTTGGTTTTGTATCTACTCTATGTGAAACACTATAAAAAAGTAAACTTTGACTTTTTAGTTTTAAATTATAATTTTTAACTTTTGTAGTCAAACTAATGAGGGTGAAGGAAAATTTTTCTAAAAAAAAGGAAAAAGGCTTATGAATTTTATGAGATGTATACATGTTGATTGTGATTTTATGTTGTAGAATGATGAAAAGAACTGAGAAGGAAAAAATGACTTTGTTTAGGATCCACTTGAAAAATGGCAGAAGCCTAAAGGTTGCTTCTAATGTTGTTGCACTTGGATGATTCAAAAGCTATGTAGACATGTGCTTATGCATTATATGTGATGTTTTGTTTGGCAAAATTTACATTTTTGAGGTTCTTCAATAAATGATTTTTTTTTTTTTTTTGGGAGTTATGTGGATGTGTAATTGTTATGTATCTTAATTCTTACCTATCAAAAACATATCATCTATCCTGATATTGGAATATCAAGATGAAGGATTTGCATTCGAACATGCAATTGATTTTGCCACCAATAAAAAGCTAGATAGTTCGTAACATGCAATTGATTCTTTTACCCAATTTTGTAGTATAATTTGCAAATGATTCTAATTGCAAAGCTTGACAATTTGTAACTTGTTTTGGATCCAATATATATATATATATATATTTTTTTTGAGTTGATCTCATTTTTAGCAGCTTTCCCGTGCATCGCACGAGTTAGCGACTAGTGTGATTTTATTTTAAAATTTAACAACAAAAATATGGATGCATTTTCCATATAGAAATAAATACAATAATCCAACATATTATAATCATATAGAAAATTCTTAACAATTTAATTAGAATACACTAATGTACACACTTTGAAATAACTTTTTTTTTTTAATGAACACTTTGAAATAACTTAGCCACTTGATAAGTGATGATTGGATTATTTTTCACTAAATTTCTTTTAAAGACCCAAATATAAATTATATAACTCAATCACACAAAACAAATGTGCAAGTTGTTAAAGTGACATAAGTGTATGCCTATAATAGAAAAATTGTTTTGAGTTGAAGGGTAGAACTTGGAATATTTTCACTTGGGAAATTGTGAGGCACAATCACAATAAATTTCTTTTTTAAATGATAAAGCACAATAAAACTTGATTGCAAAGAAATGAAGGAATAGTAGTGGAGTATATATTAAATTGAAATCTATCTTTTAGATATTGCCAAGTTTGACAGCAACAACTAACTTCATTTGAGCATAATTTTTTATCCTTTAAACCCGTATTCTAGTGTTTGGTAATAGCGAAACATTAATATACTAGAATACATTGATATTGAAATACTCCAATATTATAGACAACCCAAAACAGCGATCAAAACGAAATACAAAACTTTGATTAGAACCCTGCCTGTCATGGTTAAGACTTGAGAGCTTAATTTACTTACACATTTTTGTTCAAATGATAGAATGACCAATTATCTAGTAGAATTTGTAGTTAGACTTTGAAAGTTTCATTTTTTTTTTCCTTAAACTATTAAAAATATTTCATTGTCTATCTTTAAACTTAAAAAAATTCCATTTTTATTTCATTTTTATTGAATTATTTATCCATTTTTCACTGCTAAACTATTGAAAAAATTATTTAGAAAGTTAAGAGAAAAAAAAGAATTTCATACAAATTTTAGGAACGAAAATAATATTTTAACTTTATAGTGAGGAAAGAAAACACTTTGTTACATGTATTGTGTTAAGGACATATTTTGTGTAATTGGCTAATCTTTTGACAAAACACACTTTACTTGTATTTGGGTAGATCTATGATGTGTTTAATATTTCAAGAAACATGTTGTTCAAGTCTAGTATTAAAACCATGAAGATTGGACAAAGAAACAAGTGAAGAAAAGTTGTTCACTAAAGCTGGACAGATAGCTCGATAGCTGCTCGACAGATAGCTATCTATCGAGGTTTAATAGGCTCGATAGATACTATCTATCAAGGTATCTATCGAGGTTACGAGAATTCAGATTTTCAGATCTGATTTTTAGCCCTTGCTTATGTATTTGTGTAGGATTTCTTTTCTCACAACTCTAAACATATATAAGGCTTATTTTAGAGACCGTCACATAAGAGAATACAAGGAGAACATATACAAAAGGTGACCAATGCCTTATTATTCTCTCTAAAAGAAGCTACTACGTCTTTGCGCCTTAGGGTTTTATAACCAAGTACTTCTTGATCTTCATTGTTGATGAAGTGAAGAACTTTGTAGCCAACAATCTTCTTCATGTTGGTGTGTTAGTCACCTACTGGGAGTCGTGCATCATTGGTTAATCACGTACTAGGATTTGTGCAAAAGGGTGGCATTCATATATTGAAGAGTTCAGAGGTTCTGAAGCTGTAGAAGGTTTTTGTTGTGAGTTCATCTACGGGAATTGTAGAGTCTAGGGAAAAAGGTTTTGTACTAAATCTAAAACTTCTATTTACTATATCGCTTTTCGGGAAGGTTTCCCCTCAGGTTTTTTACTGTGAAACTAGTTTGTTTCATTGGTTTTCCTAGGTCATCATATCTTGTCTTATTTATTTTTCCGCTGCATAATTTTGACATGATATTGATGTTTGTTTGTTTTAACAAGTTTTATTTATAATAAATCTAATTAACAACTTGGATTTAAAACTTGTTAATTCTATCAATTGGGGTCTAAATTTCCTAACAAATGGTATCAGAGCGGGTACACTCTGATTGGATTAATTTCCTAAGTGTGATCCTTGACCCCCGTTGTCATGGATCGTGAACAATCTCTTTTGATTCCTTCTTTATTTGATGACATTGATTATACGTACTTGAAAGTTCGTATGAAAGTCTTTTTGCAGGCTCTAGGTGAACAAGTATGGCAAGCTATTGAAGTTGGCTGGATTAAGCCAAAAGAAGCACCGATGGATTGGGATGAAGAAACAATCAAAGCAGAAAATTTCAACAGTAGGGTCTTGAATACCTTGTTTTGTGGGATGACCAATGATGAATTCAAAAAAATATCATCAATGGAAGTTGCCAAGGAAGCATAGACCATTCTTGAGATCACCTATGAAGGTACCAAAACAGTAAAGACTGTGAAGTTTCAAAGACTCACTAGTAGTTTTGAAGAAATAAGGATGGAGGAGGATGAGACTTTTAATGAGTTCTATGCTAAACTCAAGGATATTGTGAATTTTTCTTTCAATCTTGGAGAATCTATAGTAGAATAAAAAAATTGTTAGAAAAATCCTTAGGTCCTTACTTGAAAGATTCCATGCCAAGATCACTGCCATTGAAGAAGCAAAGGACATTGATCAAATTCCTTTGACTTAGCTTGTAGAGAACCTTCAAACTTATGAGATAGGATTAGGTTTAATGGGAAAAGGTGAAAAGAGTAGAAACTTGGCTCTTAAGGGTATAGAGGAAGAGATTGAGGACTTTAAAGATGAAGATGATGATAAGGATGAGGATCTAACCTTCATAACTGATGAGATTATCAAGCTTCTTCAATTTAGGAAAAAGGATAAGGGCAAACCTCTTAGGAAATCTAAATCCTCTAGGAAGGGCAAGAATGAGAAACCCCTCATCCAATGTCATGAGTGCAAATGTTTTGTTCATATGAGGATAGAGTGTCCAAACTACCTCATGAAGAAAAAGACCAAGGAGTCAAAAGATAAAGGGTTGGTTGCGACTTAGAGTGATACTGAGAATGACTCTTTTGATGAGTATGTAGATGAATGTCGTCATGTTATGGCCTTTGCTGCCACAATCGATAAAGTGATTGTGGAGAGTGCTAGTGACAGTGAGGATTCTTCTGATGATGAAGTACTCAAGAAATTGGCCATTCAAGAAGCTTATAATAAGCTATGTACTGAATTTATAAAAGACTTCTCATCTTTGTAGAAAAGAGCTTAATGAGGTAAAAACTAAAAAAGTTGATATGTTAGTCAAACTAGATGAGACTACAAGGTTAGTTGAGACTCTTGTTGTGGAGAACACCTCATTGGAAGAGAAAGTCAAGAATCTTGAGGTAAAGCTTAGTCAAGCTAGAACTCAAATAGAGAGGATGTTTGGTGCAAAGCTTGATGAGGTCTTGAGTGCTCAAAAGCCTAGGTCAGATAAGACTGGCTTAGGATATGCTGTTTCCTCCAGCCTCTCCTCTTCCACGGCTTCTGGATCAAGTACTGTCTTTGTGCCCCAATCTGAGAAAGGTGATAAAGGTATGAAATCCAAAACTAATTTGACTATTTCTAAATTCTTTGTTAGACCTCATGTTTGTCACCATTGTAGTGTTTCTGGACACATTCGTCCTAATTGCTTTAAGTTGTATTCTCATAAGCAATTGTCCAAACAGTCATAGGTTTTCTCTCGAGGACCTATACCTTTATTTGGAGAGTTATTAAAAGTTTTGAGCTTTTTAACTCAATTTCAGGAGAATTTTAATTCTTCCATGTCCTTTAGTAGACATATTAGGACACATGCCTTTTCATCTTCACGGTCAAAGATTCGTACTATGTAGGTGAGAAAGAAGCCTAAGACTTAATTGTCTTTTCTGTTTGTCCTCTACTTTAATTTTTTCTATCTAAAGTAGGACTCTCCTTGCTTGATTTCTTATCTGCTTTTGAATCATGCTTTCATGCATCTGCACCCTTCTATCATGCCTTCATGCATATGCATCTTTCTTTCATGCTTTCATGTGGTTGTTTGTTTTTGTTTGGTTGTTTAGTTTTTATTTTGTTTTGTTTTCAAAATTTAAAAAAAAATTGAAAAATTAGAAAAATACAAAAACAATGTGTGTTTTGTATACATTGGTACTTGTGTACCTTGGATGGCCATCGAAACAAAATTTTCTAAACTTAATATCGTTTGTAGCTTAAATGAGTATCTTTATGCACAACTAAGTAGGTGAGCTTTGTGGCTCGTGTTTATGATGAGTAAGATTAAGTTATCTCTTGTACTTAACACTAATATCACTCTTTTTGATGGGAAGGACTAGAAAATCCTAAAACATAAATAATCATCTCATCACTGTTGCCCGCCAATCATTCAATGACATCTATATGCTTCGACATAGCAAAAGTGCAATGTCAAAAGCTTAACATTATTGGGTATTTCTTTTTTTTTTCCTCTTATATGCCCATTCATGGTTTGCTTAAAAAGAAAATATGCAATGAAAAATAAAAAGCAAAAAGAACAAATTGCTTTAAATATGATTGCAAGCGTGTCTTTTAGGAGATATGGGAGTTATAGGATGTACCTCAAAGGTAATAGTCCCCATCAAACAGTTATGATTGTGTGTGAGTTAAAGTGATTTTCTCATATCTCAAATCGTCATAACATGTATACACTTATGCAATCTTGCGATGTTTTTTCACACACAACACGCAATATTCTTTACTACTCTTGATACATGTGCAGGTATAATGTGATTTGGCCATCATAAGGTTTACATGTGTTAATGTATGCTCACTAAACTGTCTTGAATTATTTTTGAAATATAAAATTGGTTAGACTTATTTAGTGTGTGTGTGTGTGTGTGTGTGTGTGTGTGTGTGTGTGTGTTTTTAGGATCCATGTGCTTAAAATTATTGTTGAGAGATGATTTTAAGAGTTCAAAATGTTGATTGGATCATTGATTGAGTTGTATGCTTGATTGCAAGCATGTTTGTGTTTTTCTCTTCTTGGAAAACTGTTTTTAAACAATCTCGACACCTCCTCGATACCTTTTAATACCTAGCCCATCTGTCGAGCTCTTCAGTTGATTGTTATCGCAATCTCGACACTTCTCGATAGCTAGGTTGATCGATCAAGATTTCTTTTGGATCCTTAATAGCTGGTCGATCGATCGAGGTTGACTTCTGCTCAATAGTATCTTGACACCTTTCGATCCATCGAGATTTTTTTTGCATGCATTATTTTTCACATGTTTTGCATCTTTCTATTATCTTATCATCCATAACATATTGTTTCATTACACTCATGCATTTATATGGATTCTTTGTACCCCCTTGATTATCTTTATGTCTCTCAGGTGAAGCTTTCTAGCTTCTTATACCTTTTGTCACTCATGACAAAAAAGGGGAGAAACTGTGGAGAAAATGTGGTTTCTTTTTAAGATTCTAAATGTTAGGGGGAGAAATACATGCCTCTGTAAGGGGGAATTGTGTTTCATCTTGTTAGGGGGAGTGTTTACTTCATTGTTGTAGGAGCTTCTTTTAGCTTCTTCTTCTTGTACACTGGTCTTGTGACCATGTTTACATACATTGTGCTTAACTTTGATATATTTATATGATAATGTATGTTTTCTTCATCTACCTTTACATTTGTTGTTTCTTTTCTTTCTTTATACATATGTTTCTTGTTACTTGTATAGAATCTATTATTTTTGTTTCAAACTAAGGTGCCTTGATGAGTTTTGTTTAAAGTGTTTCAGAAATACAGGTTGTCAAAGTTTACTTGCCATAAACTCTCCACTTGCAAAGCTTTTCAAGAGTTTGTGTTAAGATTGATTTTATTGTATTCAACAAGTGGGTATGAGTTAAGTGATTTATGACTTCTCTCATATGTTCATTTGTTTGTTGTGGTTTTGTCACGGATTGCCAAAGGGGGAGATTTTTAAGGACATATTTTGTGTAATTGGCTAATCTTTTGACAAAATGCACTTTACTTGTATTTGGGTAGATTTAGGATGTATTTAATACTTCGAGAAACATGTTGTTCAAATCTAGTATTAAAGCCATGAAGATTGAATCAATAAACAAGTGAAGAAAAGTTGTTCACTAAAACTGGACAGATAACTCGACACCTACAAACAAATAGCTTGACAGCTGCTCAACAGATAACAATCTATCGAGATTTAATGAGGCTCGACAAATACTATCTATCGAGGTTACGGGAATTCAGATTTTCAGATCTGATTTTCGGCTCATGTTTATGTATTTGTATTCACAACCCTAGACATTTATAAGGCTTATTTTAGAGGTCGTCACATAAGAGAATACAAGAAGAACATATGCAAAAGATGACCGATGCCTTATTCTCTCTGAAAGAAGTTACTGCGTCTTAGGGTTTTGTAACCAAGTGTTTTTTGGTCTTCATTGTTGATGAAGTGAAGAATTTTGTAACCAAGTGTTTTTTGATCTTCATTATTGATGAAGTGAAGAATTTTGCAACCAACAATCTTCTTCAAGTTGGTGTGTTGTCATGTATTGGAAACCGTGCATCATTGGTTAGTCACATAGTAGGATTCGTGCAAAAGGATGACATTCATATATTGAAGAGTTCAAAGATTCTGAAGCGGTAGAAGATTTCTGCTGTGAGTTCATCTACGAAGATTGTAGAGTCTAGGGACAAAAGTTTTGTACTAAATCTGAAACTTCTCTTTACTATAGTGAATTGCTTTTCAGAAAGGTTTTCCCGTAGGTCTTTTATTGTGAAACTAGTTTGTTTCAGTGGTTTTCCTAAATCATCATATCTTGTCTTATTTATTTTTCCGCTGCATAATTTTGACATGATATTGATATTTGTTTGTTTTAACAAGTTTTATTCATAATAAATTTAATTAACAACTTGGGTTTAAAACTTTTTAATTCTATCAACTAGGGTTTAAATTTCCCAACATATTATTGTCCTCGCTTGTCCTAGTTAAATTTAAATCTTTCAACATAATCGCCCATATATATTATTTTATTTATTACACATTATACGAAAGTTTGAAGGACAGGATTATGGTAGAGACACCAGCGAAACATAATAAATTCATACCACCCCCATCCAACCAAAAAAACCATGGAACATTGGAACAATAAAAGAAAATTAATTAAGATACAAAGCTATTTCTTCAAGGCTTGGTAGCAGCCAAGGAGTTTCCAATGTCAATGACAAACCGGTATCTAACATCATTCTTAGCAAGACGCTCCATTGCTGTGTTCACATAATCCATTGAAACAACCTCAATGTCTGCCGTGATGCCATGTTTCGCTGCAAAGTCAATCATCTCTTGCGTCTCTTTCATTCCTCCAATGCCACTCCCGGCAACCATCTTCCTTCCTGAATTTTTTTTGCAAATCTTAGTAACTCTCTTAACTAATAATGAAAAATCTAAACAAAATTCTAATTAAGAGTAATCTTAATGGATAGGATTATTGGATAATCTTAAGGATGGGGAAATTAAAACTTCTCTCCACCCTTTCCTCTAAGGCCAAAACTTATAAAACAATAAAGTAAATATTAGTACATTTTAAATTAAATATGTTGAAACTCAAATTAACTGAAGATTAATAAAGAGATGAGTTATGGTGGAATTTGTTAAAGAATGAGTTAACTTGTATTTAAGTTAAATTAAATAAATTTAGAAGAGTTATCTAAAATAATAAATAACATGTAGGTTATGAAAAGATTGGAAAACTATATATATGTCTATATATGGCTCTGCTACGGACTAATTTCATATCAAGAGTGAATGAAAAGAAATAGTTAACAGCAAAGAGTATTGTGTGAGAGAGTGAATTCAATAATATTCCTAAATACTTGAGAGATTTCTAGCCAAAGAAAGGTGTTCTTCTAGGGGAGATTTGGGTTTGAACACTTTGTGTAAAAATTGTTCTAGCCATATAACATTTGTTGGGCTGTTGTATCCTAAGAGAGACAAGTTAGAGAAGGCCTGCCCCGGTTACAAAGATTAGCCAACTAAAGGCTTGAATCTCCTTAAAGAGAGCAAGTGTCGTGCTTCAGTCTAAATAGTATTGTGCTCATCTTTTCAAATTAATAATATTCAGTGTATTATTCAGTTTCTCTTTGTATTGTTTCTATTATTATTGTGTTTGCACTAATAGTAAAGAAATAAGAACAAGTAATACTAGTAATATTATAATTAATTCAGACCACTGCGCACTCTTGGCACAATGGTCACTCTACAAGTATAACTACTTGTGGGGCGTGGGGCATAAGGACCGGAGTTCAAGGTTTTAAGAAGGAACTTCATACATGTATACACTTAAATTAGGTTAGAATAAAGTTTCTATCTTGTATAAAAAAATAAAAATAAAAAGAATAAATGAATAATTCAGCATTTATTAATTTATTTTATTTGCAAAATGATACAAATCACATTTATTATTATCTCAATTTTTACCATCTTCTTTTTTTCCAGTAAAATTCGTAGAAAAAGCCTTTGCATTTTTCAGATGAAAAGTCGCAAAGCACAAAAAATGGAAATAACGGAAAATTTATCATGGTCTTAAATTCTTAATAAGAAATTACCCGAAATCAACGGAAACACGGGTAGCTCAAGTGGCTTGTCCGGTACACCCACCATGACAAGCGTTCCATGGGACTTCAATAGACCAAGCAATGGTAAAATGGGGTGCACTGCAGAAACAGTATCAATGATACCATCCATCGTGTTCATGGCAGCCTGCACAAATTTAATATGTATCCATCATCGACACCCAATATCTCAAAGTACAACCATTATGAGCATGAGTTTAAAAGATGAAAAGTAATATAAGCTAAAAATATACCTGAATTTGGTCTGGATCACGGCTAACCAAAAAAAAATCAGCACCAAGATGTTCCAAAGCTTCATCCTTCTTGCTAGGCGAGGTACTAATTACAGTCACTTTTGCCCCAAAAGCCTTAGCAAATTTGACAGCTACATGACCAAGCCCACCTAAGCCCACAACCCCAATATGCTTACCAGGTTGGGCTAAACCAAAATATTTCAAGGGACTATACACTGTGATCCCAGCACAGAGTAGTGGAGCACCAGCATCAAGTGGCATATTTTCTGGGAAATGAACTATGTAGCGCTCATTAGCTACCATTGTGTCTGAATAGCCTCCATAGTTGAATGTTCCATCGTGGTAAATGGAATTGTAAGTGAGTATCATTTTGGGACAGTAATTTTCAAGGTCATTTTTGCAGCTCTCGCAGGAGTGACATGCACCAACCATGCATCCAACGCCCACTTTGTCTCCAACTTTAACTTTATTCACCTTGCTCCCTACTTCTGTCACTTCCCCAACAATTTCGTGCCTTCGACACAAAAATTCCAATGTCAATTTTTACTTGTGAGTTTTCAAAATGTAAACTTTCATTTTTCCATTCTCAAAGTTATGTTCATTATAAAACTTATCATATATTGAACTATGATATATTACTTTGTTAAGATGTTTACAATTAATGTATATTCTTATTCTTAGAAAATAATCTCTTTGTATAACATTTAAATTGTTATAATAATTTAAAAAATAAATATACATATATTCGTCTAACATTATCTCTTTTCTAATCACATCGGCCGATGCGTTTTAAAATTGTTTAATCAGAATTATTTTGATTTGGAACTTAGATGCATTAACCACACCACTTTCATCCATTGCTCTTGAAATATTATGATTGGAATTCAATGAACTTTTAAACTCAAAATCGAAGAATGTGATGCAAGCCTAAAGAAAAAGTTTGTCATTTATTATCTTTTATATTTGGAATAATGGAAAGAATTCTTTTATATTTATGTTATTTTGAGATTTTTTATACATAAAAGAAAATTATATAAATGAATTTTTTTTTTTTTTTTTTTTTTTTTTTTTTTTGCTAATTGCATATCATGTGCTCAATGATTAACAAGTCATGTGAATATTATATATATATATATATATATATATATATATGTGTGTGTGTGTGTGTATGTGTGTGTGTGTGTAACACTTTCTTTAAGAATTTGATGAAAACTTATTGGAAAAAATTGTTTTGATTAAATCAATCCTAGCTCAATCATAGAGACGTAATCAAAACAATTGAAAACTAGTTAGTATAATAAGCAATGAATAAAACTTGGAGATGAATTGTGAAAGTTTACCCAAAAAAAAAAAAAAAAAAAACCATATTATACCGAATTTAATACCTAGTATATTTTTCTATTGCTTTATATATATCATCATCATCATAATCACTTTACATATATTTTGAGAGGATTATGACTTAATTTGTTTCGTTGTTGCATATAGATATGCTTATATAACATAACTATTAAAAAAAATGAGGGACTAAGTGTAATTTTCTTTAAAATTACGTATAACTATACCTATGTATTGGTATAAAAAATTAAAAATTTTCAAAAAACTTAGAGGTCCTAGCTAACAAAGTTTCTATCCAAACTAGTTTGAAAAAAAAAACACTTCAAAATCTACCAATATCTTTTTATTGAATGTAAATTTTAAAAAATTAAACTTGTAAGCTCACGGTTTTCGGACCGAGCCCATTACAATGAATTTGTAGATAGTGGGTCCAAAAGTTGGGCTCTAACGAGGCGACGGCTTGTTTTGGGGATGAAAAGCACACAGAATCAGGCAGCCCAACGTCCCAGGGAGAAGGGACCCCTCGCTCGAGGACGGGAATGCACCAACCCCTCTCGATCACACAGGAGCCTCCTCCCTGTTTCTGGGCCTCCCTCTCCTTCCTGGCCGTCCTCTGTTCTTTATGAGATCTTTGTTGTTATATATCCTTTTCTTCTGGTCATCCTCTTCCTACACTTGTCAGTCATCCATACCCATCCTCGAGTGCACGTCTCATCGGCCATTCTTTCTGGCGCTCTGTGAGCTGCTGTGGCCCCTATCGCACTGTCCAGGGGTCACATCCATATTAATGGTGTCAGGGTGTCAGCTGTAGGTATTTAATACGGAGGTGACAGCTTCTCTTGGGGTTGCTTCTACACCATACTCCTATAGCTAGCCCATAGGGCTTGGAATCTCTTTGGCGATCCTCAAGGGGATTGCCTCGGGTGACGTGGCACCTTCCTCTCCCACGATTTTGGCCTGCCGAGGACAGCGTCGTCCTCAGCAATACATTTTGGCAGTCTGGATTCCCTTCATTCGTCCCTGGGCACTTTTTCCTCCTCGGTATAGGCCTTGGGCTTAAGATGGAATGAGCCAAAGCCTCTAGAACCTTTTGGCCCCACAATAGCCCCTCAAAATCATGCTGCCCAGCTCCTCGGACGGGGAGGAGGATTTTGACATTCTCAGGCCTAAATCATGGCCGGTTGAGTCTTGTTTCCCTATGGGTGCTAGGGTTTCTTTGGCTACCAATGGCACGCTCCTTACGTTTCGGCGTACGAGGTGCATCGTCATCAATGCTTTCTTTTTGGGGATAACGCAGATCATTTCAGTATACGGAATGTGTATTCAATGGCGCCTTTATGAAGCGGCATGGATTTGGAAGTTGGAGGTTCCCTTGGAAATTGGGCGAGAGTTATTTTGCTTGACATTCCTTCTTTGAACTTTGTGTGTGGTGAGCTCCCCCAGATTTCGTCCTCTATATAAGGCACCCTGAGAGGACCATCTTCCACGTCCACTAGCCTTGGAACTCTGCAGAAGTTCCAAGTTTCTTCACTCTCCTTGAACAAAAAAGATGCCGCTTGAATCATGGGCGTTGCAGCTGAGGCAAAGAGAACAAAGGCTAAAGATCCTCCTATTCTTCAACCGGACAAGAAAAAGCACTCTCCTCCTTCGACGAGGAACCGTAGCTAACGCAGATCGTGCCAGGTTCCTGATTATCCTCCAAACGCCAATCAAGAATGTGCAGGAGTTGGCTAAAGAGGAAGGGGAAGAAAGTGAATCGAAGTTGAGGGAAGCAATTGAGATATCAGAGGGAGCCATCCTTGCCATTGTAGGCAGCTGGCGAGACCCATGGAGGGCGACTTCCTAGGAGTATCAATATTATATTGTGGATCAGGGTTCACTTTAGGGCAACCTCAACAGGTAGAAACCAATTCAGGCGCTCCCGCCTCTTCTTCCTCATCACCACTTACGCCAAGCACACGAGCTTAGAGGCTGCCTAAGCGAGACTGTGAATCCACCATCACCACCAGCCTTCTCCCTTTTATTAGCTAGCTTTGCCGCCAGCACGCCTCGACCATACTGTAGTTAGTTGTAAATCGAGTCTTCCTCGGCTATTTTGTAATTGATATGAAACAAGCCTTTCTCGGTTGTTCTGTAGTTAGTTATAAATTGAGCCTTCCTCGGTTATTTTGTAATTGATGTGAAACAAGCCTTTCTCGGCTGTTCTCTTTTGTAATTGATGTTGCCATCATTTTATTTAATAGAAAGGGACTTGTGACTTCTACTTGGTGAAACCTTTTTTGCTTGGTGAAAAGTAATATATATATATATATATATTTGTTTACTTATTTTCCTTATGCATATGTTTTTTGCACTGCCTCCGCCTTTCCTAGAACAGCCGAGCATACAACGATGCGCTTCAAGTTGCAAACCGTGCGACCGTTTAGAAAATGTTAGTTTTGAAACATACAATCCGAGGGGGTCATGGCACGCCATAGTTCTGTCTGAGACCCATAGGGATGCCAGAGCATTTATCTCTCTCAGTCGTCTGGTCTGAGGACCCAGGCAAAGCTATGACTGTACTTAATGCTCAGCGGAAATAAATTTTGGTTCTGCCTAATACCCAGATGGTTGCCACAAGTCATTAGTTTTCCCATAGGTTTGAGTCCGAGGACTATGTCAGACCTTGGTTCTGTCTAACACCCAGATAGTTGTCACAAGTTATTAGTTTTCCCATAGGTTTGAGTCCGAGGACCATGCAAGACCTTGGTTCTGTCTAACACTTAGATACTTGTCACGAGTTATTAGTTTTCCCATAGATTTGAGTCCGAGGACCATGAAAGACCTTGGTTCTGCCTTCTGAGGATTCACCCTTGCTAAAGCCCCATTCAACTGCTCGACTGAGTTAGAAGGCACCAATACCAATCTTCCAGAACTATTCCCGCCGTGGAGCCCCTTAAAAGTGTTTCACGTGGCCGCCGCCTTCCTTCATCGGGGCCTAAAGGGGGCCGCCCGTGAGGTTCGCGGGTCGTTTGGCCCCTAGTGGGGACGAGGGCCACACACATGGTGCCAAACGCCTGTTAAACTGGGAACCTCCTGGCAGTTCTCCACTTGCGGCCCAACAGATTGGCCATCATCGTCTCCCCTTGGGAGTTTGGCCTTGCCATAACAAGCTATCGCACTCATCGTCGCACAAGCAACTTTCCCATAGACGGCGCCAATTATAGGCTCACGGTTTTCGGACCGAGCCCATTACAATGAATTTGTAGAGAGTGGGTCCAAAAGTTGGATTCTGATGAGGCGATGACTTGTTTTGGGGATGAAAAGCACACAGAATCGGGCGGCCCAACATCCCAGGGAGAAGGGACCCCTCGCTCGAGGATGGGAATGCGCCAACCCCTCTTGGTCACACATGAGCCTCTTCCCTGTTTCTGGGCCTCCCTCTCCTTCCTGACTGTCCTCTGTTCTTTGTGAGATCTCTGTTGTTATATATCCTTCTCTTCTGTTCATCCTCCTCCTACACTTGTCAGTCATCCATGCCCATCCTCGAGTGCATGTCCCATCAACCATTCTTTTTGACGCTTTGTGAGCTGCTGTGACCCCCATCGCACTGTCCAGGGGTCACATCTATTAATGGTGTCAGGGTGTCAGTTGTAGGTATTTAATACGGAGGTGACAGCTTCTCCTAGGGTTGCTTCTCCACCATGCTCCTATGGCTAGCCCATAGGACTTAGAATCTCTTTGGCGATCTTCAAGGGGATTGCCTCGGGCGACGTGGCGCCTTCCTCTACCATGATTTTGGTCTGTCGAGGACAGGGTCATCCTCAGTAGTACATTCTGGTAGTCTGGATTCCCTTCATTCGTCCCCGGGCACTTCTTTTTCCTCAGCGTGGGCCTTGGGCTTGAGATGGAATAGGCCGAAGCCTCTAGAACCTTCTGGCCCCACAAAACTGTTAAATTGCATGTTCATATTATACCCTTCATGCTAGCAAAATTGCAAAAAGATCAAAAATTAATAAATATGTTATCAATCAAATATTTAAATTTCAATTTTTTGTGATAAAAAATTATTAATAAAAAATAGATTCATTGATTGAATAGTAAATAATATCTGATTTAAACGAAATTTTACATATACATTAAGAATATAAAGAACATACAATCTAACTATTGAATTTTCAAAATTCACATTCAATAAAAAAATATAAGTGTAATTTAAAGAATTTCTCTCAAAATTAGTTTGGAGAGAAGCCTTGTCCACCTTAATCTACCTATCCTCCAGGAGGTTCCACCCTTGGTTGGTTACATAGTTTAGATGGAAAAAGATGCAATGTTGTAAGTCAAAGTCTTTGATATGTATTTTTCTCTAAAAAAATTCATTGATTAAATAGTAAATAATATCCGATTTAAACGAAATTTCATATATATATATTAAGAATATAAAGAACATACAATCTAATTATTGAATTTTCAAAATTCACATTCAATAAAAAAAATATAAGTGTAATTTAAAGAATTTCTTTCGAAATTAGTTTAGAGAGAAGCCTTGTCCACCTTAATCTACCTATCCTCCAGGACGTTCCACCCTTGGTTGGTTACATAGTTTAGATGGAAAAAGATGCAATGTTGTAAGTCAAAGTCTTTGATATGTATTTTTCTCTTAAAAAATAAAAAATGGTCCAGCTTGTCTGGTTTACCGGGCTACCTTTGCCAAGATTCAAGATTTCCCAGTGGATTGCTTAAAGAGCTTTTTTTAAGCGAAAAAGACGCTGTTTCTAAGAGAAAGACTTCTTCAACTCCTTCCTATTCTAAACCTAAAGTGAAGTAGCCTCACCTTAGTTCTGTCTTTCTGGGCTTCTAGACGAATAGCGTAGTAAAGCAAGAAATGAGATTGTCATTTTTTTTTTATTGAACTTATGAGCGTAAGGGATCCCCCTGCCTCACCGGATGAGGGGAGCCCGAGAGGTAACTCCTGAATGAACTCTTAGGTAGTCTCCCTTCTTATATGCACTACTTCCTATTTGATTGGAATTTATGTTCTTACTTGAAGGTTGGTCGTATATCTCTTATTTTGGAAGTTGGCTGTGGCTTTATTTCCTTACTGTGTTGGCCCTGTTGGGAGTTCTCTAAGGCTAGTGGAGCGATGTGACTCAACCCAAAGGATTCACGGGTATTTCACAAGAAAGCAAATGTGCCTATCGTAATGATAGCCAACAAATTAAGTAAGAAAATACTTTTTTTTTTTTAAATTTGGCTCCATCACATCATATGTTATATTTTATAATAAAGTTGTGTACTGAAAGTGTGATATGTATTAAGTAAAAAAATACTTTTTTCTTTTAAAATTGGCTCGATCACATCATATGCTATATTTTATAATAAATTTGTGTACTGAAAGTTATGATTGCATCAATTGATTATTATTTTTTTTCAACCCTTCTCTAAAAAAAAAAATGACTATCTTTTTTCAATGGAATGTAATTACTACACTGTCCTTGTTCCTAACGACTATCCTTTATTAAAGACTAAATAAATTTCATAATTTCACTATACTTTATTGTGCTTTCAAATCATAACTTTAAATTTTCAAAAGTTTCGATTAAAATTAAAAATAAAATAAAAATTCGATCAAAATATTGAGCTAGACTGCAAGCACAATGTGTTCATGAAAAATTTTATTATTAAAACACAAAATTTTAAAATTAAATAGATAACAGAGTTTCACTTAGAGTAATTATTTTAATATGCTTATAATATGTCATATGATCTAAAGAGAAAAATTAAATGAAATAAAAAAGGAGAAGGAATCACTTGCTGCAACCACAGTGTTTAGGACACAATTTTTATTATGTTATATTATATTTCCAAGTATGATTTGAACATAAACTTATATAATGTATAATTTTATTGTAAATGTTAGATCATAATAAAAAAAAATGATTAATTAATATGTAATTTCACAATTTATTAATTAGAGTTCTATAATTTCACATGAAGAATTTATTGTTTTTGAATAAATTTTAGTCACAAATCATGTGATATTTTTTATAAAAGTAATTAGTTAATAAAGACTAATTGAGAGTGTGAATCAAAACGATTTAAAAGAGTTCTTGATTTAAATCTCCGATTATATTAGTGGTTTTTAAAGTCTCATGTATCAATGAGATCCTACGCATTTAGAAAAATAGTCAAATATTCAAAAAAATCTAAATACCTTCGTGTATTAAAATAAAATTTTTGATTTTTTTAAATTTTAAAGTTTAATCTGAAATGATCCCAAGATATTCGGGAATTATTTAATTTATTCTCTCTCTCTGTTATTTTACAATGGCATCCATTTTGGATCTCATTAAAAAAAAAAGTATCAATTTTAGATATTTATTAAACACACACACACAAAGAAAGATTTGTAAATTTGTAAGTACGAGAAAAGCCCAGAATTTTTTTTTTCTTCGCCGAAAGGAACAAACAAGACTAATAAATTTCAAAATTATTAGGAGGAAATATTTAAAAGAAAAATACCCAGGAACAAGAGGGTAGAATGAGAAGCCCCAATCATTCTTGATGCTGTGAAGATCGGAGTGACATATTCCACAATACAGCACCTTAAACCTCACATCCTCATCCCCTGTTTCCCTGCATTAATTTTTCATTTCAACACAATCATCAACTCATCGTCAAGGCTGGTAGTACACACACTTTCCAAAAATAAGTAAAATCAAGTCACGAATTTTCTCGTTTTTGAGGACTATGTGTGCAAGTTTGTGCGAGTAATATACACTCCTCTTGATAGTAATACAAAGCGAATATTCATGAACGTTACCTTCTAGAGAAGTTGAAAGGAGAGAGATGGCCAGATTGATCTCTAGCAGCCCACCCAAAAGCCTTCACAGGGTGTTCTTCTTCTGGTGGTACCTTTGCCATTTGAGTGAAGAGCAGAGAACTGATTTGTTATTGCTTACAGTGTGGAAGAGCAAAAGTACGATGAATTGGTCTTGACTCTGCTTCTCTTTATACAGAAAGAAACGTAGGTATAGATGGTGCCTGAGGTAGTGAGGTTCTTTCTCTGAATAAGACAAGGAGAAAGATGTAGAACCTTTTTTTTTCCCTGCTGATGAATAAGAAATAAAGCATTTCATTGACGTAATGGATTAGCTAAGGTACATGTAATACCCAGTAAAAAAAGAAAAAAAAAAAAAATGAGAGAGACTTTAAAGGTGGGTTATTTAAGTAAATTTATTTTGGGTTAATCTTATAATTAATATTATTAAGAGATTTTTTAGAAAATTAGGTTGAAATTCTAACTATATATAAACTAATTAAGTCAATGTATGACTATAGATATTTTTAAAGGAGAACTTATTAGTATATTCACGTAAAGAAGGATTGACGGCACATTAGATGTAAGAATTTAAGGATCCGTTTCGATACAGTTTATTTTGCTAAAAATTAAAAATATTGTAGCAAAATAATTTTTAAATGTGTAAATTGTGAGCTTCCAAAAAAAAATATGTGAATAATATCGTAGGACCCATTTTTAATATTTTTTTTCTTGAATAAAGTGGTTGTGGGTCCTTATAAAAAAAAAGTGATTGTGGGTCTAATGAATAGTGCATAAACAGTGCACTTTGTCTCTTACACAGTAAATCCATGTGCATGAACAGTGTAATTACTATTCATATGCGCTTAAAATAAAAGTATAAGAAGAAGAAGAAGAAGAAAAAGAAAAACGTGAAACTCAAAATACTAATGCGCAATAAACCCAATCCAAATGAACACTAAGACATCTCGTCTTTCATCAAATCTAAAGTTTTATATGAAATTAGAATATTTTTAAGTGAGTATTTTTGGCACAATTATCTCATGTAAAAGATAGTAAATAATAGAGATAAAAATAATTAGTTTATATAATAGTGGCATATAGTGAATCACAACCTACTATATAAAATAATTGTGGCACAATATATATACTTGTGTGTGATACAAGCATTATTATGGTTGCTTGCCGTCGTGACAAATCATTTTCATTTTCAACTGCTTTGACAATAGCAAAATTCAATTTCCTTCGTTATATCATGTTTGTGGGGCTGGAAAGTGAAAGGAATCTTTTATAGCTAGAACAGTTTATTTGTACGTGTCGGTAACTTCGTTAGGCCTTACCATTTTGGATTTTGCAACGAGTTATTTTCTAAATCGATTTGACTTTTTTCCCCTAACTCATTGTTTGTCTATTGAAAAGACACTTCATTTATCAATCACATGAGAATTGTGATAGAAATTCTATTCCTGAACTTTCTCAAACACAAAAGTTAGAGCATTTGTATCAGTGTAGCTAAATAGTTATATTGTTATTTTAGTTACACCAAAACATAAAAAGAGGCTGCAGCAATGGAGGCATACTTAAAATTTTTTTGCTATTTGCTACAGTACACATCTATCTATAGATATGTACTATAGCTCAAAGTTAAAATGAAATATAATTTTTTATTTTGAGTTCACACTTCTTTTTTTATTTTTTATTCTTTCCTTCATTATCCTTTCTCCGTCTCTCTCTCTTCAGTGCCTCTCCATCTCTTCTTTCTTCCTCCACAGACCCACAGACCCTTCCTTCTTCCTCAGAGACCCATTGTCGATCTGCATGAGTCCAATCGCCACAAACCCGTCGCCGTCGACCCACGTTCGGCCACCGACCTAACCCATTTCAGCCTCTATTCTCTATTTTTGGCGTTTCAGTTTTGTGTTTCGGGCTGGGTGGATTTGTGTTTCAGGCATGGGTTTCGGTGTGTGGTTTCGACGTTTGGGTAACTGGATTTGGGTTTGGTGGGTTTCGGTGTTTGGTTGGGGCTGATTTTGTGGTTGTGGATTTGTTTTGTGGTGTGTTGTGGGTTTGTTGGTGCTGCTGTGTTGGTGCCTAGTGGTGGTCGTGCCGCATTTTTTTTATTTTTTTATTTTGTTTGTGATTGGTGATTTTGTTTGGTCTGGGTTGAGAAAAAAGATTGAAGATTTGGGTTGTCCCCCCCCCCTCCCCCCGGTGGTGGTGATGGTGGTGGTGGTGGTTGTGGTTGTGGCTGATGGTAGAAGTGATTGTGGTGGTGCTGTGGATTTTTTTTAGATAGTGTGATATATTATTTTATTGTAGTGGGTATATTATTTTATTGTGATATTTATATTATTTTATTGTATTAAAAGCAAAAATAGATTTACTGCTGCAGTATGAGTGTAGGTAAAATAGATAAAATAACTTTTAGTAGAGCTAAAAAGCTAAATTTTTAGCTTTACTGCTGTGGATGCTCTTACGTATGAAAAATTCGGTACACTGTTCTATGTGCATAAACTTACTGTTTAGAAGAGACGGTGGCTTGATCTCACTAACGATACTTCACACATCTCGCTTGATCTCACTAGTGATACATCACATCATCGTACTATAATATCATAGAAATGAAAGCTAGGCTAATTAGTAATAAAGTATACATTAAAAGAAAATTGTACTTAATAAAATAAAATTTAGATACAATTCCTTAGTTGAAGTATATTAAGTTTTTCAAATAAATTCAAAGACTTGTCTAATTAAATTCAAAGACTTATACACATTGAATTTAATTGTCCTTAAAAAAAGAAGAAGATGATTAACCATGTATTTGAGTTTAATTAGAGATTCTAATAAATAACACTTATTAATGGAGGGAATGGAATGTACATTCCCTTGTTTGGGAGTTTAAGTGGGAGGGAATGGAATGGTTAGGAGGGAATGTTCATTCCTCCCTTTTCCCTCAAAACCTCAAATTTTTGTTCCCCTCAAAATTAGGAGGAATGAGAGGGAATGGGTTTAGGTTTAATGAAATTTTCGTTAAAATCCCTAAAATACCCCTTTAATATCAGCCCTTTTTTTCTCATTCAGCCGTAAAAAATATATACTGTCATTCTATTGTCCATCCTCTACAGAGTGAAGCTGCTGCCGCTGGTCTTGCTTTTTCTTTTGTCTACTGCAATTTTTGGTTATTGCTCAAACCAAGTATGTCTATCTCTATCTTTTTCTTTTTCTTTTCGGTTGTTTGCTAGTCTTTATTTATATATATATATATATATATATATATATATATATATATATTTTTTTTTTTTATGAACTGTTTGCTATGAGAGTGATATATAGTGTTTTTGTTTGATCAGCCTCCCTCTGTTGAACTTCTCCCTATATTGTATTCGAATATGTATGGTGTGTCCTCTGTTGAACTTCTCCCTATATATATAGTGTTTTTGTACACCTAAAAACCAAAACAAACTAGCATTCTTAACACCTAAAAACCTTGAAAGTGAAAAGAAACGAAAATTGCTGTTAGAGTTACCTGTACAGCTAAGATTCAAACTTGTATTTAGAAAATTGAAAGTGAGAATTGCTGGAAATCTGCTGTAGAACCGCTGTAAAATTGAAAGTGAGAACTGCTGAGGAACACAACGTATTTGCTTTTTACAGTGTTTCCTCTTTGCTTCCTCTGTTATTTACGAAGCAAGTGGTGTGTTGAACTTGCAATTTTAATTCAACCATCCAATGCTACTAATATCTCCAAGGCTCACCACGTGTATGATTAATACAAAAGCTAGTGTACAAGTTTAGACAACAGACAGGTGTGCGGTTAAGAAAAAAACAAAAAAAAAAAATTTATATCACTAGTGTACTAATATCTACAAAAGCTAGTGTACTAATATCTCCAAGGATTACCGATGGTTTTGTCTAAAACCATGGTCTACTAGGATGTGGTTTTGTAACCCCTAATAGGTGTTTTTACTATTATCACATTCTTTAAAAAAAAAAAAAAAATTAAAGGATTACCATATTTATGTTATATTTTATATATTTATTTATCAATCTTTAGATACAATACTAAATAATAAAGATGTAAATGTATTGATGCATGTGTGTATATCTGCTTACAATGTGCCCATAATTTTCTAAGTTGGACTAATAACATAACTATTTTTTTACTTAGATGGATTTGAATGATGAGGTACTTAAGACCATAATTTTTTCGGATTTTATGCGGAAACTAGCCTTGGTTCATGTTGCATGCCGTTATTTATGTTACATTGTCCATCAAAGGCAACGACTAAAAAGAAGACATGTTCCCCACATTCCTACACAATCAATCATAGAAAGACAAAAAGTTCGTGATGAACTAATGTCTCAACTTAAGAATAGTGAAAAATGCTATGATGTAATACGCATGGGTCCACAAGCTTTTCAAGGTTTGTGTGACATTTTGCGGAGAGATGGTGATCTTCAAGACATACAGCGTGCCACGGTTGAAGAGCAAGCTGGCAAGTTTCTTCACATGCTAGCACATAATCAAACGACTCGTACAATGTCCTCCTTTTTTTGTCGTTCCGATGAGACCATTAGTCGCCATTTTCATAACGTGCTAAGGTTAATAATTATGTTAGAGGATCAATTCCTTCGACAACCTGATGGAACCCAAGTGCCACTTGAAATACTACAAAGTAGTAGGTTCAACCCATATTTTAAGGTAAATATATCATGCATATAATTTATATTTGATAGTAGTTTAGTACAAATATATTTTAAGGTAAATGTTTTGAAAGATAATGTTAATCTCAGGATTGTATTGGGGCACTTGATGGAACACATGTTCGTGTCAAAGTGTCTAATGAGGATGCACCAAGATATCGGGGTAGGAAGGGTTACACAACACAAAATGTGTTGGTAGCATGCTCATTTGATTTAAAATTCACATACGTCTTACCAGGTTGGGAAGGAACTGCGTCAGATTCAAGAATAATAAAGAATGCTTTAACTAGAAATGATAACTTGAAAATCCCACAAGGTAAATTTAATTCAAATACGTATTAGGATGTATTCTTTATAATTAAAAAATTTGTAGTATATAATTAATGGTTGTTATTGTTTATTAGGTAAATATTATCTTGTTGATGCGGGATACATGAATAGAAGTCGTCTGATTGCACCTTATAGGGGAGTGCGTTATCATTTAAAAGAGTACTCTGTTCGTCCCCCTGAAAATGCTAAAGAATTGTTTAATTTGCGGCATGCATCATTGCGCACTGCTATTGAAAGAGCATTTGGTGTACTTAAAAAGAGATTTCCTATCATAGCAAGTACTACAGAGCCTAATTATTGTGTTAACACCCAAAATGAAATCATTTTAGCATGTTGCATACTTCATAATTATTTAATGGGTGTCGATCCTGATGAAAGTCTTATTGCTGAAGTTGATGAAGAGGTTTTGCATTCTCATCGTGAACGTGTGGGCCTTACTCCAAGAGAAGATGATGAGGATGCTAGGCAAGGAGATATTATAAGAGATTCTATAGCATCAGCCATGTGGCAAAACTATGTCCAAATGTGATAGCTTTTGGGTTGATTGTTGTCATGTCGTTTAAGACTATGCTATGTTTCAATTACTTAGACCTAAATGTTATGCAAATTTCTCTTTTTATTTTGACGTTGCTCTTTACCATTTGATAATTAATATTAATATTTACACAATATTTTATATGTGTTTTTTGTCCTATTAATTATAGCATGTGTAAGATATCAAAGAAGAATGGTGGAGATCCAAGCAAAGAAGTACAATGGACTAGTGTTATGGATGATGCTTTAATGGATGCTTTTTTACATCAGGTGATCATCGGTGGTAGAGTTAATGGAACTTTTACCTCTAAGGCATATGATGACATAGTAAAAGAGTTGGTTGAAAAATTTGACATGGAGATTAACAAGGATAAGGTGAAATATCGACAGAAGACACTGAAGAAGAATTTTCATGAATGCTATGATATATTTAAAGATGGATTGAGTGGTTTTGGATGGAATGATTCTTTAAATATGTGGACAGCTGAACCAGAAGTTTGAAAGCCACTCATAGCGGTAAATTACCATTTTTTGTGAGTTTAATTTTGTGTTACATAATTATATCTGTTGTTTAACCATTTGTCTTGGTTTGTAACAGTCTAAACCTGCAGCCAAGAAGTGGATGACAACACCTATACCCAACTACTCTAAGATGGCACAACTTTGGGCTAAAGATAGAGCAAAAGGTGATCATGCTGAAATTGCAAAGGAGAAACGTGCTAGGTATGCTGCATCGACCACTATTGATGAGATTGATAATTTGATATCTCAAAATGAAGTTTCTTTGGAAAACTTTGAAGTGGAAAATGATCAGAGGTCACCAGAAATTAATGTTGCATGTTCTCGACTGCCATCACAAGATGCAATGTCTTCTAAAAGCAAGAAAAGACGACTGAGGCATTTGATAATGTATCAAAGGCAATTGAAAAGGCGACTGAGGTTATGGCAAGGTGCTTTTCAAAGTCATATGGAGCAGAAGTTCACGCAGCTTTGGGCGTATTGGACTTAGATCCAATATCAAAAACTGAGGCCTACATATTTTTGATGGAAAATCCAACATATAAGGAGATGTTCTTTGGTTGCCCAGATCATGAGCGCAAATGTGTCTTATTGACGCTGATGTCTAGGCCTAAAAATTAAAAAAAGTGTGGGATTTTTTGGCAAACCTTAGTTTTGGGATAGATTATGTTATTTTGTTTTGTTTTGGCAAGACTCATAATTGGAGTTTTTTTTTTTTTTTTTTTTAAGATATTTGTTTGCACTGTTAGACAATATTTATTTTGTTGAGAATAAATATGTGATGCGTGAATTGCTTTACAACATAGAAATATACATAACTTGTTTTTTAGCAATTATAAGTTCTCATTGATTATTTTTTATGTTCTTTAAAATGAGGGGTATAATAGTAATGTTATTATAAAATGATTCCATTCCGTTCTTTCCAATGTCACTTCCAAACGGTGTTACTTACTTACCATTCCTTTCCATTCCTTTATTTTATAACATCCAAACAAGATTTTTAAATTTCATTCCATTCCATTCCATTCCTTTCCTTTCCCTACTAAATCCATTCCATTCTATTCCATTCCATTCCATTTCTTTAGGGTCCGTTTGGGAGTTTATAAAGGAATAGAATAGAATGGAATGGAATGATCATTAAAGGAATGGAATGGAATAGAATGGAATGGATTGGATTTAGTAGGGAAAGGAATGGAAGGGAATGGAGTGGAATGGAATTTAAAAATCTTGTTTGGATGTTATAAAATAAAGGAATAGAATGGAATGGAATTGAATGGAAAGTAAGTAGCACCGTTTGAAAGTGACATTGGAAGGAATGGAATGAAATCATTTTATAATAACATTACTATTATACCCCTCATTTTAAAGAACATAAAAAATAATCAATGAGAACTTATAATGGCTTTGAAATGAAAAGAGAAATTTGCATAACATTTAGGTCTAAGTAATTGAAACATAGCATAATCTTAAACAACATGACAACAATAAACCCAAAAGCTATCACATTTGAACATAGTTTTGTCACATGGCTAATGCTATAGAATCTCTTATAATATCTCCTTGCCTAGCATCCTCATCATCTTCTCTTGGAGTAGGGGCCACACGTTCATGATAAGAATGAAAAACCTCTTCATCAACTTCAGCAATAAGACTTTCATCAGGATCGACACCCATTAAATAATTATGAAGTATGCAACATGCTAAAATGATTTCATTTTGGGTGTCAATACAATAATTAGGCTCTATAGTACTTGCTATGATAGGAAATCTCTTTTTAAGTACACCAAATGCTCTTTCAATAGCAGTGCGCAATGATGCATGTCGCAAATTAAACAATTCTTTAGCATTTTCAGGGGGACGAACAGAGTACTCTTTTAAATGATAACGCACTCCCCTATAAGGTGCAATCAGACGACTTCTATTCATGTATCCCGCATCAACAAGATAATATTTACCTAATAAACAATAACAACCATTAATTATATACTACAAATTTTTTAATTATAAAGAATACACCCTAATGCGTATTTGAATTAAATTTACCTTGTGGGATTTTCAAGTTATCGTTTCTAGTTAAAGCATTCTTTATTATTCTTGAATCTGAAGCAGTTCCTTCCCAACCTGGTAATACGTATGTGAATTTTAAATCAAATGAGCATGCCGCCAACACATTTTGTGTTGTGTAACCCTTCCTACCCCGATATCTTGGTGCATCCTCATTAGACACTTTGACACGAACATGTGTTCCATCAAGTGCCCCAATACAATCTTGAGATTAATATTATCTCTCAAAAACATTTACCTTAAAATATATTTGTACTAAACTACTATCAAATATAAATTGTATACATGATATATTTACCTTAAAATATGGGTTGAACCTACTACTTTGTAGTATTTCAAGTGGCACTTGGGTTCCATCAAGTTGTTGAAGGAATTGATCTTCTAACATAATTATTGATCTTAACACGTTATGAAAATAGCGACTAATGGTCTCACCAGAACGACAAAAAAAGAAGGACATTGTACGAGTCGTCTGATTATGTGCTAGCATGTGAAGAAACTTGCCAACTTGCTCTTCAACCGTGGCACGTTGTGTGTCTTGAAGATCACCATCTCTCCGCAAAATGTCACACAAACCTTGAAAAGCTTGTGGACCCATGCGTATTACATCATAGCATTTTTCACTATTCCTAAGTCGAGACATTAGTTCATCACGAACTTTTTGTTTTTCTATGGTTGATTGTGTAGGAATGTGAGGAACACGTCTTCTTTTTAGTCGTTGCCTTTGATGGATAATGTAACACAAATAACGACATGCAGCATGAACCAAGGCTAGTTTCCGCATAAAGTCCGAAAAAATTATGGTCTTAAGTACCTCATCATTCAAATCCATCTAAGTAAAAAAATAGTTATGTTATCGATCCAACTTAGAAAAATATGGGCACATGTTCTAAAATAATAGTTATGTTATTAATCTAACTAATTATGAGTTAGGATTTTAAATCCTAGGGGGCAAGGTTACAAGATAAGATTGAAAAAAAAATTAATCTAAAAAATATTAGTTTGCATCAATAAAAAAAAACTATATAATAAAAAAATAAACAAATAAAGATAATTAGTTCATATTAAATAAAAATTATTTACAATTCAAGAAATTAATCAATGTACTAAAAATAAACTATGAGATTAACTCAATGAAAAAGTGTAAAAAATATAACAACATATTTGAAAAGTTGTATAATGACTCGTTGGGCCAATGGCTACGGACCTACTGCTTTGAGCTGAAGTGGTGAGAAAATTTTAAACTTGGTTTGGTAGAAGATTGTTTTAATAATAAAAAAAGACTTAAGAAATGTAGTGGTATGAGAAAAATCAATTTCAATTATTGTGAAAGATCAAGTGTAGTGAGTCATTTTTTATGTATATGTTATCTTATATACAAAAAACTGTTTTAGTTTTTTAATAGATAACTTAAAAATAACAATACAATAAGTATATGAATTAGTAAGAACCATTTCAACGTGGCCACATTCATCCCATTGCAATATTAATGACATGATTTATAAACACTACCAATGCTTATAAACAAACCTTACACGCTCAACTCAAACTAAATCCCAACACTCTCTTTCTCTCTTTTCTTTTTTGGTTTTGGTTTTGATATATTTTTTTTTTAATGAATCAATCTCAATCCACAATCCCAAGACATCAATGTATTTCAGCCCAAAATATATAAAACTAGTTCCTCACACAAATCCACACCACATTCTTTAACGTGTAGAACAACCTTGTCATAATTATGAAGTATGCAACTAGAGAACAAAATTAGATAACGTGTAGAACTCTCCTTGCCAAAGCAATATAACCCGTAGAAGCAATGATAATTGTTCAAGAAACAAAAATAGAAAATATATGACAAGGCATGAAATAGGAGTCAAACATAACAGAACCTGTAGAAACATAATAAAAAGAAAGACTTACTTGTGAGCAGTAAACAAAACTTGCAACAGAGAATAACGTGTAACTATATTGATGAATAGCAGTAGCTTCAATGGTGTCTCATGAAACAACAATAGCTTCACTTTTGTAGCAAATAGGCAATAACGTGTAGTTATGTTTTTTTTCTTACGGCTGATTGAGAAAAGAATGGCTGATATTAAAGGGGTATTTAGGGGTTTTAACAAAAATTTCATTAAACCTAAATTCATTCCCTCTCATTCCTCCCAATTTTGAGGGGAACAAAAATTTAAAGTTTGGAGGGAAAAGGAAGGAATGAGCATTCCCTCCTAACCATTCTATTCCCTCCTACTTAAACTCCCAAACAAGGGAGTGGACTTTCCATTCCCTCCGTTAAAACTCCCAAACAAGAGGAGGGAATAATATTCTAAAAATATTCCTTTTATTACCATTCCATTCCATTCTATTCCATTCTTTTATAAACTCCCAAACGGACCCTTAAGGAATTATATCTAATTAAGCTTTATAATATGATGCACAATTCATGGAATAATTGAAATTCATATTCAAAATAAAAAAATTCGTAAATTTTATCAAAATTAAAAAATGGAATTGTGTGGTCATAGAGCCAGTGATATACATCCATCTTTTGTATTGGGCCTAAGTCCCATGCCAAGGTCTATAATCACAAGTAAAAAAGACAATGGTGATCCTGGCAACCCAAAAAATCGTGCAAAGGACAAGTTTGTCCTCGGCTAGCCAAGGCCGAGGTAGAAGAAGAGTGATTTACCAACAAATGCAATCTTCCAAAGCCTCCCAAAGAAAATGGTAAGTACAGTAAGTAAGCACACTGGAGCATGGCGGTAGAGCAATTCCAGAAAAAGCTGCTGCCTCCCCATTAAATACTCCACAACGAACACTTTTGGTCGCATTAATGTGGAGAAGACTCCTGAACAGTGTTGCGTTGGCTACCCCAACTCACGGAAGGCCTGAAGGGTTGTCTGATGGGACAAGCACTCAAATGGTAGCTTAAATGATCAACAAGTGTAGGATCAAGATAGTCCAAATGGAACTATATAATATAGGAGATCCTCCATAGAGAGGGGATCGGAAATTTATAAGAGAAAACACTGTAACAGTTTGAGCCATATATGTAACAATTTTCAATTAATATATATATAAGAACATACCTCTTCAGATTACGTCGAGGACAAGTTTACTTAGATAGCCTCAATCTGCTTCCGTTTGATTATCTTTTTAAATCTATTCTAATTGTTATCCCACTTATTAAAGCCCAGTTCTTCTATCCACTCTCTACAAATTCATTATATCGGATTTGTTGGGCTTGAATTCACTCGTCTCATAGAAATAGTGTTCAAACTCAGTTCCTAAAGGAATAATTAAGAAAAATATGAAAAATTACCATAAGTTATATAATGGAATCCTATTATGTTAGACCATTATTTTTAGGAAAATATTTTCCCTAAAATGGTCTAAATGGTATTCTCCATTCCTTTACGTGAAAACTTATAACGCATCATTTACATGTTTTAAATTATATGATTTATTAAATTATTTACATAAGTGACATAGTTATTGAAAAGATCACGTGACTAAAATCGCACTAGTTTGCTGAAATAGGGCGTTGAAATAGGATATTCTGTTTGGAATATAAAGATAGTCTGTCTGCCATTATTTCGAATGAATAAAGAGGGATTTGGATCGCAAAATTCTATGGCTCTTGTAGAGAGTGCTACTGTCGATGGAAAAGATATGCAAACATTCAAATGTCTCCTCACAAAGCAACCCTTAGAGGGTGCTGTAAGGAGCTTGGTAGTGCATTTTGTGTTGGGATACCCCTCAATTATTGAGGTGAGAGCTCAAGGTACTGGAGTTTGAATCATACTTCGTGTTTCCATACCTATCTCAACTCAAGCTATCACTCAAGTCTTGGAAAAGCAAGCACATTAGGGAAAAAACAAAAATTGAAAATTTCACGTCGTAGGCACATAGTGCTGATTTGTGTCCCCGTTAGGACTGTGACATAGGGTCCCTATCCTATTTATGTGCCCTTTTGATTTTTTTTTTTTCCACTTGTTTCAATGATAATTTGAGTGATTATTCCGCATTTTGACTATATAATGTAGCCAACTCTAATATTATTGTTTATTATCCTTTGAAAAGTTTGATGCGGGTTGATCTTGAAATCTGGTGGTTTGATTTAAGTATTTAAAGTGTTTAAGCACTTTTTTAGGAAAAATGCCCATATTCCTCCTAAATTTTCAATTATTGGCCAAAACATCCCTTAAACTATTATATTGGCCAATTTACTCCTTAAACTATATATAGCTGTCAAATCAGTACTTCAGTTAGTCTAATGTTAAAACACTAATAAAATAAGCATGTGAGATGCATGTGTTCCCATTTACAAAACAAATTCAATCATCTATATTGCTTAAGAAATATTGTGAAAATAAAGTAAAAATCAAAATGACATGCAGTGTAGTGAATACTGTTGGGGTACATTTCTTTACACCTAATATTATTTAAATAACACCTATTTATTTCTTTTCAAATGTTACAAACAAATTATTGGACATGCTTAAATATTTTTTGACTATCACTATGCTAGCCCACAACCTTTCTATCACAAAATTGGGCTACAAATGCAAAAGACTATGGGACTTAATATTTTCTCATAAAAGCCCGAATTATTTATTGAGCGAGATAAATCTAATCCTTTCTAAAGCCCAAGAATTTTATACTTAGCAAATATTCGAAAAAAAAAAAAAAAAAAAAAAAAACTCATGATTTAAATTCATGGCAATACTATTTTTCCAATGGGATTCAACCCCATGATAAAAACCCATGATTCAAACCTATAGCAAATTATTCATCAAAAAGGCCAGTTCCCACTAGCAACATCAAAATCCCAAATTTCACTGACAATAGCAAAAGCCCAATCTTCCTTGGCAATATCAAAAACCCAGTACCCACTGGCAATATCAAAAGCCCAATTTTCATTGATAATATCAAAAGTCCAGTTATCGCTGGCAATATTAGAAGCCCAATTTATGTTGGCACTATTTTATCAAAAAGCCTAAGATTATTAACGCATGGCAAAGAAAAAAATATCATGGTATAATTATTGCTTAAATATCACTATGGCAGAGACCATGGCAATTGTCTTATGAAAGCTCATAGGGAGTTATCTTGAAGATTATGTTCTCATATTATAAACCCATGGAATACATGGTCATCATTTGTATCATAACATCCATAATATATACCTTCAACACTCATGGTAAATATTCAATCCCACAAGCTTATCATTTAAATTATGATGCGATTATTAGAAACCATGAACATTATTTACGATATGGAATTTATCATAGTAAATGTTACATACAGAGGTATTTTGAAACTTGTCCTATTGTTTCAAACATTACAACTAATTGCCCAAAAGCCCATTACAAGTATCTATAAAAAACCCAAAAAATATTTACTAATGAAAGTCCATGAGGAATGAAAACCCATGGCAACATGTGTTATTGATGTTCATGCACACAAACCAGCCCATAGGAACCAGCCTATGTGAGCAAGCCCAATCCAAAAGACCCCAGCAAGAGGCAGATGATTGAAAGTGGACAACTAGCCTTTGTCCATCCTTGACCAAAGTACAGCCGGAGGCCCCTACAAGAGAACTAAGTCTTTGAGGATGAACTAGGAGCTGTCCCATTAGCTTTCTGTCACCTTCTACTTGACGTGAACAGTGCCCAAGGGTTGTGATGTCAGTTGAAGTCTAAAGGATGATGGAACTCCATCATCTTCCTTAAGACTATACCTCCAATGGAAAGGGAGCTGAAACCAAGTTATCCAAACCTCAACAAATTGATGCTATAAATGTTAAAAACGTTCAAGACATGATTCATGTGCCAAGCCCATGAATCCAAAAGGGAAGAAATTGGGAACATATGGTTTGGAAGGCATAAAGGGATCTCCAGCAGAACCCCTTGAAGTGGACTTAGAGTGTGACACCCGGCTTGGGTTGTTGAATCCTACTTCTTGGGGGTTCAAATCTCAGTTGCAGCATTAGGATTCATTCTTGATACATGGCTTAATCCCATTAGTTAAGCTCAGCCTTAGAAATCCTGGCATTTAATGCAAAACACTCCAAAATCCCATCATGTGTCATATATTACCCAAAGAAGCAAGACAACCTCTAAAGTAAATCTCCTATTTCTGGCCAAATCCTTGGATTATTAAGCTTGATTCACTGCCTCTGATCAGTCCTACATATTTTGGATTCTTGTTAATTAATACTTTTCTAAAATTCCATTATAAAAACATAAGCACCTCAGTCCACAAACACACAACTACTCCCTCTAAAACTCTTGATTTGTTTGCCATTTTGCTTGTGGTTTAGCTCTCCTTAAACTCACCACCCTTAGGCCACACTCATCTAACCTCAAATATTCTTTTTTCCCCCTTTACACAATCATAGCTCATAAATGTCTGCCAATTAGTCACAAACAACTCATTACTCACTAAAGCCTTAACCTCAGTCTTAATCAAATTCCACTCACTCAAAACAACCGACATTACCTCATTCATGCCTTATGAATGCACACTCACCAAAATCTTAGTTTAATACTTACTGCACTGAGCTAAGATCTCTCTCTCTCCCTTCACACCATGCCAATTAATCATTTTCTTCTTCCCATGGAACCTTTAATTTTTACTTTTTGTTTTACTGTTGAAGGATATAATGTATTTTTAACAATCAAACTCTTCCCTCACATTGATGTAATAATGGCCGAAAGTACAATAAATTCCCCTGGTCGAGACATACAAGGACCCCCAGGAGGTAACACTTTTCTAAATTTATTTAATTATTGACTGTTGGATTGGGTAATTTCACCCATACCGTTGGAAAATTTATCTTTCTAGACTTAAGTGTAATTTCCCCCTTACTACTGGAGAATTTATTTCCCTTGTACTATCAAAATAGGACCACTAACGTATTAATTAAGTATTGTAAAGTATTTTCATTGGGCTTTTGTTTCTGTTTTGTCAAGTGCAGCCATTGTTTCTTACTTGGATAGGCTTGTCATCACACCAAAAGCATTTAGGTACCATCTCAAGAGCCCATAGTCGAGTTTCGGCTTGGCTTCCCAACATTTTATTCAGATGCAACAATTTCTCCCTCAACAAACACTATTTCTGACGAGTGACAAAGAGGTAAGTACATCAAGTAGACATCTCATCATCACTCGGTGAGCCATTATCATCATCCTCAGCATCATCAGCATTGTCGAAGCCATCACTCTCATCCTCAGATGCCTTGGGAGAGGAAGCCACTATGTAACCACCCATCAAAGCCTGTCGTCGCGCGATACTATCGACACGGGTGTTCACCTGACACAACTCATCGCTAAGAGTGTCAAGACGAGCATCCATGTGCACAAGCTGTGCCATGATGGCCTCAAGTGTCACTCCACCCACTAAAAAAGAAGGAGCAGAGGTGGATGGAGTGGTAAAAGCCGGAGGAGGTGCCATCTGCGTCTAGGGTTGCCTCGAGTGAAGCTATGTGAAACTCCGTTTTACTGTAGCAGCGTCAATGGCACACATAAACAAGAAGTGGGGAGACACGGGATAGGAGACAGAAAAGTGGCGAAGGAGCCTCATGATAGCGGAAGGAAAGATGAGCTTTTCACGAGTCGTTGTGTCCCTATAGACATATATAAGGGAAATGATAAAGTGTGAGGGAAAGTCAATAATGAGACCCTCAATGAGGGACAACAAAAATTGAGCGCGAGGCTCTGTGATAGTGTTATAGTGAGACAGTGGATGGAGAACGAATGTCATCACCATGTTTAGCGTTAGTGTTATATAATGCTTATCATTAATGGAGCTTGAAAAAGCGAACACCAATAAACTTCTTATTCATGAAAGGGAAAGTTGTTGAAGCAACATGCATTTCGTAATCTCTGAACTATTGCATGCTACCTTATCAATAAAGAAAAGTAATCTCTGAACTGTTCAACTAGGGGGATTCAAAGAGTTTGATTTTAAAATAACTTTTCCATAATATAGGTGGCTCTAATTTTTTTTATATTTAAATAAATGGTTTAGAATTGCTTATCCGTGAAAGGGATGATTCTGAAAAAAATAATTAAAAATAAATGGTTCATATATAGTAACTTATCTGTAACCCGGGCGATTATAAAATTGTTGAACAGAAATACAAAATTGGTTTTAGAACAACTGCCTCCAACCCGGGCGATTCTAAAAAATGTTAAACGGAAAATGGATTTTAGAACAATTTATCTGTGAAATGAGAAACCTATAACATTTTCTTCCTATTTTGAGAACGTAATTTTGTTCATATTTTAATTAGTCTAAAGTTGTTGACACTCATAAATAATCGTTTGGAATTTAGGGTCTCAACGAGATGGTCGTTTGAAGTTTCTCTCACACACGCACAGTGGGAAAGAAACTTTCTTCCCACCTAATTTGGATAAAAATTTTGTCCTCTCTAAAATATCTCCATATTCCTTTATCAACAGTCAAAGTCGTGTGATTTTTTTATTCCATATTTTGAATGACTTCTTTTGAAGTAATTTATAATGATGAGTGATATCTATCCTCAATTAAAAAAAAAAGTGTTTATTAAGCATAATTAATTTTAGAAAAAATACTCTTAAAATTTGAGGGTGTTTGAATTTTACAGTATGAAGTTTTAAAATTTAAATTTTACTCTTTGAAGTTTTGGAGTATTTGGATTTTACACTGACATTTTAGAATTTAAATTTTACTCCCCTAAAGTTTAGGAGTGCTTGAATTTTACACCGTCAAATTCTAAAATTTCAGGATGTAAAATCCAAATACTTATAAACTTTGGGGAGTAAAATCTAAATATCCTCAAATTTCAGAGGGTAAAATCTAAATATTGAAATTTCAAGATGTAAAATTCAACACCTCAAATTTTAGGGTTGTAATTTACAATTTGCCCTTAATCTTAAACACATACACAAATGTAATTGTAGAGACTGAGTTTGAACACTATTCCTATGAGATAAGTGAATTCAAACCCAACAAGCTTGATACAATGAATTTGTAGAGAGTGGATAGAAGAACTGAGCTTTGATGAGTGGGATAACAGTTAGAATGGATTTTAAAAGATAATCAAATGGAAGCAGATTAGGGCTATCTAAGTAAACTTGTCCTCGGCGTAATCTGAGGAAGTATGTTCTTGTATATATATTGATTGAAAATGGTTACATATATGGCTAAAACTGCTACAGTATTTTCTCTTACAAATTTTCGATCCCCTCTCCATGGAGGATCTCCTATATTATATAGTTCCATTTGGACTATTTTGATCCTACACTTGTTGATCATTTAAGCTACCACTTGAGTGCTTGTCCCATCAAACACCCCTTCAGGCCTTCTGTGAGTTGGGGTAGCCAAGACAATACTGTTCAGGAATCTTCTCCACATTAATGTGGCTAGAGTGTTAGTTGTGAAGCATTTAATGGGGAGGTAGCAATTTTTCCTGGAACTGCTCTGCCGCCATGCTCTAGTGTCCTTACCTGCTGTACTTACCATTTTCTTTGGGAGGTTTTGGAAGATTGCATTTGCTGGTAAATCACTCTTCTTCTACCTCGGCCTTGGCTAGCCAAGGACAAACTTGTCCTTGGCATGGTTTTTTGGGTTGTTAGGATCACCATTGTCTTTTTTACATGTGATTATAGACCTCGGCATGGGCCTCAAGCCCAATACAAAAGATGAATGTATATTACTGGCTCTATGACCCTACAATAATTAAAATAGTGACTTTGAATTCATTATTTTTTAAACTTATGAAGTAATTCAATTACTTCTACCCAAAAAAAAAAAGTAATTAAATTTCTTTTTCCATGTTTGTAAAATAAAGTGTGTCCAAGAAGTTTAACAAAAAAAATATGTTCTGATGGCTGGTCAAAGTCGTATGATTTTTTTTTTCCTTTTCATTTTCAATGACCTCTTTTGAAGTAAATTATAATGCTGATGCATCTAGCCACTTCTCATGGTCTCATCCCAACTTTTTTTTTCTAAGTCTTGTTGTCTTGAAGTTAATGAGACGAGACTTTTTTCACTTCTATAAACAAGTCCGGATTTCTGCATCAATGTTCATCAAAAATAATAATAATAATAATAATAATAATTACTACATCAATGATCAAAGTTGTGAATTGTTTTTTATTCGAGAAATTTCGCAAGACTGCATTTGTTAATTCTTGTATGTTTCCCTAGCTAACAACCTCAGTGCCACAAAAGTCATATGCCATTCCATCTTATTTTACCATTCCAAAAAGCTACTTTATCAATTATACCATACCATTTTATAATATACCCAACAACCCATATTTTATTTTTTTCATACTACATATTAAAATAATATAAATTACACAATAAAATAATATAAAAAATCTCTCTCTCTTCTTTCTTCATCTCTATTCTCCATCTCTCTGTTTTTCTCTCTCTCATCCACCCACCACCAACAAACCCAGTACAACCACCCACCAATACACACCTACAACTTGAAAAAAGCCTTGATTTTTTTTTTTTTTTTTCTCTTCATTGCCTATTTAGCCATACTCACAAAGAAAGAAAGAGCAGAGATAAAATTCAGCCACCATCCATATCAAACCCATACCCAGTTCAGCGATACCCACCTCTTCCTTTAGCCATTGGTCACAAAAAAACACACACACACACACACACACACACACACACACACACACATAGAACCCAGATCGCAACCTAGAAGAATCGGATCGCAACCCACTTTGGCAACGCAACCCAGATCGCAACCCACTCTCAACCCGAATCGCAACCCACTTTGGCAACGCTTTTTGACCCAGATCAAGTCGAAGCTCTCCAACATCTGCGACGAAATCCTCAAGCTCCTTGACACTAGACTCATTCCCTCCGCCGCCACCAGCGACTCCAAGGTCTTCTACATCAAGCACCAGCACAGAGAGAGAGAGAGAGAGAGGGAGATGAAATACTGAGAGATGCTGAGAAAGAAATTCTGACACAGAGGAGAGAGAAAAAATAAAAGGATTAAAATATACTATTTTGTTTTGGCATAGCGCTATAGTACCATCGAACATTTAAGATGGTACTGTTGCACTATGCCAAAAAAATTTGGCATTTCCCAGTTTTGGCCTTCCAATTATTGAGAATGTTTTGGGCCTGAATTCCAAATGTACCTTACATTTGGCATTTGGCAGGCCCACTACTGATGCTCTGATAACCATGTTTTTGTCATTAATAAGTGATCAGCGCTAGTATTTTCTTTTTCTTGGCCTTCCATGGACTCTGTTACACCAACATCTTCATTTTCTTTTTAATCAAGTATTTTGTTTGTTGGTTTGTTTGTTTGTTTGTTTTGAATACAGATAATAATTATGATAAAATCTGGGTGATAATTAATACAAACACATACCAACAAGAACTGGTGTCCAAACAATCCGGGCCTGCCATATGAGATACATATATAGTATATCATATTTGGCTTTCTTTACAACACCGAGTGAGGGGTCAGTTCAAAGCATACGTAAAGTACGGTGTGTATATAAAATAAGCAACATCTATAAAAAAAAAAAAAAAAAAGTTGAACGAAATCAATTAGGCTCAAATTCTAAGATTATCTTCGTTGGCAGACTAGATTTGGTCCAAATTCAATTTATCAAAATTAACTAATTAAGTGATAGAACTATTAAAAGATTTAATAAAAAAAAAAAAAAAAAAAAACCACCACCACCGCACACCCTTGGTGTGATGGTCACTCCATAAGTATAAGTGCTTGTAGGGTGTGGGAGGCAAAGGCCGGGGTTCAAGTTTCTAGGAAGGAGCTTCACACACATATACACTTAGATTAGGCTAGAGTAGAATTCTATCTTGTATTAAAAAAAAGAAATTAAAAAAAAAAAGTCATACACACATGTTTATGATTCTACTTGTGATTCGTGTTTAAAACTTAATTTAGTGATACATGGTAAAGGGAAATTCTAAGGTACCCCTATTATTTTTTGTGGGTATGGTACCTTTTAGGTTCTAAAAGTTTAGAACAATTGGCAAATTATGAACACAAACTTGTCTAGATATAGATCTTAGAGTCTATAGGTATTATTAAACAATGTTCAAGGTGATACAAGTCAAGATTCAAGAATATACAAGTTGCAAAAGGAAGAGTTCAAAAACTGCCTGGTTCGACTGATCGAGAAATAGGCTCGATCGATCGAAACACGTATCTGTAGAATTCTATTTCAACCCAAACTCTACTTAAACGTATTGGGTTTCAAGTAAAACACTACTAGTATATAAAGGAAACCCTAAACACATTTTTATATGGCTTTTTAGAGAGAGAAGAGTGTGTCTCTTTTGCAGATCTAGGGTTTTGTACCCAAAAAGCTCTCTCATATCTTTTACCGGTGTTATTCCTTGAAAAATCTCAAGATCCGATGTTGTAGAATTTACTACCTTCTTTAGTCATCCAAGGTGCTGATGATCTAAACCATCAAGGGTGATCTTGGAGTCACAAACAGGAGAGTTTGTGTTTTTTATCACAAGTATGGGTGCTTGTGTTACAAAGGCCTAATAGATAAGGAGTCTGTGGATTCAGAGTTTGCACGTGGTCGTGTTAGTAAGTTCTACATGTGGTAGTAATAGGATATTAGTGGTCTAAGTCTTATTGTAAACTTTAATTCTTTATAGTGGATTAACCTTTTACCTTGAGGATAGCTAGGTTAAATCCTCCCTAGGTTTTTTACCGGTTTGGTTTTCCTAGGTGATCATATCATTGTGTTCTTTATTTTCCGCTGCTTTGCATGATATGATTGTTTTTTTTTAATCTAGATCTGAATAATAAATCTAAGTATTCACATGGTTAATTAATTAGGTTAAATAATCTAGTTTATAGGGATCTAAAAACGTATAGTACCTGTAAGTAAATGCTAGACGTTAAATGACATCCCTAGGTTTTTTACCGGTTTGGTTTTCTTGGGTGATCATATCATTGTGTTCTTTATTTTCTGCTGCTTTGCATGATATGATTGTTTTGTTTTAACCTAGATCTGAATAATAAATATAAGTATTCACATGGTTAATTAATTAGGTTAAATAATCTAGTTTATAGGGATCTAAAAACGTATAGTACCTATAAGTAAATGCTAGACGTTAAATGACATGCCAACCATGGAGACAATAATAGGCACTGCTAATATTAACGTGGTTGATTCCATTTGCAAGTTTGATCAATCTAATACTATATATAAAAGCAGAAGCTTTTTCCTGCAATTAATGATGTGTTGCCATGTTAGGAAAAAAAGCTCCTTAAAAACTTGGCACGTTTACAATTGAAATGTCAAAGGTTACAATGTTTCGCTAAAACATGTGTAGATTTTAACTGTGAAAAGTCATACCATGTAAAAAAATCACACCAATTAATTACAAAACTATATATCTGAAGGCTTAAAAAAAAAAAAAAAAAAAAAAAATCTCCATTCAAATTCCTTCCAATATCTTTCACTCTACTTTGTGATTAAGGAAAACAAAAACTTTGATTGATGTTTATCCATAGTTTGCAATTAAGAAAAAAAAAAAATATTTGGTGCAGTTACGCTAAAACAAAAATTAGACTTCATCATCTTGATTTAGAAGAAGGAAGATGAGTCTCCTCTGCCTATTAATAATGCCTCCAACGGGGTTAGTATTCATTCTCCAACTTTTTCCCCACAAATTAGATCTGTTATATGTTTCAAACTTTTACAATTATAGTTGGGTTTGGTTCCAGAAATTAGGGTTAAGGAATTCGAAATTCTGATATGTGACTATTTTATTATATATTTTCAGTAATGGGTTTGTTTAAATTCGTCTCTTTTGGATTTAAAACATTCAATTTATTTCTCTACAGAGATGAAGTGGAATCTTTCTTCAATCTGGAGTCTCTAATTTCATCAAAGCAAAGGTACCAATTTCTTTTCCTAATATTCTCCTAACTTTACCTCTCTTACATGTTCTATTATTTGTAAGGGGGATTTAAATTGTGGGATTTTGAAATTTGAAAATAATTTGTTATTTTTTTTATACATTGTAGATTTTAGACAATTTTTTTTTAAAAGATACTTTTAAGTCATGATTTTGTTATTTTTGATGTTGAGTTTTTCTGGGTTTTGCATGTTTTAAATTGTTAAATCTGAAAGTATAATGTTCTTTGTACAAAATTGATTACCTTGTATGTTATGGTAGAGAATAATTTTCTCAAAGATTTACTTATCAAAAAAGATAATTTTCCCAGAGATTTCTAAATGTTGGTTTTGGTGTTTACAATATTTGGTTTTCTGTGTTTTTCATGTTGTATGCCATTCTTGAAAATTCATTGAGAATCTTTTTAGTACTAAGAAACAAAAGTGAAACGATAGTAAAAGGAATTGTAACCAATTTTGAAGGTTTCAAATTGTTCAGTTTAAATTAAATTTGTTAGTTTACTTTGCTAATCTATGAATTGTAGTGATAAGTAGAAAATTGCAACCAGTTATGATATTCAAATAAAATGAGATTTCAACAAGTTGAGATAATTAGTAGAGTATCTGTTATGTAGTCACATGAGAAAATTCAGTAATTCAAGGTTTTATATAGTAGTTAACTTAATTGAGATATTTCTTTTCAATTTATGAATGATAGAAGTATTTGTTTTGCCTAATTTATAGTGTGTTAGTTTTTAGACCCCTTAAAACACAATTGGATTAACCTAGGAATTTAGCCAAGTTATTACTTAGTCAAATTAATTAAATCTAGGTTAACACAATCAAATAATAATATCATGTAAAGCAGCGGAAATATAAATAACATAAGATATGATCACCCAGGAAACCAAACCAGTAAAAACCTGGGGATGATTTAACCTAGCTATCCTCAAGGTAAACTTGAATCCACTATCTTGAAAGAATCGAAGTTCATACAATAAGACTTACAAGCCCTCATGCTCGACTTCTTATTGCTACCCACCAGTAGAACTTACTAACACGACCACGTGCAAGCTCCGAATCCACGAACTCCTTCTTTCTTGGATTCTCCACCAAATACAAGCACACTGCTTGTGTTTCTTTAAACTTCAATGGTAGCAACTGGAATGATCATCAAGGTGTAGAAATCTTCTTCTCCTTGAAAACCCTAAGTTTATGTGAAGGAAAGCTCCTCAAAGACCTCACAAGAGATTCACATAAACCGCAATATGAGTAACACTAAAACGTGACTAGGGTTTCCCTTATATACCTAGGATAAATTAGAAACCCAAAACCTTTTAAAACACTTAGGGCTAAGTTGGAAATTCTGCTTAAAAAACGTTAGACCCGATTTTCAATTAATCAAGCCTAAGCTTCGATCGATCGAAATGGGCTGAAACAGTTTTTTAATTCTTGCAGTAGTTTAATCCAACTTTACAACAAAGAACCAACTTTGAGCAATTCTAAAACAATTTAAATACATTATTTTGATCATGGTTTGCCAACAATACAAATTAGAGTTCTAAATACATAAAAACCTAAGTTTTTAGAACCTAACAAACTCTCCATTTGGCAATCCGTGACAAAACACAACTTAATAGCTCAAAGTTTACAAATAAAAGCCCTTTACAAAATAATGCTCATAAAACTCAAATTCAATCCTAACTACTATCCATTAGTTGCAAGAGTAGACAGCAGCTTAATTAAATCAACCTGTATATTTCCTGAAACACTTAAACAAAATGCATAACCGCATGTGTGGAAAAAAATACAAGTAAATAAAATAAAATCTTGATTTCAAACAACACACAATAAAGACATATATCAATGAAGAACTCATAAACATAAATCAATAAGCAGTTTGAAACAAGAAACAACAAAATATACTCCCCCTATCATGACTAACCCAACAAGGTAAAACAAATGTGGCAAGAGCTAAAAAAGGTGAAGTACAAAGTGAAGCACCTAGATACAATCTAAACAATTCCACAATCTCCAACCAACAAAAATAAACTCTCCCCCTGAAAACAAAAAAATGTACAAGTGCCAAAAACTATTCATATGTACTCCCCATTTTTGTGACGGAATGCCAAAGGGTAATCAAAATCCATCATCAAAAGGAGGTGGCGATGAAGAACTCCAAAACCGTGCTAAATCTGCTCGCAAACCACGAATCTCATCAAGAACATCCACCAAAATTTGTCATTGTGCCGCCTGAATGGTCAAGACATGATCCAACGTACGTCGAATGTTTGAATCATCCGAAGTAGTCAGTGGAGGAACATCAGCAGCAGCAGCGGAAGTCCCAGCAGCAGCAGCACCTGTAGAAGAGGGAGGAGGGGAAACATCACTAGAAGACGCACCTCGAGGACTCGAAGGATTAGCTCTCAGGTGAGCAGCCCTTTGTCTAAGAAAGGTAGCACCTAGTGGACCGACAACATGAACAGGCTCACCAGTAGGAAAATCAGTTAGACCAAGGAACAACAGAATCCTATGAATGAAAATAGGATGAATAAGTGCATGCCCTATGGCAGAACTCCTATGAACTTCGTTCAAAGAACAAAGAAACAAGTGAAGAAAGCTAATAGACGCAACTGACATGAAAGTGTATAAAAACACACATCGCTTAAGAGGGATGGTGTGAAGATGAGAAATAGGCCACAAGGAATGACACGCAACTCTAAGAAATAAATAAGCAGTCTCAGATAGCGCAGAAGACATGATTTGAGGATCAGAACCCCACTGGATAGATGATCTAGTGATGTGTGACATGACAACATCTATAGGAGGAGACTCATTATAGGGATAGACAGGATTGGTAATGACCGGAACCCCAAGAGCCTGAGCCACTACCCTAGGAGTAATGGTGAACTCAACACCACGTATCCAACTCCTAACAATGGTGTTGGAATCATAGATGTGACATGAAAGGTTAGAGAAGAACTCTCTAATCAAGGCGGTCGGGGGTGGATGGTCTATCTCTAAGAGGGATAACCAACCTCTAGACTCAAGATTAGCCCTAATGGCTGGATCAACCTCATCTAAGATCACAGAATGCTCTGCCCAAATTTTACGCTTACAGTTCAGTTTCTCAAAAACCTCATGACAACGGTCGTTCTTAAACAGCTGAACCCTAGAGGGAGACACAGAAGGGGTAGAGGGAACCCTATTAGCTCTAGTCTTCCTAGGCATGGTGCTAAAATAAGGACGAAGAGCACACAGCAAAAAGAGAGAAGAAACAAAAACAAAACCAAGGGCAAACTACAAGTTAGCACAAACAAAAAAATATAGAACAAAAAAAAAAAAAAAAACTATATGATGCATGAACAGATTAAATGACATGATGCATGTGCTAAAGCAGTGAATTAAGTCCAAATTAAGTTCAAATCCACAAAATTTGCTTGATCATAGAGTTTCTAATGAAAACCCAAAAAAAAATAAAACCACTTGCAAGTTTTTTAAAGAAATTGACCAATTGATCATCACACAAGTTAGAAAACAGTTTAGAGTGATCAATCACATTAATTCAACAAGCGAATTTCATCAATTTTAACCCAATTTAACAAAATCCCCAAATCGGATTTCAAAACAAACCCTAGAATTTTCACTTGTTCACAAAACCCCAAATTGATCAAATTAACCAACATATATCATGAATATATCAATATAGAAGCAAAACCCAATGATCAATTTCAGAAAAAGAGGATTGATTCAACAAAAACCCAAAATTTGAAAAGTTCTGAAAATTCCCTTAAAATGCATGAGATTATGCATGAAATCATGAAAATAAAAACAAAAGGAAGGGTATAAAGGTCTTACCGGCCTTGTGAGAGAAAAATCTTGCAAAAATTTGAGTGAAAAATGACAAAAAATCTTCAGTGGAGCCTTGCCAAGTCAAAGAGAGAGAGAAAAGTTTGAAAAAGTTTTGAAAAAGTGTTTGAATCAGTCAAAAACATTGTTTTTAAAAAACTTGAATCACGATGTTCGATTGATCGAAAAATAGGTTCGATCAATCGAACCAGGCAGAAGCTCACTGAATTTTTTAAACGGGATTTCAATTGATCAAAAATCAGATTGGATCAATCGAAATTCTGGAAAAACAGCTTTTTTGAAAAAATAACCTGATTTTTCAAAACTTACCTCAAAGCATTTAATATTAGGAATAAAAATGCATGAGTATGAGATGAAATGCTCTTCCAAAATACAAGTTTTAAACCCAGTTTTTCAAAATTTAAATTTATACAATCTCCCCTCCTTTTTTTTAAGCAACAAATCAGTTTTGCATAAAACTCAAAGTATTTTTCTAACTTGGTTGGTCAGACCATAAACACACACAATTATATGTACAATGTTTAGCAAAGAGTAACTTGTATTGTGTGTGCAACTAGCAAAAACTTGAGATACATGTGAGGTGATATGTGAATAGAAATTAACCACAAAGTCTACAAAATTCATCACACAGAATTTAAAAGAGACTATCACATAAAGAATTACATCATATAACTCCCACATCTCCTAGAACATAAGCTTGCAATCATGTAAGTTTCTTGAATTTTGCCTCATAATATACACACCAATTTTTAATTATGTGATTTTGGCATTAAGCCTAATAGTACACACCAATTTTAAGCAATTTGTCAATTAATTTGAGGCTTCACCTTATATTCTTTTTGTGCATGTGCTACACTTTCTCGAGCACAAAATCTTATGATATGCACTAAGGTGTTCATGATTGGCTAGTGAACAGTGGTGAGATGGTTATTTATGCATTTCTCAAAAGGATCAAGTCCAACAGTCAAACAACATATGACTTCAAGATTAAGACAAAGTGATAAACACCATAAACATCTTTCCCACACAACATGCATTACAAAATTTCAACTAGTCAAGTGCAATAAATAAGCTCATCCAAGCTAAGCAAGGTACAAGAGAGATGTCATGTGAAAATAAATTGGCCAACCTTGTTTTCAAAAACAAAGAGAATAGTGCAAGAACACAATGTGCTTCATTTTTCCTTCCTTTCTCCCTTTTTTTTTAATTTTTTTTACTTATATACATATAGAATAAAAAAAAAACACCTAGAATGAAATGCATGAATGTAATGCAATGCAACTCCTAGAGACAAAAAAGCAAAACACAAAAACCAAAGAACAAAGAACAATGGTCACAAAGGAAAAGCAATGAAGCACAAGGACCATGTCAGAAAGACTCAGTTAGTTTGTGTCTTTTGCATCCAAAACTTTTTAGATGCACCACTAGCATTGGAGTTTGTATTCACATTAGAGTGATTTCCAACTCCAAGATTGGAATAAAGGTTGAGCGCCTTTACCAATTCACCAATATGTGCTATAGGATCTTGTGCTTGAGGCACTGGCACTTTTGGCTTGTTTGCTCTCTTAGCAGCTTGGAGCTTGTAACAGTTTGGACGAATGTGTCCAGACTTCCCACAAAAATGAGACACCTAAGCAGGCATACCATGCATCTTGTCCTTAGAAAGGGTAGACTCCTTAAGTTTAGACTCTTTCAGATCAACCCTAATCTTCCTAGATGGTGAAACTTCTATGGGTTTGACAACCTCACTCACAAGGGGTTTGACAGTTTCACTCACAACCTTACTCACAGAAGGTTCAAAAGAGGATGAAGGAATAAAGTGTGTGGAATGGGGAGTAAACACAGAGATGCTTTCAACAAAACCTAATCCAGATTTGTCAGAAGGAGACTTTTGAACATCCAGCAGTTGATCAAGTTTAGCTCTAGCATATCTAGCAACAGACAAATCAAGTTCCAAAAATTTAACTTTATCAAGCAATAACATATTCTCAATTTTCACATTGTTCAAAAGTTCATTAGCATCAAACAGTTTAACAAGCAGATTCTTCTTATCAAGCTTAAGAGATTCAATTTTCTTCAGGCCAAGTTCAACATTCATAGCATCCTTTGCAGCAACTTTGCAAAGTTTATTGTAAGCCTCTTGAAGATCTGCGTCCTCAGAAAGTTCCCTATCAGAAGAGTTCTCTTCAGAAAATATGCTTTCATTCACTACAGCAGTAGCTTTGAAAGCAATGAAGTTTCCATCCTCGTCACATTCTGACTCATCATTAGAAACTTCACCATCATTAAGGGTTACAGCCATAGCCTTACCCCTAGACTTCAAGTAAGTAGGACACTCATATTTCATGTGAGCATATCCTTGACATCCGAAACATTGAGGACCTATAGAATTATTAGAAGATTGACCTACTTTTTCTCTAGGTTTGTCATTATTGTTCACCTTAGTGGGATCATTATTCCTAAAATTTCTAGGTTCAGCAGTGTTCACACCTCTTGCCTTTCTATTGTTATTCCTAAGAAAATTTCTAAAGTTCTTGGCAAGGTAAGCAATCTCTGTAGCAGAGAGCTCATCATCAAATCCACCAATCTCAACATCATCAACTGACTTAAGAGCCATTGATCTGGATTTGCTAGTCTTGGGTAGGTCTAACTCATAAAATTGAAGTGATCCTACAAGTTCATCAACAAGGATGGAGTCCACATCCTTGCACTCAGTTATGACAGTCACCTTAGGTCTAAAATTCTCAATTAAGAATCTAAGAATCTTCCTAATAATTTTAGGTTGATCATAGATTTCACCAAAGTTATAAGTAGAATTAACAATATCATTCAATTTAGCATAAAATTCATCAAAAGATTCATCATCAAACATCCTAATGCTTTCAAATTTTGAAGTTAATTGCTGCAATTTGTTGATTTTGACAGCCTTTATGCCTTCATGCACAGTCTGGAGGATATTCCAAGCAGTATGAGCAACCTCAACATTAGAGATTCTCTTAAATTCCTCCATAGAAATAGGGTTAAAGATAACATTCATAGCCTTGCTATTGAATGCAGCTGCTTCTTTTTGAGAAGTTTGCCACTCACTAACAAGAGTAGTGGGCTTCTTCCATCCATATTCAACGGAGTTCCAGACTATCTCATCAATTGATTTCAGGAATGTTTTCATCCTTACTTTCCAATAAGCATAATTATTCCCATCAAAGTGAGGAGGAATAACCAAAGAGTGTCCGTGTTCCATGACAACATGGGTTAAGGATCGGCTCAAAGATCAAAGGATCAACAACAACAGAGCTACCTGCTCTGATACCACTTGTTAGTTTTTAGACCCCTTAAAACACAATTGGATTAACCTAAGAATTTAGCCAAGTTGTTACTTAGTCAAATTAATTAAATCTAGGTTAACACAATCAAATAATCATATCATGTAAAGCAACAGAAATATAAATAACACAAGATATGATCACCCAGGGAACCAAACCAGTAAAAACCTGGGGAGGATTTAACCTAGCTATCCTCAAGGTAAACTTGAATCCACTATCTTGATAGAATCGAAGTTCATACAATAAGACTTACAAGCCCTCACGCTTGACTTCTTATTGCTACCCACTAGTAGAACTTACTGACATGACAACGTGCAAGCTTCAAATCCACAGACTCCTTCTTTCTTGGATTCTCCACCAAATACAAGTATACCGCTTGTGTTTCTTTAAGCTTCAATGGCAGCAACTGGAATGATCATCAAGGTGTAGAAATCTTCTTCTCCTTGAAAACCCTAAGTATATGTGAAGGAAAACTCCTCAAAGATCTTAGAAGAGATTCACAAAAACCGCAATATGAGCAACACTAAAACGTGGCTAGGGTTTCCCTTATATACCTAGGGTAAATTAGAAACCCAAAACCTTTTAAAACACTTAGGGCTGAGTTGGAAATTCTGCTTAAAAAACGTCAAACCCGATTTTTGACTGATCGAGCCTAAGCTTCGATCGATCGAAATGGGTTGAAACAATTTTTTAATTCTTGCAGTAGTTTAATCCAACTTTACATTGTTTTGATCATGGTTTGCCAACAATACAAATTAGAGTTCTAAATACATAAAAACCTAAGTCTTTAGAACCTAACATAGTGTAATGTACCAAGTTTCTTCAGTCAGTTTTCTTAATCCTCTTTTACTTTTAAGGTCTATTTTGGAAGATAATTATGGGTGGAAGAAGCTTATAAATTAAGGTGTTCACACATAGTAGCAGCCATAATATTGGTTTATGTCTTTAGTAAACTATGGTATATGGTTTTGCTACATTTTGAAAGTACTACAATTTGACAGTGGGCATGATATTCTGTTTTTGTTTCAGACTTTCTAGGCATTTGGTTTACATTAAATTTTGATTTGATTTTTTTATTCAATTTAGTTTATTAGTATATTAAAAACTTTTGCGAGTATTTGATTCAATTAATTTTGTGTTTGATTTTGGTTAAGTTTTAGGGTATTTATAATTGGTTTTGGATAATCAAAGTTTAGAAATCTTGAAAGCATTGGAATTAATGTGTCTAATGTTTGCTTCATCTTTATTGCCACAATTGTGCACTTCTAGAGGACTTTTTTTTTTGATAATCCACTTATAGAGGACTTTATAACAGTGTATTGTGGCACAATTTTAAGCCAAAAGAAGAGTTAAACAGACCTGTTCTAATAGATGGGTTCGTGCTCTGCACCCATCTCCTCTCTCTGGCATTTGCTATTTATTTGTGCTCTTCCCTAATCTCCTCTTTCCCACATATACAGAAGTTCCGCATCATCTCATTGTTTCTTCTCCTATTCGAATTAGCATCTTTAATCTTCAATATATCTATGTTTTAACTTAAAATCTTATGCTTATACTTCAATTGTTTTTCTTCTTGAAATACTCTCTATACAGTTTATGAAATACTCCGTGCAATTTAGAGTTTATAAATACAAAAACCCACAAAAAAGTAATGAGAGAGAGAAGAATGGTAGTAAGGCACAAAGGGAATGACATAGAGATAAATCTCAGACATCCACCATAGTTGGTCTCCAACCACTGAAAATTGAGCATTAAATATGATTTATGTTTGGGTATTTGGTTGGATTTAGCCATTTGGGTTAGATTTGGTTTTGATTCAGGTATTTGGGTTTGAAAATTAGAATTTGTTTTGTTTGAGTATTTGTTTTTGTTTTGGATATTAGGAATTGAATTGGCTTTGGGGTTGTTTTGTAATTAAGTTTACAATCTGGATAGTGAGGGGACGAAAGAATTCAAAGCGTGGCCATTGTTGCAAATCATATCTTCTTTGTTGGATACTGCTTCTCTGCCTACAACAATTTGTCACTAAACATGCATTATACTTTTATGTGTTTCTTATAGGACATCTATTGGATGTTTCTTTACAAATATCATTTTTTAAAATATAATTGCTTAAGTGTATATTGCTATGATCAACACAAAGATTAATTAATCTTTCAAATGACTCTTGGAAGTAGTGAATCCAACTCTTAAAATTTGTGTTTCTCCTCAAAAAATCTAAACGTGCGTGCATTATCAAGGATTGATTCATTTATGTACAACTTGCCCAGTTTTGAAACTCACGGATATATGACAAAAATAAGGATACAGTTGAGTGTTTGGTGATAGATGATTTTATATAGTTGTTGACTCTTTTTTTTTAGTTCCATTGACGCTTATAATAGGATGAAAAATGAAATAGTTGGGTATATTTCTAATCAATTAGCTATAGGAAAACAATTTTGATTAATTTTTTCCAGTTTAGTGGTATCATCTTAATATCTTTTGGTTAATTTTTTGTTTATAGTTTGTGAAATTTTTTTTGCTAAAGATCTATATGGTAGTAGTATGTTTGGTTTATTGCTTTAGCATGAACTTGCAATTCTTTCATATGACTTTTAATTTTACTTCCATTGCTTTAGCCTTTCCCTGTAATTAAGGCTGTGATGGTATGTAAGGAAATTTGCCCACTTATAAACCTGCCATGCTTACAATTTGAAAGTTACAAAATACCGCATGTTGCACCATTTGAGACTTTAAATTTTAACTATTTATTGTGCAACCTACACAATTTAAAACAAAAAACATAGTTAGATTAAAAGAGAGAGAGAGAAAGAGAGAGAGAGAGAGAGAGAATGAGTCGATTAGGCATAGAGAGTGGAAAGAGAGGAAAAAAATTGAGAAATATGCCCTCAACTGCGTCAAGCGACAATCCAGGCCTCTACCATCATCAAACGCATTCCTTCCACAGGTATAGTCTCTGTTTTTTGGTGTTATTTATTTATTTATTTATTTTTTAAATTTGGGATCAAATTTGATTTACGTCTGGGTATTTTGACTTGATTCGATTGCATTAAGTTGTTTGGCTTAGATTTGGTTTTGAATAAGGAATTTGGATTAAGAATGGTTTTAATATCAGTTATTTGTGTTCGATTTGGTTTTCCTTTGGGATATTTGGGTTCAATTTTTTTTTGAGTATATCTCTACACTTTAAAGCTTTCATTTTATTTATTCCATTTTAAATTTTTTGTTGAAACATTTGTTCCCTTTATAACTTCATTTCCCATGTTTCTTTTCTAGCATTGTTATCAAGTTTTTCTAGTATATACTGCTCTGTATTAGATTTTTTCCCCATATGGTTCACATATCATAGTGATTGTGTCAATTTTACTTTTAAATTGTATTTTGTTGGTATACACACACTTTGTAATGTAGAATGAGGTTGGCCATATTTGATTAATAGGGCTAAGATTGCAGACTTTGCATTTGAATTGGATTTTCATTCCTATTTATTGATAATAAATGAAAACAAATACATATAAGATAGCCCTGAAATCCAAATATAGAGGAAATAAGAAGCTGAATACAGTAGAGAAGTACAGACCAATAGGTATGCGCAGAGAAATTTAGAGCAACAAGTATGCAAATTGTAGAAAATACAGACCAACGTGTATGTAGAGAAATACAGACCGCGACAAATATTTTTAGATGTCAAATATTTGAGCTTCGAGTCCCAATATTTATTTATTTCAAATATTTGTTTAATGATGTACTCCACTTGTTTTTTAAAAGAATTGAATCAATAAAATTTTCAGAAATTGTTGTTTCCTTTGAGACATGAGTTTAATAATATTTACAATTTAAAGAACCCTTTACCCTTTCACTATGGAATCGTTGCTTTAAATTTTAATGCGTTATCCTTTATTATTTATCCATTCATATGCATTTAGTTTCTTGCTCTTTTCATGTTTAATGCATTTTAATTTGTTATAATATTTTGCTTTCTTGGAGGGTTGGTCATGTTGTTCAGGTGTTTTCCACTAGAGTCACTAAGTATAGAATTTTAAAATCTTTCACTGTGTGAATTTCTAAATGCTGCACAATGAGATTTTGTGTTTGTAAAGGCATTCAAAAATCAAACAAAGAGGTACTTAAAAGATTTTTGAAAGCGTGAGAAGGTTTATTTACACCAAGGACTGTGAGCAAGTCCAAGGATGAGGCTTTAGGCTTTATTTTTTTTGGAGTAACGTTTGAATTTCATAATTAATTGTTTTGTTTTGATGCTAAGCAAAAAGGTGAAGTTACCATGTCAGCTTTTCTGTGTTATATAAATTGATAGTTTTGTTTGATTGAACTTGGATCATTTGAAGGTTTTTTTTTTTTTTTTTTTTTGACAATTTTCTTTACTAGGATGTGTTACAATTGAAACTTAATGTATATTTCCCTTTATCTCTGTTTTTACTTTTCACTATTTTAGTTCTGTGTATGTGCTATACTCAATTTTCTTTACTAAATTTGTTGTGAAAAAAATGTTTTTTTTTTTTTTTAGAATTATATTGACATTGACTAGACTTAATTTCAATTCAATTTATTTTCCATTTTTATAATTATTAAATCTTTGTTGTGAAGTGCCATAGTCATTGGGTTTTTCCCCCATTAATTTACATGTAAGGGTTTGCTGTGGCTTGAGCCACATTGTCTAAGGAAGTTAAAACACTTTAGTCAGAGTTTTGTTTTTGTTTATATGTCCATATTTATGTTTTATTCTTTGGTTGATTTATTAATTATTTCCCTTGATGTGCTATATTATAATAGGTTGATGTGCTATATCATAATAGGTTGTTGGTGGTTGCTTTTTCATCATGATCAGAAGGTGAAGATAGAAATTACCCTTATCAATACTTGCTGTGTCTTCGTCATTATCACAAGATGTAGATAGACTTTTTTTTTTTTTTTTTCCAAACCTCATCTTGCTTAACAAACCTTATATTTATCTATTTGTACCACATATTTATCTATTGATTTTTTATGTATATAATTTTTATGTTAAGTTGTTCTATAAGCTATTTTAGAATTGTTATGAAATATTATTTCCGTAAATAAAGTTTAACAGTTTAACGTTGGTTTATTTTAACAATCAGTTAAATTATACAACATGCCCTAGAAGAATTTTAATGTATTTCATTGTCTTATAATGGTTTATTTTAACCAATCTTTACAATATCCACAGCTCTCACAGAATAGCAAAACATTGGTAAGAGAATACTACACACCAAAAATAATCCTTAGTTGCCTGCAAATGCTTAGCTAACCAAATAGGGTTGGTTGTTGTGGTTTGTAATTGTGGAACTGTGGTTTTAGATGCGTACTCTTTGCCTTATGAGTTCAACACCTCAACTAAATCTATTCCAGGTTTCGTCACTGTATAGACTACAAAGCATTATTTTTTTGATGGAAAACAAGATTTTGGAAGGTGCAAATTAATTGTGAAGACCCAGGATTGTTTCAGGCACTCTAAAGATTGCATTGATTGAACCAAGTTTGGCTTAATGGTTGAGGATTTAAAAATGATAATGGATAACTTCCTCGAAGTGTCTATGCTTAAAATTAATAGAGCCTGTATTATGTACGTGTACATATGATAATTGTTGTTTACTATATCAGAGATCAAAGCTGCTTCAAGATTCAGAGCAGAAAGCAGAGCATTAGTTTGCTATTCTCTCAAAAATCCCAAAATTCTAAGGTTTCGTTCCTTGAAAGCTTGAAGCTTTTTCAATGGCGTCTGTGTCAAATTCTTCTTCGTCCACTTCATTTAAGCAAGATCTAGCATTGGTTGAAGACATGTCGAATCCCTTGTATCTTCACCATGCTGAAAGTCTTGGAGCTATGCTCGTATCTGAAGTTCTGACTGGTGAGAATTACCATGCTTGGGCTCAATCCGTGAAGAAGGCTTTGATTGCAAAGAATAAATTTGGTTTTGTTGATGGCACTATCACTCTTTCGTCTCCATTGAGAAAAACTCCAGTAGCCATTGATGCTTGGATTTGCTGTGACAACATGGTTGGTTCTTGGTTGAATAAGGCAGTTTCACCTCAGATCAAAATCAGCATCACCTATAGAGACACAACACTGGAAATTTGGAATGATCTTAGGGATACACATTCTCAAGGCAATGGACCTAGGATTTTTCAGTTGCAAAAGGATATTGCATCAATCAATCAAGGTGATTCTTCAATTACTACTTTTTTCACTCAATTAAGGGTGTATTGGGATCAACTCAAGATTTTCAAGCCTAATCCAACCTGTACTTGTGGGAAATGCACTTGTAATATGTCCAAAAGAATTGAGAATCTTCACTTTCAAGATTCAGTGATGCAATTCTTGATGGGGGCTCAATGATTCTTATTCTTAAATCAAGGGACATATTTTGTTAATGGAGCCACTTCCATCTATTAACAAAGTTTATTCCTTGTTAATTCAAGAAGAGAGGTAGAGGAATGTGGGAAATTCCAATGCTCATGTTGAATCCACTACGCTTGCTGTAAAAGGGTCTAATTCCAAACCTGCCTTTTTCAATTTTGCCTTTTCTAGAGGAAAGAATTCTAAGGGCAAGGATAGGCCTATTTGCTCTCACTGTGGGAGACTTGATCATACCATGGAGAAGTGTTTTAAGCTACATGGCTTCCCTCCTAGTTTTAAGCCTAAAGGAAAGACTTCAATGGCGAATCAAGTGGGTGTTCAAGATGATCTTGCAGAGAATGGACAGTCATCCAATGATGCTACTCAATTCACTTTTACTCAGGAGTAATGCCAACAATTTCTAACTATGCTAGGCAATCAGATACAAGCTACTGCTCACCTCTTTAAAGATGTTCATATGGCCAATAGTGTGATCAAGCATCATTCAAATCAACAAGCAGCTTCTTCTATAACTGTTTCTAAGCTTAACAACACTTTCACTATGTCAGATATATCCTTCTTTGGGAATTCTGATTTGAGGCATTCTATTTTTTCTGCATATATAGTCAATAGAACAGCTTTTGATGGAGATATTTGGGTTATTGACATTGGAGCAACTGATCATATTGTGCACTCTGTTCATTTATTCACCGAATTCACTACTGTTAGTTGTGTGGTTGCACTTCCTAATGGTGAAATAGCTATGGTAACTCACATAGGTTCTATCACTCTTTCATCCATTCTTATCCTTCATAATGTTCTCTATGTTCCTTCCTTTTCTTTTAATCTTTTGTCAGTTAGCCAACTCACTAAGTCTTGTTCTTGTTGTCTTGTTTACTTGTCAAATTTCTGTTTTAAATAGGACCTTATGTGCTGGAGGACGATTGGTATTAATGAAGTTCATGATGGATTGTACTTGCTGCAACACATCCCTTCAAATGCTTGTACCTTTCCAATCAACTCCAAGGTTCTTGGATCCTTTCAATCAATCTTCAACTCTGAAAGTTCAAATAGTGTGAAATACACTATGAACGTTTAGACCCCCAAATTAAAAATTACCAATTCAAGCTACATGACAAACACAAAGTGTGCGGAAAATGAACACAAGCTATAAACTGAATTGATAAACAATCTAAGTCAATTTAAAATCACATCCACAGCAGAAAATAAAAGGCAAAGATAAGGGAAGAGAGATGCAAAAACAAGGACAACACAGCGATGTGTTATCGAAGAGGAAATCGAAGCCCTCGGCGTAAAACCTCTCCGCCGCCCTCCAAGCGGTAAGTAATCTACTAGAAAATGTAGTTGGGATACATGAACAACAATAGACCCTCCAAGCCTAATCTATCCAATGCACCTAAGCTCTCCAAGCTTCTTGCTCCAACGAGGTTACGTCGAACCTATTTCTTTTCTAGCTTCCCGGATTCCGCTACTTGACCATAGCATCAACCAATGTGAAATTGGTTCCTTCCTAACTGCTTCCCAAAGCACCAAACAGCCCTCTCACAGGAATGGATATGGTGAGAAAAAGTTTTAGTAAAGAGCTTCTCAAGGATTTGACAATGGAGAGGAAGAGAGTAGAGGAATTTGAAAAGTCTCTTGGGTAAAGATTATGGATGAGTTAATCTTGTTTTCTCTAGGATTTCTCTCTCAAAATTTTCTCTAGAAGCTCTCTTTGAATCGTAGGTATAAGGGTATATATATAGTAAGGTGAGAAGGAATGTGAAACGTCATATTTTGCCAAACAGGGTGTTCTGGCGGCTTGACCTTGCGACTGAGTTGAGTCGCGAGTTCAGGCCACGAGCAAACGGCCTGGCCAGCCTGGAACTTTTGTCCTGTAGTGAATAGCTGGCGTGATGCTTCAACTTCTGGCATACATGGCACGTGTGCATCAATCTGGTGGCTTGCAGCCGCGAGCCACCTGCAAGATCCAGCCGTGAGTCCCTGCTTCTTTGCACACACTTGAGCAATTCTTCACACTCTCTCACACACACTACCCTTACATGATTCCCACCTAAATACAGGGTTTCTAATTGCTAAAATACAAGCAAATTAAGCACGGAATAAAGCCAACAAGATGGTTGATTAAATTCAACCTTAAAATCTCCCCCTTTGGCTATTCTGTGACAAAACCCTAAAATAGACTCTAGACTTAACATGTGAGTTGGGAACAATTGAACATAACTCACTCACACTTAATTCTAGAAACTGTGAAGCTCTTGAATCATATGGACATGAATCTCCTGAAACACAATAATACACCATGATCATTTTATGTAGAAAAGCATGAAATGCATATGAAGCAAGTATGAAGCGATCAAGCAAAGATGGAGTTAAGAAACAAACCATGGCTTGATCAAACAAGCAATCACTATAAGGTAGTGATCACAATGCTCATTCACACTTGGAATGAACACTTAGACATACAGGCAAATAAGCTCAATGCAAATCACTTGCATGCCCAACACTCAACCAATGCATAATACACTAAGTATACGCATCTAGGAACAATCTTATAAGGGCACAAGAGTGACAGTACTTAAAAGGAAAATGCATGACATTTAGTTAGAAGTATTGATTAAAACAATGCATAAAGGTTGCATAAAAGCATGGTACACACCATAAAGCCTACAAACATGCATAAAACATAACCCTAAAAGCTTACAAAAGCAACATGGGTACAGACCACATTATTTACTGAAAAACATCATCAATAAATTGAATATACCAAGGTTTCAAAAAGCGACCATGAGTTTTAAGTTTAAAAACAAACATTAGTGTATCAAAGCCCATCAACAATTATCCAAAATATAAGCACAAATAACAAAAAAAAAAAAAAACTTAAAAACAGTTTCTGAAACTTCTCCCCCTCAAATAAACATTCCTCCTTAGCAAATTATCTATCTCCCCCTTTTTAATCGGAATGGCCAAAGGGTCAGTGCTCCTAGTCGGTGTAGATGCTGTTAAACTTAGCTGAAAGTACATCCAGCTGATCCTGCATAGCTGTCATCCTTTCAGTATGCTGATTTTGAATCTCTTTGAGGGCATCAATCCTTTCCAAGATGATTTGAAATGCATCTGGAGGTGTAGCAGATGAGGTAAAAGCCCAATTCCTCTTTGTTCTGCTTCTAGATGTGGGGGACTGTCCTGCAGCCTCTGCTTCAGTATCCATTGGATCACCTTCTTCTTGTTCAGCTCCTTCTTCATCTACATCACCTGAAAGCCGTACTTGTATCCGTATGATGGTTTGCTTGTTGATAGCTGAGGGTATAGGCATTAGGATGAGGTCTTGAGGAATTGGAACACCTTTTGCTCTAAAAATCCGCATGAGAAGGCTAGGAAAAATCAACTTTGCTTGGGAAGTTGTTTTGGTCTCATCCATTATTGTATCAAATATGTGGGAGCTGATATCAATGAATGTTTTCTCCTTGAGTTCCATAAGAAAAATGGCTCTGGCATTGTTGATTGTAGTGAGCTTCTTCACAGGATACAAGTTGTTCATCATGATGATGGTAAGACACCTCATGTCAACTGGAAAAGCTGTGGTATTGAGACATTTCCCTTCTCTCTGTCCACCACTGCGATTTTGGACAGTTTCTAAAGACAACATCCTGTCTTTGTAGTTGACAAACTCATACTCCTCTAAGCCCTCAAGACCAAGGACCTTATCAATATCATGGGCATCTAGAGTGAACTCATGCCCTCTCACCCAACAATCTAGCTCATCCTCTCTAATCTTCACATTAGAGTAGAACTCCCTTATCAGTGGCTCACACACTCCAGGTAAACCACTTAACAAATTTTCCCAACCTATGCCCTCAAAATAGGTGGGAATAAATGTGTCTCGTAAGTCTACTAGATCTACAAATCTCTCCTGAATTATAGTTCTCTTCATGAAAGAATCTTTGTATCTCTCAAAGTGTTGAACGGACCTAAACAGATCATAGTCCATTGTCAATCTTTTGTCAGCCTTCTTTGCAGGAGTTTTCTTCTTCGGAGGTGAGGGAGCCATTTGTAATCAAGCAGAAGAGGCCACAACAAATAGAGATCACAATAGATAGAATTGTGAACATTAGTGAACATGTCATTGGCATTTAAAGAATGAGCAATTCAGTGAAACAGACACAACATAACATAGACACGATCAGAGTATAATGGGGATAATAATCTGCAACCACAATATTATGATACCTACCACACTAGCCCCACAAATAGTGTATACACCACATGAACAGACATAAACATATGTCAATGAGACAGGGCTAAAGGCAACTAAGCATGAGCAGCTTAAATCACATAGCAGACAAAGACTTCAAGACAGATCAACCACATATGATAGTACATCAATCACAAATCAGGCAATTAGATTATTTCAAGAAAAATAAACACTAGAAAATATATGACACCATCAACCGAAACAAGTTTGCATGGGAAAAATACCTTTAATTATCCAAACAAGAACAATCCCAAAAACATCAAAACAAACCCATAACAACAATCAAAACACCAACACAAATATTCACAAAAATGAATCTCAAAATACAAGATATGAGGTGAGAGAATAAGGGCCCATACCTTTTTTTTTTTGAAGATTTGGAGGTGAACAAGTGCAATAATGGAGTTTATGGAGAATGACACGGAGTGTTTGGGAGAGATTCAGTTGAGAGAAAGTGAATAGTCACAAAAAGTTCGAGGAAAAATTGAAAGATTTAAAAACTGACCCAGTTTTTGCCAAACACGCGACTGAAGTGAGTCGCCAACAAGTCGTCAGGTCTAGCTGCCAAAACATTCAAAGACAAAATTGTGAAAAATTTTCTAAGTGTTTTTCGCGACTGGAAGGTCTACTCGCGAGGGAGTCGCGAGCTGAGCCGCGAAAATCTCTGAGTACCCCTCGCGACTGGACCTTTCACTCGGGAACAAGTCGCCAAAATTAACACGCGAGCTCGTGGCTGAAGCATGCAACTTGGATGACCCACGACTGAGTCGCCAAAACAGGGCAACATTGTTTTTGAAATTTTTCAGTTTTTGTAAAAACAAAATACTTTCCAAAAACACCTAAAACACTCAAAAATCTTTTTGTGTTTGAATCAACAAATATTGAGCAAGTGAAAACACATTTTAACAAGTACAATCACATAAATGAATATGAAATTCATTGAACATAAACTTGTGTGTTGTGTGTGGATATCAACAATGAGATAGTCCTTAGTCTAATGTGAAGCTTCAATGATCAATTCAACCAAAGCATACACAATTAGCATTAGATCATATGATCTATCTCAATTATAGAAGTATGCATATATGACCTCCCACAAGACTTGATAACTTAACTTGGAACTTTACATTTGACTCCATCATTAGATCTTTTTGATCTTTTTGACATTATTACATCTCATTGTGAGAATGTCTTTTGATATTTCCCCTTGATGGGATAGCCTTTGGCCTTTTGAACAATCATACACTTTAATTTTTGGTCGCTTTCCCTTTTTCCTAGTCAAATACTAGTATGTGCGACAGGCTTTTACAGCTCAATATCTCTTTCCATTTGGAGATTTACATTTGGAGAGCTCTTTTTAGCAAAAAAATAAATAAATAAAGAGTGGAAAGATATATAGGCACAAGTTTATGCACGTCTCAAGATCAACAAAAACCATTCACTAATCATTCATGACAAGTTTGAAGATCTATTTACAACAGTCACATAGATTTCAAGATTTCTTCCACAATGATAAGAGTGCAAAGGAACAAACTACGCTCGTAAATGCACAAAGCCATTAGCACAAAGGTACAAGGCAAAACAAGTTTTTAGACAAAACTCAACAATGTCAATCAAACTTTTGATTTTCTACTTTTTATGTGGTTTTTGGATTTTTGACACATAAGAATGAAAAGATTGATCAAAAGCAATATTGAAGACAATTTGTATGAAAGAGTGCAAAAACAAACAAACAAATTTCAAATCACATAATCAATAAGCTAACAAACAAACAAAGACACAAAGCATAGAAGTATTGATGCATGGACATGTTGTAATGCTTATGCATGAGTACCTTTTTTCACCCACACGTCACTTGCATTTGAGGTGATATCCTTATAGGATTAGGTACGGGAGTTAGAGCTTTCAAACCTTCGTGTGAAGCTTTCCAAATAGTTGGTGAATGCCTCAATCATCTTCATCACGTCTATCATTCTAGGATCACCACTTCGACCTCTTGACGGTTCACCAGCCCAATTTCTCCTGTCATTTCTAGGTCCTCGAGACCTTGGAGCACTTGCATTATTCATCGCTCTCAACTTTTGACAATTTGGTCGAATGTGCCCATGAAGTCCGCAGTGGTGACACATATGGTTTGATCTCGGACTTCTTTGTGATCGGGGACGAGACTTGGCTCAGGATTCAGACCTGCCCATAGATTGCTTATGAGAGTTGTTCAACATCCATTTGTCATCCACATTCCTCTTTTCCTCCATCTTAGGCTTCTCAACAGTAGGACTTACCTCAATTTGCTTTTTAGCCTTTATAAACTTCACTTTTTTGGTGACATTGCTTGATGAACTACTTCCTCTGGTATATCCCAAACCAGACTTGTTTGAGAACTGTTTTTGAGATGAAATGACATCATTTAGCTTCTTGATGGAGACCCTCTCTAACTTGGCATTGGCTTGCACAACCTCTTGCTCAAGAAATCTCACTTTTGTTTAAGCTTCTGATAACTCACCATTCAGCTTCTCTATCTCACACTTAGCTTCCTTATGATGCATTAAAAGACTCCTATAGTCCTCATCGGCTTTCTTCATCTTCTTCACATCCGTCTTGACCACACATGCATACTCTCCTAATTTTTCAAGAAGAGAATTATAATTCTCTTGAAGACAGGCTGCATTCTCATCTTCTTTAACATCTGACTCTTCCACAATTCCTATGGATTCTTCATCACTATGTTCCCCAAGTTCTTGCACAAGCAAATTCAAGTCCTCCTAAGACTCGACATGAGCAATAGCCATAAATGCGGAATAATTTCCTTCTCCGTCACAGCTTTCTTCAAAATCAGAATTTGAAGAGTCCAAGTCACTAAGTGTTGTGGCATACACCTTGCCTTTCGATTTCAAATAATTCGGACATTCTTCCTTAAAGTGTCCATGCCCATTGCATTCAAAACAAGTGACAACTTGTGTAGATTGGGATTCTTTCCCATCTTTCCTTTTGAATTCCCTTTTCTCCCTTCCTAAACTTTGGAATTTCCCTTTATCACCAAATTTACCACTGTTTTTTAACTTCAAAAATTTTCGGAAATTCTTTGCAAGATATGCAACGTCCTTCTCGACTGCATCATCTTCCGAAGAGTCATGAACATCCACCCTTTCATTTACAGTCTTGAGAGCAAGCGATTTGCTCTTTCTTTGATTGAACAATGACAATTCATATGTTTGTAACCAGCTCTTGAACTTTAATGTCGTCAAGATCTTTGCTCTCTTCAATAGCTATTACTTTGGCACGAAAGCTTTTCGGCGGTGATTGAAGGATCTTCCTTACAATTTTAGAATCCTCCGTCTTCTCTCCCAAATTGAATTTTTTGACAACCACCTTATTCAACTTACTATAAAAAGAGTCGAAGGACTCATCCTCGCTCAAGACATCTTGAGCTCCTCAAAGCGAGTGGTCAACATCTGAAGTTTGGTGTCTTTCACCTTCTTTGTTCCTTCATAAGTAGTCTCCAGAATCTCCCATGCTTCCTTAGCAACAGTGATATGAGAAATCCTGTGAAATTCTTCTAGAGAGACACCACAAAAAATAGCATTCAAGGCTTTACTATTAGCATTAGCCACCGCTAATGCTGCCTTATCCCAAGTGGATTTGGTAGCCTCCGGCTTAGTCCATCCCACTTCAACTGCATCCCACACAACATCATCAATAGAACATAAAAATGCCCTCATTTGGACCTTCCAAAAATCATAATTATTACCATAAAAAAATGGTGGCACATTTAGAGATTGAGACCTATCCATCTCAATATAGGGTCAAGGATCGCACTAGGGTGTTTAAACCACAACAAGTGCACCCGCTCTGATACCAATTGAAAGTTCAAATAGTGTGAAATACACTATGAACGTTTAGACTCCCAAATTAAAAATTACCAATTCAAGCTATATGACAAACACAAAGTATGCGGAAAATGAACATAAGCTATAAACTGAATTGATAAACAATCTAAGCCAATTTAAAATCACATCCATAGCAGAAAATAAAAGGCAAAGATAAGGGAAGAAAGATGCAAACACAAGGGCAACACAGCGATGTGTTATCGAAGAGGAAATCGAAGCCCTCGGCATAAATCCTCTTTGCCGTCCTCCAAGCGGTAAGTAATCCACTAGAAAATGTAGTTGGGATACATGAACAGCAATAGACCCTCAAAGCCTAATCTACCCAATGTACCTAAGCCCTCCAAGCTTCTTGCTTCAACGAGGTTATGCCAAACCTATTTCTTTTCTAGCTTCCCGGATTCCACTACTTGACCATAGCATCAACCAATGTGAAATTGGTTCCTTCCTAACTGCTTCCCAAAGCACCAAACAGCCCTCTCATAGGAATGGATATGGTGAGAAAAGGTTTTGGTAAAGAGCATCTCAAGGATTTGACAATGGAAAGGAAGAGAGTAGAGGAATTTGAAGAGTCTCTTGAGTAAAGATTGTGGATGAGTCAATCTTGTTTTCTCTAGGGTTTCTCTCTCAAAATTCTCTCTAGAAGCTCTCTTTGAATCGTGGGTATAAGGGTGTATATATAGTAGGGTGAGAAGGAATGTGAAACGTCATATTTTGCCAAACAGGGTGTTCTGGCGGCTTAACCTCGTGATTGGGTTGAGTCGCGAGTTCAAGCCGCGAGCAAACGGCCTGGCCAGCCTGGAACTTTTGTCCTGTAGTGAAAAGCTGGCGCAATGCTTCAGCTTCTGGCATGCTCGGCACGTGTGCATCAATCTGGCGGCTTGCAGCCGCGAGCCAACCATGAGATCCAGCCGCGAGTCCCTACTTCTTTGCACACACTTGAGCAATTCTTCACACTCTCTCACACACTACCCTTACATGATTTCCACCTAAATACAGGGTTTCTAATTGCTAAAATACAAGCAAATTTGGCACGGAATAAAGCCAACAAGATGGTTGATTAAATTCAACCTTACAATCTCCCCCTTTGGCTATTCCGTGAAAAAACCCTAAAACAGACTCTAGACTTAACATGTGAGTTGGGAATAGTTGAACATAACTAACTCACACCTAATTCTAGAAAGTGTGAAACTCTTGAATCAAATGGACATGAATCTCCTGAAACACAACAATACACCATGATCATTGTATGTAGAAAAGCATGAAATGCATATGAAGCAAGCATGAAGTGATCAAGCAAAGATGGAGTTAAGAAACAAACCATGGCTTGATCAAACAAGCAATCACTATAAGGTAGTGATCACAATGCTTGTTCACACTTGTAATGAACACTTGGACATACAGACAAATAAGCTCAATACAAATCACTTGCATGTCCAACACTCAACCAATGCATAATACACTAAGTATATGCATCTAGGAACAATCCTACAAGGGCATAAGAGTGACAGTACTTAAAAGGAAAATGCATGACATTTAGTTAGAAGTACTGATTAAAACAATGCATAAAGGCTGCATAAAAGCATGTTACGCACCATAAAGCCTACAAACATGCATAAAACATAATCCTAAAAGCTTACAAAAGCAACATGGGTACATACCACATTATTTACTGAAAAACATCATCAATAAATAGAATATACCAAAGTTTCAAAAAGCAACCATGAGTTTTAATTTTAAAAACAAACATTACTGTATCAAAGCCCATCAACAATTATCCAAAACATAAGCACAAATAACAAAAAAAAAAAAAAAAAAAAACACTTAAAAACAGTTTCTGAAACTTTTCCCCCTCAAACAAACACTCCCCCTCAGAAAATTATCTCCCCCTTTTTGACCGGAATGGCCAAAGGGTCAGTGCTCTTGGTCGGTGTAGATGTTGTCAAACTTGGCTGAAAGTACATCCAGCTGTTCCTAGAGAATGTAATGACATGTGTGACGATGCACCATATTGTGGTGTGACCATCTATGACAAATATACACTAACAATTTGATGCCCCTAGAGAATGTAATTCCTTGAATCAAGCTTGATAGTCACTAGATTTGACATGTTAGATAACAAGAAGAAAGGTGCAGAGTGTTTAAATTTGCAGTGGCATTTGAAGTTGAATTTATAGATTTAGAAGGCTTTGATATCATGTGAAAAGCATGGCGGGATTAATGTTTGGTAATATCGAAACATTAATATACTAGAATACATTGATATTGAAATACTCCAATACTAGAGACAACCCAAAACAGCGGTCAAAACGAAATACAAAACTTTGATTAGAACCCCACCCGTCATGGTTAAGACTTGAGAGCTTAATTTACTTACACATTTTTGTTCAAATGATAGAATGACCAATAATCTAGTAGAATTTGTAGTTAGACTTTGAAAGTTTCATTTTTTTTTTCTTAAACTATTAAAAATATTTCATGGTCTAGCTTTAAACTTAAAAAAACTTCCCTTTTTATTTCATTTTTATTGAATTATTTATCCATTTTTCACTGCTAAACTATTGAAAAAATTATTTAGGAAGTTAAGAGAAAAAAAGAATTTCATACAAATTTTAGGAACGAAAATAATATTTTAACTTTATAGTGACGAAAGAAAACACTTTGTTACATGTATTGTTATCCTCACCTGTCCTAGTTAAATTTAAATCTTTCAACAAAAACATCCATATATATTATTTTATTTATTACACATTATATGAAAGTTTGAAGGACAGGCTTATGGTAGAGACACCAGCGAAACATAATAAATTCAATAGCACCCCATCCAACCAAAAAAACCATGGAACATTGGAACAATAAAAGAAAATTAATTAAGAAACAAAGCTATTTCTTCAAGGCTTGGTAGCAGCCAAGGTGTTTCCAATGTCAATGACAAACCGGTATCTAACATCATTCTTAGCAAGACGCTCCATTGCGGTGTTCACATAATCCATTGAAACAACCTCAATGTCTGCCGTGATGCCATGTTTCGCTGCAAAGTCAATCATCTCTTGCGTCTCTTTCATTCCTCCAATGGCACTCCCGGCAACCATCTTCCTTCCTGAATTTTTTTGTAAATCTTAGTAACTCTCTTAACTAATAATGAAAAATCTAAACAAAATTCTAATTAAGAGTAATCTTAATGGATAGGATTATTGGATAATCTTAAGGATGGGGAAATTAAAACTTCTCTCCACCCTTTCCTCCAAGGCCAAAACTTATAAAACAATAAAGTAAAGAAATAAGAACAAAATTACTAGTGATATTATAATTAATTCAGACATATAAAGAAATAAGAACAAAATTATTAGGGATATTATAATTAATTCATACAACCACGCACTCTTCGCACAATGGTCACTCCATAAATATAAATATTTGTGAGGTGAGGGGAGTAAGAATTGGAGTTCAAGTTTTCAAGAAGGAACTTCACATACGTATAAACAAATTAGGTTAGACTAGAATTATATCTTATATAAAAAAAATGAATAAATGAATAATTCAACATTTATTTATTTATTTTATTAGCGAAATGATATTAATCACATTTATTATTATCTAGATTTTTATGTTTTTTTTCCTGTAAAATTGGTAGAAAAAGCCTTCGCATTTTTCAGATGAAAAGGTGCAAAGCACAAAAAATGGAAATAAGGGAAAATTTATCATGGTCTTAAATTCTTAATAGGCAATTACCTGAAATCAACGGAAACACAGGTAGCTCAAGTGGCTTGTCCGGTGCACCCACCATGACAAGCGTTCCATGGGACCTCAATAGACCAAGCAATGGTAAAATGGGGTGCACTGCAGAAACAGTATCAATGATTCCATCCATTGTGTTCATGGCAGCCTGCACAAATTTAATATGTATCCATCATCGACACCCAATATCTCAAAGTACAACCATTATGAGCATGAGTTTAAAAGATGGAAAGTAATATAAGCTAAAAATATACCTGAATTTGGTCTGGATCACGGCTAACCAAAAAAAAATCAGCACCAAGATGTTCCAAAGCTTCATCCTTCTTGCTAGGCGAGGTACTAATTACAGTCACTTTTGCCCCAAAAGCCTTAGCAAATTTGACAGCTACATGACCAAGCCCACCTAAGCCCACAACCCCAATATGCTTACCAGGTTGGGCTAAACCAAAATATTTCAAGGGACTATACACTGTGATCCCAGCACAGAGTAGTGGAGCACCTGCATCAAGTGGCATATTTTCTGGGAAATGAACTATGTAGCGCTCATTAGCTACCATTGTGTCTGAATAGCCCCCATAGTTGAATGTTCCATCATGGTAAATGGAATTGTAAGTGAGTATCATTTTGGGACAGTAATTTTCAAGGTCATTTTTGCAGCTCTCGCAGGAGTGACATGCACCAACCATACATCCAACGCCCACTTTGTCTCCAACTTTAACTTTATTCACCTTGCTCCCTACTTCTGTCACTTCCCCAACAATTTCGTGCCTTCGACACAAAAATTCCAATGTCAATTTTTACTTGTGAGTTTTCAAAATGTAAACTTTCTTGTCTCCATTCTCAAAGTTATGTTCATTATAAAACTTATCATATTGAACTATGATATATTACTTTGTTAAGATGTTTACAATTAATGTAAATTCTTATTCTTAGAAAATAATCTCTTTGTATAACATTTAAATTGTTACAATAATTTAAAAAATAAATATACATATATTCGTCCAACATTATCTCTTTTCTAATCACATCGGCCGATGCGTTTTAAAATTGTTTAATCAGAATTATTTTGATTTGGAACTTAGATGCATTAACCACACCACTTTCATCCATTGCTCTTGAAATATTATGATTGGAATTCAATGAACTTTTAAACTAAAAATCGAAGTATGTGATGCAAGTCTAAAGAAAAAGTTTGTCATTTATTATCTTTTATATTTGGAATAATGGAAAGAATTCTTTTATATTAATGTTATTTTGAGATTTTTTATACATAAAAGAAAATTATATAAATGAAATTTTTTTGTTTTTGCTAATCGCATATCATGTGCTCAATGATTAACAAGTCATGTGAATATTATATATATATATATATATATATATATGTAACAATTTCTTTAACAATTTGATGAAAACTTATTAGAATTTTTTTTTTGATTAAATCAATCCTAGCTCAATCATAGAGACGTAATCAAAACAATTGAAAACTAATTAGTATAATAAGCAATGAATAAAACTTGGAGATGAATTGTGAAAGTTTACCAAAAAAAAAAAAACATATTATACTGAATTTAATACCCAGTATATTTTTCTATTGCTTTACATATATCATCATCATCATCATAATCACTTGACATATATTTTGAGAGGATTATGACTTAATTTGTTTTGCTGTTGTGTATAGATATGCTTATGTAACATAACTATTAAAAAAAATGAGGGGACTAAGTGTAATTTTCTTTAAAATTACGTATAACTATACCTATATATTGGTATAAAAAATTAAAAATTTTCAAAAAGTTTGAAGGTACCTAGCCGATAAAGTTTCTCTCTAAACTAGTTTGAAAAAAAACCCTTAAAATCCACTAATATCTTTTTATTGGATGTGAATTTTAAAAAGTTAAACCGTTAAGTTGCATATTCATATTATACCATTCATGCTAGCAAAATTGCAAAAAGATCAAAGATCAAAGATTAATAAATATGTCATCAATTAAATATTTCAATTTCAATTTTTTGTGATAAAAAATTATGCATAAAAAATAGGTTCATTGATCGAATAGTAAATAATATCCGATTTGAACGAAATTTGACATACACGTTAAGAATATAAAGAATATGAAATCTAACGATTAGATTTACAAAATTCACATTCAATAAAAAAAAATATAAGTGTAGTTTAAAGAATTTCTCTTAAAATTAGTTTGGAGAAAAGTCTTGTCCACCTTAATCTACATATCCTCCAAGAGGTTCCGCTATTGGTTGGTTACATAGCTTAGATGGAAAAAGATGCAATGTTGTAAGTCAAAGTCCATGATATGTATTTTTCTTAAAAAAAAAAAAAAAAAAAAAAAAAAAAAAAAAAAAAAAAAAAAAAAAAAAAAAAAGTCTATGATATCTATTAAGTAAGAAAATACTTTTAAAAAAATTGGCTCCATCACATCATATGTTATATTTTATAATAAATTTTTTTTTTTGGTTAAATTTTATATAATAAAGTTGTGTACTGAAAGTATGATACGTATTAAGTAAGAAAATACTTTTTTAAAAAAATTGGCTCGATCACATCATATGTTATATTTTATAATAAAGTTGTGTACTGAAAGTTATGATTGCATCAATAGATTTTTTTTTTTTTTTTTTTTTTTCAACCCTTCTCTTAAAAAAAAAAAATGACTATCTTTTTTCAATGGAATGTAATTACTACACTGTCCTTTTGCCGAACGACTATCCTTTATTAAAGACTAAACAAATTTCATAATTTCACTATAGTTTATTGTGGTTTCAAATCATAACTTAAATTTTACAAAAGTTTCGATTAAAATTAAAAATAAAAAAAAACCGATCAAAATATTGAGCTAGACTGCAAGCACAATGTGTTCATGAAAAATTTTATTATTAAAACATAAAATTTTAAAAATAAATAGATAACAGAGTCTCCCTTAGAGTAATTATTTTAATATGCTTATAATATGTCACATGATCTAAGGAGAAAAAATAAATGAAATAAAAAAGGAGAAGGCATCACTTGCTGCAACCACAGTGTTTAGGACACAATTTTTATCATGTTATATTATATTTCCAAGTATGATTTGAATATAAACTTATATAATGTATAATTTTATTGTAAATGTTAGATCACAATAAAAAAAAATGATTAATTAATATGTAATTTCACAATTTCTATACAATTTATTAATTAGAGTTCTATAATTTCACATGAAGAATTTATTGTTTTTGAATAAATTTTAGTCACAAATCATGTGATATTTTTATAAAAATAATTAGTTAATAAAGACTAATTGAGAGTGTGAATCAAAACGATTTAAAAGAGTTCTTGATTTAAATCTTAAGGGATTGTATTAGTAGTTCTTAAAGTCTAATGATATCCTAAGCATTCAAAGAAATCTAAATACCTTCATCTATCAAAAAAAAAGTTCTTGATTTTTTTAAATTTTAAAGTTTAATTTAAAATATCCCAAGATATTAGGGAATTATTTAATTTATACTCTCTCTGTTATTTTACAATGGCATCCATTATCAACGTATCCATTTTGGATATCATTAAAAAAAAAAAAAAGTATCAATTTTAGATATCTATTAAAAAATAAAAATAAAAATACACACACAAAGAAAGATTTGTAAATTCGCAAGTACGGGAAAAGCCCAGAAAATTTTTTTTTTCCTTCGCCGAAAGGAACAAACAGGACTAATAAATCTCAAAAATATTAGGAGGAAATATTTAAAAAAAAAATACCCAGGAACAAGAGGGTAGAATGAGAAGCCCCAATCATTCTTGATGCTGTGAAGATCGGAGTGACATATTCCACAATACAGCACCTTAAACCTCACATCCTCATCCCCTGTTTCCCTGCATTAATTTTTCATTTCAACAAAATCATCAACTCATCGTCAAGGCTAGTAGTACACACACTTTCCAAAAATAAGTAAAATCAAGTCACGATTTTTCTCGTTTTTGAGGACTATGTGTGCAAGTTTGTGCGTGTAATATACACTCCTCTTGATAGTAATACAAAGCGAATATTCATGAACGTTACCTTCTAGAGAAGTTGAAAGGAGAGAGATGGCCAGATTGATCTCTAGCAGCCCACCCAAAAGCCTTCACAGGGTGTTCTCCTTCTGGTGGTACCTTTGCCATTTGAGTGAAGAGTAGAGAACTGATGTGTTATTGCTTACAGTGTGGAAGAGCAAAAGTACGATAAATTGGTCTTGACTCTGCTTCTCTTTATACAGAAAGAAACGTAGGTATAGATGGCACCTGAGGTAGTGAGGTTCTTTCTCTGAATAAGACAAGGAGAAAGATGCAGAACCTTTTTTTTTCCCCAGCTGATGAATAAGAAATAAAGCATTTCATTGATGTAATGAATTAGCTAAGGTACATGTAATACCCAGTAAAAGAGAGAGAGAGAAACACTTTTAAAGGTAGGGTATTTAAGTAAATCTCTTTTGTGGGGTTAATTTTATAATTAATATATGTAAAGTTGTGATTTAAAACTATGTTTTATGTTGATTTTATTCTATAACAAAAAGTGTTGTAATTGCATTAATTTATTTCCTTGTATTTTGTGGGACTGTATTAGGTTTAGTATTAAGTTGGTGAAATATCAAGCATGTAATGAAAATTAATGCAATTTCGCTACTAGCTTGCAAGAAGTTCGCGAGTAAAGGTTCCTAGGAAAAGGTCACATGAGTAGCATATACTAGAAACTAAAGAGTTCAGTATCAGGCTGCATTTCACGAGTACTTTGCGAGAAAGGCCATCTCGCGAAGTACCCGCAAAACTCTCTGCCTAAAGGATTTTAAGTAAGACATTTTTATCCTTCACCTATACTATATATACTCTCATTACCTACAAAAGTAAATGAGACTATTTAAAGAGAAAACCCTAGATAGTTTTTCACAACACAACATACCCACCATTTTCAAAGAGAGAGAGAGCTACTCATCCTTTAGTAAGAAATCATTGTAGTCTCTTCTCCTTCCCTTCTCCCATTGTTATACCTTAAGAGGAGATTTGTACCAAAACACAACCCACACCTATACAAAGTGTAGAGAGTGTTTTGAAACTTGGGAAGCATTTAGGATTTGCAAAAAGAAGCCGGTGAGGCTTGACGGATGCAATGGGGCGTTATTACGGGATTCGGAAAGCTAGTGAAGACAAAACTCCGAGAAGTCTGTTGGTAGCAGGAGTTTGGAGGATTCAAGTACATTAGGTAGACTAGGCTTAGAGGGTCTTTTATTATTAGTATACTCCAACTTATTCACTAATGGATCGATTTTGACTTGGAGGGTTACGGAGAGGTTTTTCGTCAAGTTCTTTGATTTCCTCTTCAATAACACATCTTGGTGTTATCTTGTGTTTGCATCTCTCTTCCCTTACTCTTTGTGCTTTGCATTTATTGTGTACTGCTTATATTCATGCGCTAAAGTAGTTCTGATTTATTGCGCTTTATTTACTCATGTTCTGCACTTAGATAAGTTAAAGTAAAAACAATCTAACCGTAATTTTAAAATTTGGGATCTAAACAAGCATTAGTGTTTCACACTAATATGAGCTTTCAATATTATTAAGGGAGTTTTTAGAAAATTAGGTTTTAACCCTAGCTATATATAAGCTAATTAAGTCATCATATAATTATAGCTATTTTTGAAGGAGAACTACTCAGTAAATTCACGTAAGGAAGGATTGACGACACACTTGATGTAAGAGCCTAAGAAATCTCATCCTTCATCAAATCTAAGCTTTATATGAAATTAGAATATTTTTAGGTGGGTATTTTTGGCTTGTAGTGAGACTATCTAAATATCCAATGAGTTTTATGATGTATACAAAGAATGATTTAGATTAGATTTTCTATAATTTAGACACTAAGTACCTATTACTTCTTGTTAATTTAATATATTTTTTTATGCCCATTGTTGAGTGTAAGTCTAGATAGAATTGCAAATTGTTAGGTATGGTAGGTCCAGTTTTTGCACAGGTTTCTCTTTAAGAAGTTGAGCCGAAGTGTTGGATTGGTTGAATAGGAAAAGTCAACTAGTGTAGGCTAGAAGTCTGACAAGCAATCACATGTAACAAAAACAAACAAACAAACAAGCAAACAAAAAGAGAAGGTACATTCATATAGAAGGAGAAATACACCATGCATTGGATGCATGGTATACCGCATCATATAGAATAATTTGAGGTACCTGAGTTAACCATTGACTCTATACATAACCAACAAAACTGAGCTAGCTTCTTTCCCCCTGAAAATAATGTCTCTAAGGAGCACCCAAAAGCTTTCCCATGAAGAAGAAGCTGAACTTGACCGGAGCACCAAAAAAGTCAAGGAGTCCCACCCTTCTAATTCTTATACAAAATACAGCACTATAGATTTGGGGTTTCACTCCCCCTCTAGTCTTAAAGGTCCAAAATTGTCTTTCAAGGATAAACTCATCAGTGAAATTCCAGGAGCTCACATTCAGGCTTTTGATTTTTCTAACCACCTTGATGATGAAATGGAATCGAATTTTGAAGTTGAAAACCTCATAAAGGGTTTTGCAGCTGTTAAACTTTCAAAGGAGTTCAAGAATTGTATCAGAGCTCCCTAGTCTAGCGCTCTTATTGTTAAAGTCTTTGGAAGGACAGTGGGATTCACTTATTTGCATTCAAAACTCATGGCCTTATGGAAGCCGGCGGGCAGAATGGATTGTGTTGATTTGGGATGTGATTTCTTCTTAATGAGGTTCTCTCTTAGGGAAGATCATGATCTGGTTCTCAAGAAAGGTCTATGGTTTATTGGAGAACACTTTCTCTCCATTAGACCATGGAAGCCAAATTTTGATCCTGATTCTGCAACATTGCTTCAATAGCAGTTTGGGTTAGACTTCCCAAACTTCCGATTGAATATTATGATGCTGAAGCCTTAAAGGTAATCGGAAATATTCTTCACATTGACACTTACACAGCCACTGAATCGAGAGGCTGATATGTGAGGCTCTATGTGCAGGTTGACACTACAAAGCCTCTAATAAACACTATTCTGATTGGAAAACTGCATCAGGTCGTCATCTATGAAGGTATTAGCAGACTTTGCTTCTCCTGTGGTCGAGTGGGTCACCGCCGAGAACAATGCCAGTATACGGTTAAGCCGTTGACGACTGCCAAATCAGATACAAATAATGGGTCCCCTAGGGATAGTGGAATTGGCCATGATAGAAATCCAGGTGACAACCACGCTCCTGGCACTGAGGACAATATTCACTTTAATCACTCAGATGAGGACGTGTATGGCCCTTGGATGGTTGTGACACCAAAAAGGCATGGAGCAAGAAACAACAAGAGAGGCAGTGGCAGTATGTCTCCAAGAGCAAGTTTTAATATTGCCAAATTCCAGGCACAAGGGGCTCCACCATAAACTGATCCAACAATTATGCCCACGTCAAAAGAAGGTAAAAGGAAAATGGGTGAGCCTGAGGTTAGGCCCGAGGAGCCCATTAAGTTGGGAAGTGTTAGCAACAGCCTAGACAAGGACCTTATGGCTAGCCCAAACTCTATTAAGACCCCACATGCCACTAAAGGTAAAGCTAGTAAAGTGTTTACTAGGGCCAACACTAGTTTAAGTCAGTCTGCTGTCCCCATTCAAGTCACGCCTACCCCTGTTCTCAACGCCAAGCCTCTCACCTTAGTGCCTACATATGGTAGCAATGGTGAGTTCCAATTCTCGAGTTCCTCCGTCAAAGAAATGGGTAATCATAGCTAAAAGGAAAATAGTAGAGATGTTAGAGATTATTTTCGAGGTAATTCAAAAAAGCCTGACTCACGAAATGGAGCAATTTTGGTGGATCTTCAAGTCGGAGCTTTAATTCAAAGGAAGGATCTAGGTGGTACTGTGGATGAATATGCAAGTGCTATCTCCAACTCCAAGCTTTTGCGAATATAGTCCAAGATTCTCATTAAAGGAGAGGAGGAGACTAGAGCATCTTCCAATATCGATATCAGTGATAGGGAACAGGAGTATGTTGAAGCTCATTCAACTGATGCCGGGGAAAGGGTTCTCCAAGGAGATGATGTGCCAGGTAGAATGGAATTTGAGAGAGAAGGCTCCTTACCTCCCTCAAGTGGATGATTCCTCTTTTCCTTACTACTCAATTATGATGAATATCATAATTTGGAACTCCAGGGGGGCTTTAAAGCCTTCCTTTCAATCCGATGTCAGAGAGTTAATTACTAAGTATGATTTGGCCATTCTAGTGATTATGGAGACCCACATAGGTGGTGACAGAGCCAAGGAGATTACAGATAGGCTGCCTTTTCAAGGAGCTATTCACACAAATATGATTGGTTATGTTGGAGGCTTGTGGTTGCTATGGAATGCTAACCAAGTGGAAGTTTCTAACCTCACAAGTAATGATCAAGAGATTCATGCCATTGTTAAGGTAAATTCCTCAAACTTAAGCTGGCTCTTTTCTGCTATTTATGCTAGCCCTAGGTTTAGGGAGAGATGCCTTTTATGGAATAATCTATCCAATGTTGCCCAAGCTCATAATTTATTGTGGATTATTGGTGGTGACTTTAATGAGATGCTATCTAGTGATGAGAAGTTTAGTGGCAGGCCTATTATTCCCTCTAGAGCCTTATTGTTCAAGGAATGCCTGGATGATTGCAATATGGCTGATCTTGGATTCCAAGGTCCAAGATTTACATGGACTAACAAGCATGACATCACTTCTTTGATCCAAGAAAGATTGGATAGGTTTTTCGCCAATCCTACTTGGTGTGTAATGTATCCTTAAGTTTAAGTTACCTACCTCACAAGATGCTCCTTAGATCACTGTCCAGTCTTGCTGGAGCTACAACCTTAGATTGTGCTTAGTCTTAATAGGCCTTTTCGCTTCCAGAGTTTTTGGTTGTCTGATGATTCTTTTCCTGAGGTGGTTAGAAAAGCCTAGTTGGGTCAGAATAATCTATATAGTTCCATTTCCAAATTCTCAAGAGATGCTTCTTACTGGAATTGGGTGCATTTTGGAAACATTTTTGCCAAAAAGAAAAGAATCATGGCCAGATTAAATGGTATTCAAAATGCTATGGTAGATAGACCTTCTGCTTCTCTTATTGCCTTGGAAAAAGAGCTCTAATATGATCTAGCTTCGATTATTCATCAAGAGGAGGAGTTATGGTCTCTGAAATCAAGGTTAAATTGGATGATTCAAGGTGATCGCAACACGGTCTTCTATCATATGACTACTCTTATTAGAAGGAAGCGCAACAAGATTCTCAACTTAAAAAATGGTCAAGGAGAATGGATTAACGACTTAGCTATTGTTAAGAACTTTGTTTGTAGTAGCTTTTGTAAGCTTTACACCTCGGAACTTACCTCATCTCCCAAACTTTTTCTAGTGAGTGACCTAGCTCTTCCTTTACTGTCTGATGAGGAAGCTCTGATCCATAACCTACCGGTTTAGGATGATGAAATCAAGCAGGCTCTCTGGTCCCTTAAACCTTTTAAATCCCCCTGTCTTGATGGTCTCCACGCTGCTTTCTTCCAAAGATTCTGGCTAATGGTCGGGAATTCAGTGGTTGATGAGATTAAAATAGTATTCCAAGTTAAGCAAATTCTGGCAGATCTCAATAAAACTCTTATTACCCTAATCCCAAAAATTAAGGGGCCTGAGACTATTGGTAATTTTCGACTTGTTAGTCTATGCAACTCGGTTTATAAGATCATAACCAAAATAATAGTTGCTAGAATTAGACCTCATTTGGAAAAGTTAGTTTCTCCTTATTAGGCTGCCTTTGTTCTTGAAAGGAAAGGGGTGGACAATGCCATAATTGCTCAAGAGATCATTCATACAGCCAGTAGGAAGAAAGGGAACATTGGTTATATAGTTATTAAGATCGACCTAGAAAAAGCTTATGATAGGTTAGAGTGGTCATTCATAAGGGAAGTCTTGCATGCAGCAAATTTTCCTCTGAATCTTATCTAAATCATCATGAGTTGTGTGTCATCAACTTCTACATCTATTCTCTTTAATGGAGGCATCCTTGATCTTTTCCTCCTTTCAAGAGGTATCCAGCAAGGGGACCCCCTTTCCCCTTACCTTTTTATTCTTTGCATGGAAGTTTTAGGCAGAATCATTGAGGATAAATGCACTAAGGGCACCTGGAAACCGATTAAAGCCTCTACTGGTGGGCCTGCCTTCTCCCATTTATTCTTTGTAGACAATCTCCTATTGTTTGCTAAGGCAAACCCTTCTAATTGCCACTGTGTGAAAGAAGCTATTGAGGAATTCTGCATAAGGTCGGGCCAAAAAATCAATCCCCAAAAATCCAAAGTTTATTTCTCTTTGAATGTTGGTAGAGATGGAAGAGCTTAATTATGTGATATCCTTAGCTTCCATTCTACTCGTAACCTGGGTTCTTATTTGGGCCTCCCTATTAGGCAAGCTGGGTCGTCTAACCAAGATTTGAATTTTGTGTTGGTTCGGGTTAAACAAAGACTTGCAGGTTGGAAAGCCAATTTACTTTCCTTGGCTAGGAGGAAAGTACTTATACAAGCAGCCACTAGTGCTATTCCATCATACATCATGCAATCTTCCCTCCTTCCAGTAAGAATCCTGGATAATTTGGAAAGAATGAATAGGAACTTTCTATGGAGATCTTCAGATTTAAAGAGGAAAATTCACTGGGTAGGGTGGAAGAAAGTGACTTGACCCGTTGAGGAAGGTGGTCTTGGCATTCAAACAGCCAAGGGCAGAAACTTAGCTTACCTAGCCAAGCTTAACTGGAGGTTCAATTCAGAGAAGGAAGTATTGTGGACTCAAGTCCTTTGGAAGAAATACATGTCCCCTAGAAGAATTAATTCTAGAAGTGTAAATGCTCTTCCTAGTTCTAGGACATGGAAAGCAATGAAAGCAGGCATGGACACCTTCACAAAGGGTACATGATGGGGTCTTGGGCGTGACAGTAACCTCAAATTCTGGTATGATTCTTGGACTTCAAAAGGACCTCTTAGAGGAATTACGAATGTACTGCTAATAAGGGGAGAAGATGTTCTGAATATTAGAGATGTTGCCTCGGCCAACGGGTGGGAATGGAGGAAAATTTCTATAGTTTTACCCATTAACATCCAAAAGGAAATCCAAGCGATGCCTAGATCCTGGGTTTCTAACGAGGAGGACCGCCTTATTTGGGCTGCCTCATCCAATGGCAATTTCAATATCAATAGTGCCTACCTATTAGCGGACTAGCTTGATAACTCTGTGAGTACCTTTAATGGAAAATGGATATGGAAAATCAATACTCTTCCTAGGGTCCAATCCTTCATTTGGATGTGCTTCCATGAGAGTTTAGCAACTCGAGAGCGCCTCGCTTCTAGAGGGATGCAAATTGAGACATCCTGCCCTTTATGCTTACAAGCTCCCGAGTCCATCATCCATATGTTAAGAGATTGCTACTTGGCCTCTAATTGTTGGCAATCCATTAGTGATGGGAATATCAACCCAGATTTTGCCTCCATGGATCTTCAAAGGTGGCTAGAAGATAATTGCAAATCTCAAAGGAGACACCAAGCTAACTTCTTCCTTGGAGTACACTCTTTTCTTTCGAAATTTGGACCATTTGGCAGCATAGAAACAAAGTAGTTTTCAAGAACCAACCCCCTTGCCAAACTATACATAGAGAGGTCATTCAAAGAGCCTCAAAGTTTGTGTTTTGTGCTCAAGACTATGCTGGGTTTAAAATTAATATTGAGCGAAGCATTCGGTGGGAAAAACCGTGTCAAGGGTAGTTCAAACTTAATACTAATGGCTCCTCCCTAGGCAATCTCGGTGCTACAAGAGGAGGGGGAATCTTATGGGATGCCTCAGGAAATTGGGTTCAAGCTTTCTCCAGAAATATGGAATAACGACTAGCTTTATGGCTGAAATTTGGGCTCTTAGGAATGGCTTACTTATGTGTCTAAACTTGGATATTATTGCTCTAGAAGTAGAGCTTGATGCTAAAGTAGTTGTTGATCTGATGAATTGTTCTGCAAACTCTAATGTTACTAATTCTGCTGTTGTGAACGATTCTCATCTTCCCCAAGCCAAAGTGACTTACTGCTACCAGGAGGCCAATCAATGTGCTGATGGTCTTGCTAGATTAGGCACTCAACAAGATGTTGATATTTTGTTTTACAACTCCCCTCCCCCCTCTTTGTTGTATTGTTTTCTTTCGGACCTCTATGGCAACTTTTGTACCAGGCGTTGCCCTGCTATTGTTGACGTTGTTGCTGTTTCTTAGTTAATGAAGTATCCAGTTTACCAAAAAAAAAATTTTGAGGAGGTGTTCTTTTACAATTGACTTTTGACCCTATATGGCTATATGTATTCTATAGGCTTTATTCCTGGGGAACTATTAGTGGCAAGAGGTAAAGGGAAAAAAGAATATATATATACTTGGATGGTTCCAAAATATGGATAGGCCCTCTGTGATGCTATTTTTTCCTCTATGAGGAGAGTTAATAATTAAAAATTATTGGATATTTTTAGCAATTTCTCTTCTGGTTAGGTACCGTTATAAGTTTTTCTTAAATTATTTGATTATTGAGTAAAAATGGTACCTAAAAAAAAAAAAAAAAATTTAGGTGATATTAAGGATTTTAGAAGAAGTATTAGGGAGAAGTTCTTTTATGGTGAGCTAGTTAAGGTAAGTAACCTTATCCTAATTGGTTTTATTTTACTTATACTACCATATTTTAACTACTGAATATTATTTATAATTGTTACATTTTTATGTCAATTGTACTACTGATTTAAAGTAAAGAATAAAGAATTATCACAAATATATTTGATTACTAAATATATGGTTTTATATATATATATATATATATATATGTATTTGAATGAGATATATTTTTTATTGAACTCTGATTTGATATATATGATTTTGGACAATATGACTATGTTTTTACTCTAATACCTAGCCAATGGGGGTTATTTATTGGTACCGAAACTAGTTCTATCTGGGGCATCACAAGCTTTTCGTGTTTCTGGACCCAGCTAATGGGGAACATACATTAGCACAAAACTAGTTTCTTCTAAATCTGATGCCTAGTCATGGAAATATAGCATGACCATAGTCATAAATATATAAGATTGTTAAGAATATGAATATGTTTGAATTTATGAATTATTCTAAGTCTATGAAATTTCTTTAGTTTATTTTTTGAAGACCCATAGTATATTATAGCTTTGACATATGTGAAATGTTTTGATCTCATAAATTTATATTATTTTGTCAATCTATATGCTTGTTTCAACTAGTTTGGTATTTGGTAAGTAGGTTCTAGTTAGCTCAACTAGTAAAATCTCTGATGGCTAAATAAGAGAGCGAAGATTCAATCTCCGCCTACAATAAGTTGAAACTCTCTCTAAAAAAAATGGTATTTGGTTACTTATTGAGTTCTTAACTCAGCCCCCTTTCCCCTCTAGTTTCAAATTATGAAGAATAGCAAGTTTTGAGACTTTTACTAAGGGTGTACGCTTGAATGGAGATTAGAAATTTTCGAAATAAGATGATCTTGTAATAATTAGTATATCTTTTGTTTAACGGCCATGAGGTTTGGATTGTTTTTTCTATTGGTACTTTGGAGATCTTTTGACAACTGCATTATTGAGGATGATTGTGGATTTATTGATGGACTTTTCTTTGAGGATAATTTTTAGCTGTTAAGAAGGTCTTGCAAATATGTAAGGTGAAAATTTTATAAGAGTGTGACCGTTGTCACATGCCTATTTGTATAGAATTTTAAAATCTTTCACTGTGTGAATTTCTAAATGCTTCTCAATGACATTTTGTGTTTGTAAAGGCATTCACAAAAAAAAAAAAAAAAAAAAAAAAAAAAAAAAAAAAAAAAGAGGTACTTAAAAGATTTTTGAAAGCATGAGAAGGTTTATTTACACCAAGGACTGTAAGAAAGTCTAAGGACAAGGCTTTAGGCTTTATTTTTTTTTGGAGTAACGTTTGAATTTCATAATTAATTGTTTTTTTTTTTATGCTAAACAAAATAGTGAAGTTACCGTGTCAGCTTTTTTGTTTATATAAATTGATAGTTTTGTTTGATTTAACTTGGATCATTTGAAGGTTTTTTTTTTTTTTTTTTGGACAATTTTCTTTACTAGGGTGTGTTACAATTGAAACTTGATGTATATTTCCCTTTATCTTTGTTTTTACTTTTCACTATTTCAGTGTTGTGTATGTTCTATACTTAATTTTCTTTACTAAATTTGCTGTGAAAAAAATGTTTTTTTTTTTTTTGAATTATATTGACATTGACTAGACTTAATTTCAATTCAATTTATTTTCCATTTTTATAATTATTAAATCTTTGCTGTGAAGTGTCATAGTCATTGGGTTTTTCCCCTATTAATTTACATGTAAGGGTTTGCTGTGGCTTGAGCCACATTGTCTAAGGAAGTTAAAACACTTTAGTGAGAGTTCTGTTTTTGTTTATGTGTCCATATGTATGTTTTATTCTTTGGTTGATTTATTAATTATTTCCCTTGATGTGTTATATTATAATAGGTTGATGTGCTATATCATAATAGATTGTTGGTGGTTACCCTTATCAATACCTGTTGTGTCTTCATCATTATCACAAGATGTAGATAGACTTCTATTTTTTTTTCCAAACCTCATCTTGCTTAACAAACCTTATATTTATCTATTTGTACCACATATTTATCTGTTGATTTTCTATGTATATAATTTTTATGTTAAGTTGTTCTATATAGCTATTTTAGAATTGTTATGAAATATTATTTCCATAAATAAAGTTTTAACAGTTTAACGTTGGCTTATTTTAACAATCAGTTAAATTATACAACATGCCCTAGAAGAATTTTAATGTATTCCAATCTTTATAATATCCACAGCTCTCACAAAATAGCAAAACATTGGTAAGAGAATACTACACACCAAAAATAATCCTTAGTTGCCTGCACATGATTAGCTAACCAAATAGGGTTGGTTGTTGTGATTTGTAATTGTGGAACTGTAGTTTTAGATGCATACTCTTTGCCTTATGAGTTCCACACCTCAACTAAATCTATTCTAGATTTCATCACTGTATAGACTACAAAGCATTATTTTTCTGATGGAAAGCAAGATTTTGGAAGGTGCAAATTAATTGTGAAGACCCAAGATTGTTTCAGGCACTCTAAAGATTGCATTGATTGAACTAAGTTTGGCTTAATGGTTGAGGATTTAAAAATGATAATGGATAACTTCCTCAAAGTGTCTATGCTTGAAATTAATAGAGCCTGTATTATGTATGTGTACATATGATAACTGTTGTTTACTAAATCAGAGATCAAAGCAGCATTAAGATTCAGAGCAGAAGGCAGAACAGATCAGTGAGTAGAAGGCAGAGCAGATCAGTGATAGTACACTTGGCTAAGCTAAGCCACTTGTAGTTTTAGTTTTATGAATTGTATATAGCCTATACTGTATGTAGTTTAGTTAGTTTTTACATTGTTTAGTGAAGCACATGATTGTGCACGTGTGAGCATTTAGTTAGTTTGTTAAGAATTTGTTACAGCTGCTAAGAGTTGTTAAGTTAGACTAGTTAGACTCTGATTTGTATATAAGGAAAATTGTCGTGTATCATTAAGCAACTTAACGAGAAATTCTTTCTTAGCAAATCTCTCATATGGTATTAGAGCATTAGTTTGCTATTCTCTCAAAAATCCCCAAATTCTAGGGTTTCATTCCTTGAAAGCTTGAAGCTTTGTCGATGGCGTATGTGTCAAATTCTTCTTCATCCACTTCATCTGAGCAAGATCCAGTATTGGTTGAAGACATTTCGAATCCCTTGTATCTTCACCATGCTGAAAGTCCTCTGGAGCTATGCTTGTGTCTGAAGTTCTGACTGGTGAGAATTACCACGCCTAGGCTCGATCCATGAAGAAGGCTTTGATTGCAAAGAATAAATTTGGTTTTGTTGATGGCACTACCACTCTTTCGTCTCCATTGATAAAAACTCCAACAGTCATTGATGCTTTTGTTGTGATGACATGGTTGGTTCTTGATTAAATAAGGCTGTTTCACCTCAAATCAGAATCAGCATCACCTATAGAGACACAACATTGGAAATCTAGAATGATCTTAAGGATACACATTCTCAAGGCAATGGACCTAGGATTTTTCAATTGCAAAAGGATATTGCATCAATCAATCAAGGTGATTCTTCAATTACTACCTTTTTCACTCAATTAAAGGTGTATTGGGATCAACTTAAGATTTTCAAGCCTAATCCAACCTGTACTTGTGGGAAATGCACTTGTAATATGTCCAAAAGAATTGAGAATCTTCACTTTCAAGATTCAGTGATGCAATTCTTGATGGGGGCTCAATGATTCATATTCTCAAATCAAGGGACATATTTTGTTAATGGAGCCACTTCCATCTATTAACAAAGTTTATTCCTTATTGATTCAAGAAGAGAGGCAGAGGAATGTGGGAAATTCCAATGCTCATGTTGAGTCCACTACTCTTGCTATAAAAGGGTCTAATTCCAATCCTGCCTTTTTCAATTTTGCCTTTTCTGGAGGAAAGAATTCTAAGGGCAAGGATAGGCCCATTTGCTCTCACTATGGGAGACTTGCTCATACCATGGAGAAGTGTTTTAAGCTACATGGCTTCCCTCCTGGTTTTAAGCCTAAAGGAAAGACTTCAATGGTGAATCAAGTGGGTGTTCAAGATGATCTTGCAAAGAATGGACATTCATCCAATGATGCTACTCAGTTCACTTTTACTCAGGAGCAATGCCAACAATTTTTTACTATGCTAGGCAATCAGATACAAGCTGCTGCTCACCTCTTTAAGGATGTTCATATGGCCAATAGTGTGATCAAGCATCATTCAAATCAACAAGCAGCTTCTTCTACAATTGCTTCTTAGCCTAACAATGCTTTCACTATGTTAGGTATATCCTTCTTTGGGAATTCTGAATTGAGGCATTCTATTTTTTCTACACATATAGTCAATAGAACAGCTTTTGATGGAGATATTTGGGTTATTGACACTGGAGCAACTAATCATATTGTGCACTCTGTTCATTTATTCACTGAATTCACTACTGTTAGTTGTGTGGTTGCACTTCCTAATGGTGAAACATCTATGGTAACTCACATAGGTTCTATCACTCTTTAATCCATTCTTATCCTTCATAATGTTCTCTTTGTTCCTTCCTTTTCTTTTAATCTTTTGTCAGTTAGCCAACTCACTAAGTCCTGTTCTTGTTGTCTTGTTTTCTTATCAAATTTCTGTTTTATACAAGACCTTATGTGCTGGAGGACGATTGGTGTGGGTGAAGTTCATGATGGATTGTACTTGCTGCGACACAGCCCTTCAGATGCTTGTACCCTTCCAATCAACTCCAAGGTTCTTGGATCCTTTCAATCAATCTTCAACTCTATTTTCAAGTCTGTTTTCAATCAACCTCAATCTCATGTACTCAACAATAACGTTGTACCTTCTTCTATATAGCATCTTAGATTAGGTCATCCTTCAGATGCTAAACTTTCTTTCTTAAAGAATGCACTTCATGATTTTGTTTTTACCTTTAATAAAGATTATGAGATTTGTCCACTTGCAAAACACAAGAGACTTCCTTTCCCTTTTCCTAATCACATATCAAATTCCCCTTTTGATATTGTTCACCATGATATTTGGGGTCCCTATAGTGTTCCTACTGTTGATGGACATAAATATTTTCTTACCATTGTTGATGATTGTACTAGATCAACTTGGGTTTATCTCATGAAGTCCAAGTCTGATACTAGGTCCATTTTACAATCCTTTTATACTATGATTAAAACTCAGTTCAATAAAGCCATTAAAATTTTTAGAACTAATAATGGCCTTGAATTTCAAATAAATGAATTCTTTAAGACTTATGGTATTATCCATCAACATAGTTGTGTTGCCACTCCTCAACAAAATTCAGTTGTGGAGAGGAAACACCAACATATTTTGTGTGTTGCAAGAGCCTTAAGAATTCAATCTAATGTTCCTATTGCCTATTGGGGTGATTGTATTGTCACTATTGTGCACCTTATCAATAAACTTCCATCACCTCTTCTTCATGATAAAACTCGTTTTGAATTGCTTTATGGCAAAGTTCCTGATTACAGCTCACTTAGAGTCTTTGGCTGTTTGTGCTATGCTTCTACATTGGCTCATAATAGACCTAAATTTGATCCTAGAGCTATCAAATGTGTTTTCTTGGGCTATCCCTTTGTTGTTAAAGGTTACAAATGGCTTGATTTACATTCTAAAAGAATTTTTATATCGAGGGATGTTGTTTTTCATAAGTCTATTTTCCCTTTTCAATCTCTTCCTTCTTCCACTTTTCACTCTCCCCCTGATCCATTGTCTCAACTTTGTACTCCCAATGCTCCACCCTTACCTAATAGATGATTTACATTCTAAATCTGTTCTTGTTGTTGATGGTCTTCCATCTGATCATGTTCCTAATCTTGCATTTGAACACATTGATCATCTTGCTTCTCAACTTCTTGAAGATCATTTTTCTGATCTTCCTGAAGAATTATCTGTGTTTTTACCAAATGAAATAGTTGATAATCCTCAATTGCATCCTGAGCCTATTCCATCCTTGTCCAATCCTTCTGCCTATCTTCAATCTTGTAAGTGTAACACACTTTCCACTAGGTTTCCTATAGCTAATTTTGTTTCTTCTCACAAGTTATCACCTAGCTATTCTCATTTTTGCAATAGCATTTCTACTCTTAAAGAACCTCAATTTTACTATCAAGCTGTTGGTGATCCTAATTGGGAAGTTTCCATGGCAGCTGAACTTAAAGCTTTAGAACAAAATCACACTTAGTCTATTGTCTCTTTGCCTCCCAACAAAAAGGTTGTTGGATGTAAGTGGGTTTTTTGCATCAAGTATAAGGCTGATGGTAGTATTGAAAGGGATAAGGCTAGGCTTGTGACAAAAGGGTATACTCAACAACAAGGTTTAGACTATATTGAGACATTCTCCCCTATGGCTAAAATGGTGACAGTTAAGCTTTTCTCGGCTTTGGCTGCTGTGCACGGTTGGGTTCTTTAACAGTTGGTTGTTAATAATGCTTGTCTAAATGGTGATTTGAATGAGGAGGTCTACATGTCTCTTCCTCATGGTTTGCACAGCAAAGGGGAGTTGGATGGCAAAGGGGAGCTAGTTTGCAAATTGCACAAGTCCTTATATGGACTTAAGCAAGCTTCACTACAACAAAATGTATTTTTAGTGACGAATTTTAGTGAGGACATACTTGGTTTTGTACTACAACTTGGTTTTGTACAATCCAAGGCAGATTATTCATTGTTTGTTAAGCAGCATGGTAAGCTTTTTATAGCACTTCTAGTCTATGTTGATGACATACTTACTGCTAGTAATGATCTTAAAGCTGTGGAAGATCTCAAGTTGTCTTTGGATAAGCACTTCAAGTTGAAGGACTTAGGCAATTTGAGGTATTTCTTGGGTTTGGAAGTTCTAAGATCACAAAAGGGTATTTCTTTGTGTCAAAGGAAGTATTCCTTTGAAATTGTTCATGATGTTGGGATGCTTGGCTACAAACATGCTAAAACTCCCATGGAAGTAAACTTGAAATTGAGCAAGGATGAGGGTGAGTTATTGCATGATGCTGTGATGTATAGGAGGTTAATAGGTAGACTATTGTTCTTCACTATCACTAGGCCAAACATTACATACTCTATGAATAGGTTAAGTCAGTTTATGTCTAAGCCTAGACAACCTCATTTGAATGCAGCTTATAGGATCATTCAATACATTAAAGGGACTGCTGGTCAAGGATGATTTTTTCCATTAAACACTTCATTGCACATCAAAGCCTTTGCATATGCAGATTGGGCTATTTGCCCTGATTCTAGAAGGTCCATTACTAGTTTTTGCATCTTCCTAGATGATTTCTTGATTTCCTAGAAATCTAAGAAACAGAATACTGTTTCTAGATCCACTATAGAAGCCGAGTATAGATCAATGGCTGTGGCTGTATGTGGAGTAACATGGATTCTCTATTTGCTAGAAGATTTGAGTATTGCACATGACATGGCTGCTCTTTTGTTCAATGACAATGAGGTAGCAGTCCACATAGGGTCTGACCCTGTGTTCCATGAGCGTACAAAGTATATTGAGATAGACTGTCACATTGTGAGAGATAAGGTGCAAGATGGAGTTATAAGATTGATGAACATTAGAAGTCAATCTCAGTTGGCAGACTTGTTAACAAATGCTTTGAATTTAACTCAATTTACAACCTTAATTGACAAGATGGGAATTCTGAATATTCATTTCAGTGGTGCCCATCTTAAGGGGGAGTATTAGAGATCAAAGTAGCATCAAGATTCAGAGCAGAAGGAAGAGCAGATCAGTGACCAGAAGGCAGAGCAGATTAGTGACAGTACACTTGACTAAGCTAAGCTACTTGTAGTTTTAGTTTTATGAATTGTATATAGCCTATACTGTATGTAGTTTAGTTAGTTTTTACATTGTTTAGTGAAGCACATGACTGTGCACGTGTGAGCATTTAGTTAGTTTGTTAAGAATCTATTACGGCTGCTAAGAGCTGATAAATTAGACTAGTTAGACTCTGATTTGTATATAAGGATTACTCTCGTGTATCGTTAAGCAACTTAATGAGAAATTCATTCTTAGCAAATCTCTCATATACTATTTTAGAAATATTTGAATTTATTTTACGGTATTATTTATTTAGGACAATTTTTAATTCTCAATGGGGAATGTGTAAATTACTGAAAAAATTGTCCATGAATGCTTTTTTTTTTTTTTTTGGTTGTTGTAGAAGAAACATTTGAAAGGTGAATTGCCGAATTTTGTCACCAAAAAAGACAAATTTGGATGTTATTGCACGTGTGAAGCAATACCATTTACTAAGTGAGAGTAATCACATGTGTGACGATGCACCATATTGTGGTGTGACCATCTATGACAAATATACACTAACAATTTGATGCTCCTAGAGAATGTAATTCCTTGAATCAAGCTTGATAGTCATTAGATTTGACATGTTAGATAACAAGAAGAAAGGTGCAGTGTTTAAATTTTCAGTGGCATTTGAAGTAGAATTTACAGATTTAGAAGGCTTTGATATCATGTGAAAAACATGGCAGGATTAATGTTTGGTAATATCGACACATTAATATACTAGAATACATTGATATTGAAATACTCCAATATTATAGACAACCCAAAACAGCGGTCAAAACGAAATACAAAACTTTGATTAGAACCCCACCTGTCATGGTTAAGACTTGAGAGCTTAATTTACTCGCACATTTTTGTTCAAATGATAGAATGACCAATAATCTAGTAGAATTTGTCGTTAGACACAGAAAGTTTCATTTTTTTTTTCTTAAACTATTAAAAATATTTCATTGTCTAGCTTTAAACTTAAAAAAAATTCCCTTTTTATTTCGTTTTTATTGAATTATTTATCCATTTTTCACTGCTACACTTTCGAAAAATTATTTAGGAAGTTAAGAGAAAAAAAAGAATTTCATACAAATTTTAGGAACGAAAATAATATTTTAACTTTATAGTGACGAAAGAAAACACTTTGTTACATGTATTGTTATCTTCACTTGTCCTAGTTAAATTTAAATCTTTCCACAAAAACATCCATATATATTATTTTACTTATTACACATTATATGAAAGTTTGAAGGACAGGCTTATGGTAGAGACACCAGCGAAACATAATAAATTCAAATAGCACCCCATCCAACCAAAAAAACCATGGAACATTGGAACAATAAAAGAAAATTAATTAAGACACAAAGCTATTTCTTCAAGGCTTGGTAGCAGCCAAGGTGTTTCCGATGTCAATGACAAACCGGTATCTAACATCATTCTTAGCAAGACGCTCCATTGCGGTGTTCACATAATCCATTGAAACAACCTCAATGTCTGCCGTGATGCCATGTTTCGCTGCAAAGTCAATCATCTCTTGGGTCTCTTTCATTCCTCCAATGCCACTCCCGGCAACCATCTTCCTTCCTGAATTTTTTTGTAAATCTTAGTAACTCTCTTAACTAATAATGAAAAATCTAAACAAAATTCTATTTAAGAGTAATCTTAATGGATAGGATTATTGGATAATCTTAAGGATGGGGAAATCAAAACTTCTCTCCACCCTTTCCTCTAAGGCCAAAACTTATAAAACAATAAAGTAAAGAAATAAGAACAAAATTACTAGTGATATTATAATTAATTCAGACAACCACGCACCCTTCACACAATAGTCACTCCACAAGTATAAGTATTTGTGGGGTGAGGGGAGTAAGGACTGGGGTTCAAGTTCCAGAAAAGAGCTTCACATACGTATGCACAAATTAGGTTAGAGCAGAATTCTATCTTGTATAAAAAAAATGAATAAATGAATAATTCAACATTTATTTATTTATTTTATTAGCGAAATGATACTAATCATATTTATTATTATCTCAATTTTTACCTTTTTTTTTTTCCCTGTAAAATTGGTAGAAAAAGCCTTCGCATTTTTCAGATGAAAAGGTGCAAAGCACAAAAAATGGAAATAAGGGAAAATTTATCGTGGTCTTAAATTCTTAATAGGCAATTACCCAAAATCAACGGAGACACAGGTAGCTCAAGTGGCTTGTCCGGTGCACCCACCATGACAAGCGTTCCATGGGACTTCAATAGACCAAGCAATGGTAAAATGGGGTGCACTGCAGAAACAGTATCAATGATACCATCCATCGTGTTCATGGCAGCCTGCACAAATTTAATATGTATCCATCATCGACACCCAATATCTCAAAGTACAACCATTATGAGCATGAGTTTAAAAGATGAAAAGTAATATAAGCTAAAAATATACCTGAATTTGGTCTGGATCACGGCTAACCAAAAAAAAATCAGCACCAAGATGTTCCAAAGCTTCATCCTTCTTGCTAGGCGAGGTACTAATTACAGTCACTTTTGCCCCAAAAGCCTTAGCAAATTTGACAGCTACATGACCAAGCCCACCTAAGCCCACAACCCCAATATGCTTACCAGGTTGGGCTAAACCAAAATATTTCAAGGGACTATACACTGTGATCCCAGCACAGAGTAGTGGAGCACCAGCATCAGGTGGCATATTTTCTGGGAAATGAACTATGTAGCGCTCATTAGCTACCATTGTGTCTGAATAGCCTCCATAGTTGAATGTTCCATCGTGGTAAATGGAATTGTAAGTGAGTATCATTTTGGGACAGTAATTTTCAAGGTCATTTTTGCAGCTCTCGCAGGAGTGACATGCACCAACCATGCATCCAACGCCCACTTTGTCTCCAACTTTAACTTTATTCACCTTGCTCCCTACTTCTGTCACTTCCCCAACAATTTCGTGCCTTCGACACAAAAATTCCAATGTCAATTTTTAGATGCATTAACCACATCACTTTCATCCATTGCTCTTGAAATATTATGATTGGAATTCGATGAACTTTTAAACTAAAAATCGAAGTATGTGATGCAAACCTAAAGAAAAAGTTTGTCATTTATTATCTTTTATATTTGGAATAATGGAAAGAATTCTTTTATATTAATGTTATTTTGAGATTTTTTATACATAAAAGAAAATTATATAAATGAAAATTTTTTGTTTTTGCTAATCGCATATCATGTGCTCAATAATTAACAAGTCATGTGAATATTATATATATATATATATATATATATATATATATATATATATATATATATATATATGTAACAAATTTCTTTAACAATTTGAGGAAAACTTATTAGAAAAAATTGTTTTGATTAAATCAATCCTAGCTCAATCATAGAGACGTAATCAAAACAATTGAAAACTACTTAGTATAATAAGCAATGAATAAAACTTGGAGATGAATTGTGAAAGTTTACCCAAAAAAAAAAACCATATTATACTGAATTTAATACCTAGTATATTTTTCTATTGCTTTATATATATCATCATCATCATAATCACTTGACATATATTTTGAGAGGATTATGACTTAATTTGTTTCGCTGTTGTGTATAGATATGCTTATATAACATAACTATTAAAAAAATGAGGGGACTAAATGTAATTTTCTTAAAAATTACGTATAACTATACCTATATATTGGTATAAAAAATTAAAAATTTTCAAAAAGCTTGGAGGTCCCTAGCCGACAAAGTTTCTCTCTAAATTAGTTTGAAGAAAAACCCTTCAAAATCCACCAATATCTTTTTATTGGATGTGAATTTTAAAAAATTAAACTGTTAAATTTCATGTTCATATTATACTCTTCATGCTAGCAAAATTGCAAAAAGATCAAAGATTTATCAATTAAATATTTAAATTTCAATTTTTTGTGATAAAAAAATATGCCTAAAAAATAGGTTCATTGATCAAATAGTAATATCCGATTTGATCGAAATTTGACATACACATTAAGAATATAAAGAATATGCAATCTAATGATTAGATTTTCAAAATTCACATTTAATAAAAAAATATAAATGTAGTTTAAAGAATTTCTCTCAAAATTAGTTTGGAGAGAAGGCTTGTCCACCTTAATCTACCTATCCTTCAAGAGGTTCGACTATTGGTTGGTTACATAGTTTAGATGGAAAATGATGCAATGTTGTAAGTCAGAGTCCATGATATGTATTTTTCTCTTAAAAAAAATTAAAAAGAAAAAAGAGAAAAGAAAGAAAAAAGTCCATGATATGTATTAAGTAAGAAAATACTTTAAAAAAAAAAAAAATTGGCTCCATCACATCATATGTTATATTTTATAATAAAGTTGTCTACTGAAAGTTATGATTGCATCAATTGATTTTTTTTTTTTTTTTTTTCAACCCTTCTCTAAAAAAAAAAAAATGACTATCTTTTTTCAATGGAACGTAATTACTACACTGTCCTTTTGCCGAACGACTATCCTTTATTAAAGACTAAACAAATTTCATAATTTCACAATAGTTTATTGTGGTTTCAAATCATAACTTTTTTTTTTTTTTTTTTTTTTTAGCAAAGTTTCAAATCATAACTTAAATTTTACAAAAGTTTCGATTAAAATTTAAGTAAATAAAAAATTCGATCAAAATATTGAGCTAGACTGCAAGCACAATGTGTTCATGAAAAATTTTATTATTAAAACACAAAATTTAAAAAATAAATAGATAACAGAGTTTCGCTTAGAGTAATTATTTTAATATGCTTATAATATGTCACATGATCTAAGGAGAAAAAATAAATGAAATAAAAAAGGAGAAGGCATCACTTGCTGCAACCACAGTGTTTAGGATACAATTTTTATCATGTTATATTATATTTCCAAGTATGATTTGAACATAAACTTATATAATGTATAATTTTATTGTAAATGTTAGATCACAATAAAAATATTATTAATTAATATGTAATTTCATAATTTCTATATAATTTATTAATTAGAGTTCTATAATTTCACATGAAGAATTTATTGTGATCTAATTAATTAATAGAGACTAATTGAGAGTGTGAATCAAAACGTTTTAAAAGAATTCTTGATTTAAATCTCAAGGGATTGTATAAGTGGTTCTTAAAGTCTCATGATAACAATGAGATCCTAAACATTCAAAGGAATAGTCAAATATTCAAAGAAATCTAAATACCTTTGTCTATCAAAAAAAAAGTTTTTGATTTTTTTAAATTTTAAAGTTTAATTTGAAATGATTCCAAGATATTGGGGAATTATTTAATTTATTCTCTCTCTCTCTGTTATTTTACAATGGCATCCATTATCAACGTATCCATTTTGGATCTCATTAAAATAAATAAATAAAAGTATCAATTTTAGATATCTATTAAAAAAATTTATATATAAAAAAAAATAAAATAAAAAAACACAAACACAAAGAAAGATTTGTAAATTTGCAAGTACGGGCAAAGCCCAGAATTTTTTTCTTCTTCGCCGAAAGGAACAAACAGGACTAATAAATTTCAAAAATATTATGAGGAAATATTTATAAAAAAAAAAATACCCAGGAACAAGAGGGTAGAATGAGAAGCCCCAATCATTCTTGATGCTGTGAAGATCGGAGTGACATATTCCACAATACAGCACCTTAAACCTCACATCCTCATCCCCTGTTTCCCTGCATTAATTTTTCATTTCAACAAAATCATCAACTCATCGTCAAGGCTAGTAGTACACACACTTTCCAAAAATAAGTAAAATCAAGTCACGATTTTTCTCGTTTTTGAGGACTATGTGTGCAAGTTTGTGCGTGTAATATACACTCCTCTTGATAGTAATACAAAGCGAATATTCATGAACGTTACCTTCTAGAGAAGTTGAAAGGAGAGAGATGGCCAGATTGATCTCTAGCAGCCCACCCAAAAGCCTTCACAGGGTGTTCTCCTTCTGGTGGTACCTTTGCCATTTGAGTGAAGAGTAGAGAACTGATGTGTTATTGCTTACAGTGTGGAAGAGCAAAAGTACGATAAATTGGTCTTGACTCTGCTTCTCTTTATACAGAAAGAAACGTAGGTATAGATGGCACCTGAGGTAGTGAGGTTCTTTCTCTGAATAAGACAAGGAGAAAGATGCAGAACCTTTTTTTTTCCCCAGCTGATGAATAAGAAATAAAGCATTTCATTGATGTAATGAATTAGCTAAGGTACATGTAATACCCAGTAAAAGAGAGAGAGAGAAACACTTTTAAAGGTAGGGTATTTAAGTAAATCTCTTTTGTGGGGTTAATTTTATAATTAATATATGTAAAGTTGTGATTTACAACTATGTTTTATGTTGGTTTTATTCTATAACAAAAAGTGTTGTAATTGCGTTAATTTATTTTCTTGTATTTTGTGAGACTGTATTAGGTTTAGTATTAAGTTGGTGAAGTATTAAGCATGCAATGAAGATTAATGCAATTTCGCTACTAGCTCGCAAGAAGTTCACAAGTAAAGATTCCTGGGAAAAGGTCACATGAGTAGCATATGCTAAAAACTGAAGAGTTCAGTGCCAAGCTGCATTTCGCGAGTACTTTGCGAGAAAGGTCATCTCGCGAAGTACCCGCGAAACTCTCTGCCTAGAGGATTTTAAATAAGACTTTTTTACCCTTCACCCACACTATATATACCCTCATTACCCACAAAAGTAAATGAGACTATTTAAAGAGAAAACCCTAGATAGTTTTTCACAACACAACACACCCACCATTTTCAGAAAGAGAGCTACTCATCCTTTAGTAAGAAATCATTGTAGTCTCTTCTCCTTCCCCTCTCCCATTGTTATACCTTAAGAGGAGATTTGTACCCAGACACAACTCACACCTATATCGAGTGTGGAGAGTGTTTTGGAACTTGGAAAGCATTTGAGATTTGCAAAAAGAAGCCGGTGAGGCTTGGCGGATGCAATGGGGCGGTATTGTGGGATTTGGAAAGCTAGTGAAGACAAAACTCCAAGAAGTCCATTGGTAGCAGGAGTTTGGAGGGTTCAAGTACATTGGGTAGACTAGGCTTGGAGGGTCTTTAATTATTAGTGTACTCCAAATTATTTACTAGTGGATCGATTTCGACTTGGAGGGTTGCAGAGAGTTTTTTCGCCGAGTTCTTTGATTTCCTCTTCAATAACACATCTTGGTGTTATCTTGTTTTTGCATCTCTCTTCCCTTACTCTTTGTGCTTTGCATTTATTGTGTATTTCTTATATTCATGCACTAAAGTAGTTCTGATTTATTGCGCTTCATTTACTCCTGTTATGCACTTAGATAAGTTAAAGTAAAAGCAATCTAACCGTAATTTTAAAATTTGGGATCTAAACAAGCATTAGTGTTTCACACTAATTTGAGCTTTCAATATTATTAAGGGAGTTATTAGAAAATTAGGTCGAAACCCTAGCTATATATAAGCTAATTAAGTCAGCGTATAATTATAGATATTTTTAAAGGAGAACTTCTCAGTAAATTCACGTAAGGAAGGATTGACGACACACTTGATGTAAGAGCTTAAGAAATCTCATCCTTCATCAAATCTAAGCTTTATATGAAATTAGAATATTTTTAGGTGGGTATTTTTGGCTAGTAGTGAGACTATCTAAATATCCAATGAGTTTTATGATGTAAACAAAGAAGGATTTAGATTAGATTTTCTGTAATTTAGACACTAAGTACCTATTACTTCTTGTTAATTTAATTTAATTTTTTTATGCCCATTGTTGAGTGTAAGTCTAGGTAGAATTGAAGATTGTTAGGTGTGGTAGGTCTGGTTTCTGCACAGGTTTCTCTTTAAGAAGTTGTGCCGAAGTGTTGGATTGGTTGAATAGGAAAAGTCAACTAGTGTAGGCTTGAAGTCTGACAAGCAATCACATGTAACAAAAACAAACAAACAAACAAAAAAAGGAGAAGGTACATTCGTATAGAAGGAAAAAATACACCATGCATTGGACGCATGGTACACCTCATCGTATAGAAGAATTTGAGGTACCTGCGTTAACCATTGACTCTATACATAACCAACAAAACTGAGCTAGCTTCTTTCCCCCTGAAAATAATGTCTATAAGGAGCACCCAAAAGCTTTCCCGTGAAGAAGAAGCTGAACTTCACCGGAGCACCAAAAAAGTCAAGGAGTCCCACCCTTCTAATTCATATACAAATATAGCGCTATAGATTCAGGGTTTCCCTCCCCCTTTAGTCTTAAAGGTCCTAAACTATCTTTCAAGGATAAACCCATCAGTGAAATCCCAGGAGCTTACGTTCAGGCTTTTGATTTTTCTAACCACCTTGATGATGAAATGGAATCGGATTCTGAAGTTTAAAACCTCATAAAGGGCTTTGCAGCTGTTAAACTTTCAAAGGAGTTCAAGAATCATATCAAAGCTCCCTAGTCCGGCGCTCTCATTGTTAAAGTCTTTGGCAGGATAGTGGGATTCACTTATTTGCATTCAAAACTCATGGCCTTATGGAAGCCGGCGGGTAGAATGGATTGTGTTGATTTGGGGTGTGATTTCTTCTTAATAAGGTTCCCTCTCAAGGAAGATCATGATCTAGTTCTCAAGAAAGGTCCATGGTTTATTGGAGAACACTTTCTCTCCATTAGACCATGGAAGCCAAATTTTGATCCTAATTCTGCAAACATTGCTCAATAGCAGTCTGGGTTAGACTTCCCAAACTTCTGATTGAATATTATGATGCTGAAGCCTTAAAGGTAATCGGCAAAGCTATTAGCTCTGTTCTTCGCATTGACACTCACACAGCCACTGAATCGAGAGACTGATATGTGAGGCTTTATGTGCAGGTTGACACTAAAAAGCCTCTAATAAACACTATTCTGATTGGAAAACTGCATTAAGCCGTCATCTATGAAGGTATTAGCAGACTTTGCTTCTCCTGTGGCTGAGTGGGTCACTGCCGAGAACAATGCCAGTATACGGTTAAGCCGTCGATGGCTGCCAAATATAATACGAATAATGGGTCCCCCAGAGATAGTGGAATTGCCCATGACAGAAATCCAGGTGACGACCATGCTCCTTGCACTGAGGACAATATTCACTATAATAACTCAAATGAGGATGTGTATGGCCCTTGGATGGTTGTGACACCAAAAAGGCATGGAGCAAGAAACAACAAGAGAGGCAGTGGCAGTACGTCTCCAAGAGCAAGTTTTAATACTGCCAAATTCCAAGCACAAGGGGCTCCACCACAAATTGATCCAACAGTTATGCCCATGTTAAAAGAAGGTAAAAGGAAAATGGGTGAGCCTGAGGTTGGGCCCAAGGAGCCCATTAAGTTAGGAAGTGTTAGTAACAGCCTAGCCAAGGACCTTATGGCTAGCCTAAACTCTATTAAGATCCCATGTGCCACTAAGCGTAAAGCTAGTAAAGTGTTTACTAGGGCCAACACTATTTTAAGTCAGTTTGTTGTCCCCATTCAAGTCACGCCTACCCCTGTCCTCAACGCTAAGCCTCTCGCCTCAGTGCCTACATATGGTAGCAATGGTGAGTTCCAATTCTTGAGTTCCTCCGTCAAAGAAGTGGGTAATCACAACTGAAAGGAAAATAGTAGAGATGTTAGAGATTATTTTCGAGATAATTCAAAAAATCTTGACTCACGAAATGGACCAATTTTGGTGGATCTTCAAGTCTAAGCTTCAAGTCAGAGGAAGGATCTAGGTGGTAGTGTGGATGAATATGCAAATGCTATCTCCAACTCTAAGCTTTTGCGAATTCAGTCCAAGACTCTCGCTGAGGGAAAGGAGGAGACTAGAGCATTTTTCAATCTCGATATCAGTGATGGGGAACAGGAGTATGTTGAAGCTCATTCAACTGATGCTAGGGAAAGGGTTCTCCAGGGAGATGATGTGCCAGACAGAATGGAATTTGAGAAAGAAGGCTTCTTACCTCCCTCCAGTTGATGATTCCTCTTTTTCCCACTACTCCATTATGATGAATATCATAATTTGGAACTACAGGGAGGCTTTGAAGCCTTCCTTTCAATCTGATGTCAGAGAGTTAATTACTAAGTATGATTTGGCCATTCTGGTGATTATGGAGACCCACATAAGTGGTGATAGAGCCAAGAAGATTACAGATAGGCTGCCTTTTCAAGGAGCTATTCACACAGATACGATTGGTTATGCTAGAGGTATGTTGTTGCTATGGAATGTTGACCAAGTGGAAGTTTCTAACCTCACAAGTAATGAGCAAGAGATTCATGCCATTGTTAAGGTAAATTCCTCAAACTTAAGCTGGCTCTTTTATGCTATTTTTGCTAGCCGTAGGTTTAGAGAGAGATGCCTTTTATGGAATAATCTATCCAACGTTGCCCAGGCTCATAATTTACCATGGATTATTGGTGGTGACTTTAATGAGATGCTGTCTAGCGATGACAAGTTTAGTGGCAAGCCTATTATTCCCACTAGAGCCTTATTGTTCAAGGAATGCCTGGATGATTGCAATATGGCTGATCTGGGATTCCAAGGTCCCAAATTTACATGGACTAACAAGCATGACATCACTTCTTTGATCCAAGATTGGATAGGTTTTTCGCCAATCCTACTTGGTGTGTAATGTATCCTGAAGTTCAAGTTACCTACCTCACAAGATGCTCCTCAAATCACTGTCCAGTCTTGCTGAAGCTACAACCTCAGACTATGCTTGGTCTCAATAGGCCTTTCCACTTCCAAAGTTTTTGGTTGTCTGACGATTCTTTTCCTGAGGTGGTTAGAAAAGCCTAGTCGAGTCAGAATAATTTGTACAGTTCCATTTCCAAATTCTCGAGAGATGCTTCTTACTAGAATCGAGTGCATTTTGGAAACATTTTTGCCAAAAAGAAAAGAATCATGGCCAGATTAAATGGTATTCAAAAAGCTATGGCAGATAGACATTCTGCTTCTCTTATTGCCTTGGAAAAGGAGCTCTAATTTGATCTAGCTTTGGTTCTTAATCAAGAGAAGGAGTTATGGTCTCTGAAATCGAGGTTAAATTGGATGATTCAAGGCGATTGCAACACAGCCTTCTATCATATGACTACTCTTATTAGAAGGATGCACAACAAGATTCTCAACTTAAAATATGGTCAAGGAGAATGGATTAACGACTTGGCTACTGTTAAGGACTTTGTTCGTAGTAGCTTTTGTAAGCTTTACACCTTGGAACTTACCTCATCTCCCAAACTTATTCCGGTGAGTGACCTAGCTCTTCCTTTACTTTCTGATGAGGAAGCTCATATCCTTAACCTACCGGTTCAGGATGATGAAATCAAGTAGGCTCTCTGGTCCCTTAAACCTTTTAAATCTCCCTGTCCTGATGGTATCCACGCTTCTTTCTTCCAAAGATTCTGGCTAGTGGTTGGGAATTCAGTGGTTGATGAGATTAAAAGAGTATTCCAAGTTAAGCAAATTTCGGCAGATCTCAATAAAACTCTTATTACCCTAATCCCGAAAATTAAGGGGCCTGAGACTATTAGGAATTTCCAACCTATTAGTCTATGCAACTCGGTTTATAAGATCATAACCAAAATAATAGTTGCTAGAATCAGACCTCATTTGAAAAAATTAGTTTCTCCTTATCAGGCTGCCTTTATTCTCGGAAGGAAAGGGGTGGACAATGCCATAATTGCTTAAGAGATCATTCATACAGCCAATAGGAAGAAAGGAAACATTGGTTATATGGTCATTAAGATCGACCTAGAAAAAGCTTATGATAGGTTGGAGTGGTCATTCATAAGGGAAGTCTTGCATGCAACAAATTTTCCTCAGGATCTTATCCAAATCATCATGAGTTGTGTGTTATCAACTTCTACATCTATTCTCTTTAATGGAGGCATCCTTGATCCTTTCCTCCTCTGAAGAGGTATCCGGCAAGGGGACCTCCTTTTCCCTTACCTTTTTATTCTTTGCATGGAAGTTTTAGGCAGAATCATTGAGGATAAAGGAAACCGATTAAAGCCTCTGCTGGTGGGCCTGCCTTCTCCCATTTATTCTTTGTAGATGATCTCCTGTTGTTTGCTAAGGCAAACCCTTCTAATTGCCGTTGTGTGAAAGCAGCGATTGAGGAATTCTGCATAAGGTTGGGCCAAAAAATCCATCCCCAAAAATCCAAAATTTATTTCTCTCTAAATGTTGATAGAGATGGAAGAGCTGAATTATGTGATATCCTTGGCTTCCATTCTACTCCTAATTTGTGTTCTTATTTGGGCTTCCCTATTAGGCATGCTAGGTTGTTTAACCAAGATTTGAATTTTGTGTTGGATCGGGTTAAACAAAGACTTACAGGTTGGAAAGCCAGCTTACTTTCCTTGGCTGGGAGGAAAGTACTTATACAG